>CM046868.1:19605607-20205607 GCA_025617745.1 Heliocidaris erythrogramma | reverse complement strand
ATAGCACAAGGGGGCTGGTTGAGTGTACCGAGAATAAGCCAGCTTTCTCGGAGTGAATAGTGAACTGGAAGAATAAGCGAGTCAAAAAACGTGGATCCATTGATTGAAGGAAAGGAAAACCCAGGGTGTCACATGATCTCACTGACCTCCGACCCTCGGCAAATCTTAACTAAACATTTGGTGGAGGAATGAGTCTGAGGGCTACTGGGGTCAAGATGAGTTGCAGCCCCCAGGGAACCTCGGCTATAGAGGGAACTATTCAGAGGGGGTGAAATATGACCCCACTGGGCCTAATATATAAGGATGAAAAGCAGATAGATTCCAATTTTCCTATTAGAAGGGGTTGCACACTCTTTTATTCAATAGTCTTTCATTTCAGTTCCAAGTCCAAGTTTATGAGTTTGTGTATGATTGCATTTTGTTCATGAAGGAATTATGTAACATTCTTGATGAATGTGAAATGTATAAATTACACTGTCTCCAAACTAACTCCTGAATATATTTATGTGGATGACTGGATGTAGGTCTAAGTCCCCTTTTGTTAATTTCTCTTGGGGCAACAAATAGTATCTAGAAGGAAATTTGGGGGCTACTGTTACCATGTAGTCCCAGAGCCAGAGAGAGTTAGTAGGGGGGGGGGGGGAAATTCACCCTGAGGCTCTGTGTATCTATGTTGATGAAAATAGGCTTCTAAAGCCCCCTACAGAGTTTTTGTTCATATGAGCCTAAGTACTAGTAAGTCATTAAAATCTTAAAGGATAAATTGAACTTCTGTAAAACCCCAAACTTTCGCAAATTGTTTATAACGACCATTTTCGCAGCAAGAATGTTTGCAAATGGAAAATGTTTCTTGTTGTAAATACATCTAATTCTACTTTTAATATTTCACAGCATGAAACTTTCATGAATCTTGACCACTTGTGAAATTCTTAAAAAGTTTCATGCTCATGGAAGAGCCAAGTGTACTGTCACTACTAGAATGTTCTGATTAATTGGTTTTTGAGTCTTATCAAAGCTATGCAAAGGTAATACAGCTGCCCATTTCAACATCACCTTTGTGAGGAAGGGGTCTGTCGGCTGAGACTATGAGATGGTGGGACACGTGTTGGGCAAGTTTCTCTCATGACATGGCTGGTGTGAAACCTAAGCAAGCAGCATGTCAACAATTTGTGATGAAGAAGACGGTTATCAAAGATGAAAGCCCAGATTGGCATGCATCTCCGCTTTGGGAGAAATATACCCAAGACAATTGATCCAGAAATGAATTCAATATCTTGGTATACCCCCATCACTCTCTTACCCCACCCCCTTCTCCAATATTCTGTATGGAGGTTGAGGTTGTTAACTTGATCATGTTGGTAGGATAGTTATGACAGTGAGACATGGCAGGAAGAATTTGACTCTTTCAACAAGTATACATTTGTTGTGATCTGATGCCTTTACCAAGGTCGGATGTTCTTAATAAAACGGGGCAAAAATTTAATCAGAATTGAAGAAATGGTTTCTCTTTTGTCTTTGTCTATTACTCTAAATCTTTGTGCTGGTTTATTATTCATTGGCAGATTAATTCAAAGCATCCTCAAAGTTCAAGGTATTTAATGTTCTTTAGATGTTTAAATATTTTCTGTTTCATTGATTTAAACCTATTTTCAATAAGTATTGGGCAGGACATAATGTTTTAAAGAGAAGGGAACAGCATGGTTAACAAATTTAGAAGCAGATCCTTGTTTGAAAAGTGCTTGAATCAAAAGTTAGAATTTGTAAAGAAAAAAGTAATAGCTTACATCTAGTTTATGATTAAACAAGAGATTTGGAAATCTGGCCTCCACATTTTCTTCCGCTCCATCTCGCTAGGGTTTGTCCAAGAACCTTCCTCCAGACCTTCACCGCATCCCACTAACCCAGCACGGGACATGCCAGAAGAGTCCCTGAGAAACAGTACGTGCTCATGATTGGTTTCAAATCGCTTGTTTCACCCAATCTCTTTGCCCCAGTCGGTATCCTACCATATTGCCACCAGGCGATTTGCATTCAAGAGACCGTTCTGCTCGGCAGGCGTTATTGACATTTCATATTTCATAGCGTGGTACGTCGTTTGTAGGACATGTCCCCGGCTCAGCGAGAAGTCAACCGGACGATTTGTCAGTCCCCTGCCGTAGGCACCCAAGTGGGCAATAATATTAGAGGGGGAAAATTATTGGCCAATTTCCTGCTTGTGGGGTTAAGATATTTTTCTCTATTTCTTTTGATCTTTAAGTGATCAGTACATCTGGAGTACCGCTGGGTCATGCCATCTTGAATTTGAGAATTCTGTTTAGACACAGAAGTGGAGATCCTTTTCTTTCCTAATGAAAAAAAGTACATCTGTCTATATTTTGACAGCAAGTAAATGTAAATCAAATGGTATTAGTCAGGTTATGTCTACTTCATCCTTAAAAATAAAGTTGAGTTCTGATCATGCAATTACATTGTAAAAGAAACTGTCTCAAAGCAATTGGGAAAGCAATTGGGAAAGGTTGATCATGTCTAAATAAGAATTGGTGTATACTGTGAGGTTTTGGACTTGTCAGATCAAGGAATCCTTGGTCAAATTGATAAGAAATTGACCCAGTATCACTGAAAAGCGTGGGCACCGCACCACAGATATTACACATGTATATGGGACTGCACACACACATAGGATGAATGTTCGGCCGGAACACATCAGCTGTTTCTCGTCATATTTCAAATATGAAAGCATTTGAAGAGCAATCCATTTCAGGGGACATTTTTACTATGATGTTCTTCCAAACTGACATAAAAGGAATGAGAAAGCTTACAAATTATTTTTTCACCTTTCCCAGAACTCAACATTCTCTTTAATGTAGCTTGACAAGCACCTGCCGGTAAATTATAGTATGTTTGAAAATGAAAATCGTCACAAGTTTCTGCATGTAGCCCAAATACTTCCACCCAAGTTGCCATACTTCTGTGATGAAAACGACTTTGCTTTTGAAGAGGTGTACTATTTACAGAGGGGGAAAAAAGAGACATTTAAATAGTGGGTTGATGCACTGGTTGATGTATAGTGTTAGTACTGCTGTCAGTGCTGTGGTAGTAAATCAAAACCTTTCACCTTTCATAGCAAGGTGATAATTTGATGACTTGTTGTGGCTGTGCTTATAAAAGCAATCCAGTACTGATTGGCATGTAATGTGTCAACTTGAAGAGAAAATGTTTACATGCAATGGACCTGCTAGAATGTCCAAGTGTGAATAACAAACATGTTGTAATCATATACGTGCTGTCAGGGTTCCTCTTTTTTTGTTAAAGGTAATGAACATAATTGTGAAAAGAAAATTAGAATGTAATGTGTTGTAGTCTCATATTTTTCTCTTTGTATCAAGAGATACATGTGCAAGATATTTTGATGTTCTGTCGATCCGTCAATTTCTGATGATTGTTAGTGTAAAAAATAATAATACTCGATTCTTGTATAGCGCGTAATACAATTTTTATAGATGTCTCGATGTGCTTCCAAAGAGCTTTGCATTATTAACTGGCCTAGCCTAGCTGCCCTAACTGAAGGTGCTGAAGCTTCAAGGAATAAATTCCTACCGATACCCATTACTTCACCTGGGTAGAGAGTGGCAATTGTAGATTAATATCTTGCCAATGTTTGTGCCGGGCTGGGATTCGAACCCCGTACCTTGTGATCTTCAGTCCGGTGACTAATCCACTATGACACAACACCTACATCTGAAAGGAATGCTAGATCACAGCTATATATACTATAGAGTGCTATGCCAGGATCCTCCTTCGCTAACAGTCTCCCTGCATGGTAAGGGCTATAATTATTGACATGCAGTGCAGCCGATGATTGGTTTTGCCTATGTCTGTTGCATTTTGTCGTCGTAGTTTGAAGTTGAGTTTCGGGCCATTATTTTTTACCTTTCATTTGTTTGATATTTCACCTGAGAAAAAAAACAACATCCCAACAGTTAAAGTATTTTGATATTTATCAGCAAAAATTTTAAGAAATCTGATGTTCAGAGTTTTTGAGGGCTTACCAAAACTATAGATGGGTAATTTTGTATTTTGAATGTACCAATAAAAGTTCATAATACTTTTTTGTGTTGAAATATTATTATATTCAAATATTTCCTTCCCATCAAAAAGGTCATGTTTGTATAAACACTCAGTGTTAGTCATTGTAATGATATTTGAAGGAGATATGCCCATAATCCAGCCTTGAATAGTAAAAATCAAGTTGTTTTAATTCTTTGTTCATTGTTAATCTGAGCAAAACCCTAAAGTAAACAAAACAATCATATTTCAGCTAACCTGCATTTCCCCGATACAAATGATTGACGTTTTTTACTTCATTGATAGACCATGAAATTCATATTTGAACATTTGAGTGGTTTATGTACGGTGGCCATGCTGAAAGACCTCAAATCTTTTGTCTTGGAACAATTGGCCTTGTCCAACATGAATGTGGGTGTACATCCTTCCCATTTGGCTTTAAAAATTAATTGATTACTTGATTATGGGTAATTACATTTCTATCATTAATTTACACTGTCTGGGTTAGGGCCAATTAATGTTTAATCACATTAATTTTATTTTTATTGAGCTATATATCAAGTTTAGTATTATCTTATTGTTCTTTGCTGTACCCCATGATTCTATTCTTTATTCATGTAATACTTTGGAAATATTCTAAAAACAATTGAAGAAAGCAGTAAGCAAAAACAAAGTATATAATTTCTTTTCTATCTGCATCTCTGTCTGCATCTCTGTTGTTTAAAATAATTAGCCAAGAAAGCAGGAATAAGAAAATCTTTGTAGAATTAATTCCACCAAGTGTTTTTGTAGCCAACTGCTTTCAGTCTTATTAAAGCTTCCTTTTTGTCGTCTGTAATTGAGGGGCCTTCTTGACTGTGAAAGCACACCTCTGAACTGAGAAATGAGTATTCTGTTGTTTTAATTTCACAATTGACTTAGCCTGAATTCAAACAGCCCCGCAAACGACATGTCCACCGTATGTCAAGGAAAGAAAAATACAGTAGAATCCAAATTTTAGGGGAAAAAGACTGGGGAAAAAATCAATGCTCCGTCATCCCTCCATGCTTTTTTTGTCCTCCGTTTGATCAACCCCTGTATGCTAACTCGGGAGAGGAGTTAAGGAGGGGCCCGTTTTAAGTTGATTACACCCAAATTTAATGAAACGTGCAGGGAAACCTGATCGGGTGTAATCTCGACCCCACCAACTAAAACACTTCATTAGATTCTCGCTCTTGGTGCATTGGTAACAAGTCTGGCGTGATAGTGATGTCCTCTTTGGCTGATATGCTCTGCAAGTCTTTGCAAAATATGTATGAATCTCGGCAAGCAATCGATGCGGAGAGGGATGTGGGGTGATGAAAACGTGAGAAAATTGATTCAGGGCTTGTAAAATAATGGCTTAGAATAAATACAGATGGGAAGGGGTGAAGGCATATGGATGGGATAGTGAGAAATCTTCTTGGCTTTCTATACATCATTGGTAGACATAATGTACATTGTGTAGGTCTATTAAAACAAATGGTTTGAAAAAGTAAACTTAAATGGTTCTAAAAAGTGATACTCTGATATTTTTCAAAGAATGACAGAAACAAACATAAGTAATATCGTAATAAACAAATGATAAAGAATGTAGTAAGTATCAAGTATGAACTTAAACTGGAAAGTTGTCCTAATCTCCATAGTTTGATGGACCAAATTCCTACTAAATGTAGGAGGCTTATACTTATAGTTGAAACCGAGATTTCAATTATCACTGATATGAACTTTGTTCTTTCATTCCTGGCTGTTTCGTGCATTGAATGATTTATCATAAATGATTTATACATTTTCAATATTGTTGTCTTATGCATTATAACCATTTTCAAAGCTGATGTACAGTATTGGTGGAAAAAAGGAAATTTGAAAGAAACATGTTAAATATATAATGTAGTCTCATGTTGTTCTCCTTCTATCAAAAGATGTTTGTAAGAGTCCATTTGGTATTCCATCTATGACTTCTGGTGAATTTCAGTGTAAATATCTGTAAGGAACTCCAGATCACTGCCACTGCCATACACACGAGGACCTTTCCACCCCGACTGCCTCCCGCGCAACAAGCTTGGGGCTTTGCACAGATATAGCTTGTGTGTCACTGTGTGTAGTATACTCAGTGGTTTAACACATGTGTGAATAGTGTATAGTGCATGCGGCCATAGTTTGGAGTTTAGTCCCTGGCCCAGTATATAAATTTTTTTTTTGCCTGTCATTTGTTTAATACTAAACATAGTTTAGAAGGCGAAATCTTCACAGTATCAAGACATCCGACCAAAAGCTTTTGAGGACTTAACAAAACTCTACATTACTTTTAAATACACATGTATATAAAACAAAGGCAATTCCTTAATTTCATTTCACAATCCTAGCAGGCAGCAGCTTTTTGTGGAAGAGTGTCAAAAGGTACTTAATATGTATGGAGGAGGTTGGGATTGAATTCAGAGACAGATCTGAAAACATCACTTTTACATTGATTGATTCTTGGGGAAAATTAGTGATGATGGTAGGCAGGCCTGCTACAATGCAGTGCTGTCCAATATGATTGCCAGTATGAAAATGCAATGTTATAGTGTCAAGATTTGTGTCCACCCTGTCTGTAACTGCTAATATAAAAGCACATAACAACAATGCAGTGCATGGGACACCTGAAAATTGTTTTCTAAATGAAGCAAAATACGAAATTCAAGTTGCAGGAACCCCCAAATGACACTGCAATGTATAGCAGTCCCCCTATACACACGACAATAGGCCCCACTCGGAAAAGAAAGCCAACACAAGAGCGTTACAGTGTGGAGAAATGGCTCTCCCATGCCACACTTGAAGCTCAGACATAGGAAAGAGAAAGAGAGGTATGAAGGTAAACCATCTATAGTTTCTGATCTAGAATTACAACCCTGGAGCCCCAGAGCCACCAAAGAGAGCCTTCAAAACCTCTCTCACAAAAGGGGGTGCAGTGTATCGCCTAGCAACATGACAAGGGAAATGGGGGGGGGGGGGAATTTTCCAAACGATTTGAAGCCACTCCACCCTATTAAAACTGTTGATAGGTAGTTAGTGGAGGGATGTCAAAAGGGAAGGGAGAGAAGAAGGGGAACAAATGGTATCCCATGGATCCCACAAAAAAGTGATTCATCCTCTAGCCCTTGAGGTACAGATGTCCCACCAGTTTATAGGAACAAGAAGGAAAGAGTGAAAGTCTTAATGCCCCTCTTCCATTTCACCGCGCTAATTTGCTGGCTGAGGCCACCGCCGCCATCGCCAGTTTGTTCGCTGCAGCACTGCGGAGAGACATCGAACCCTGCAAATTTCTGGAGGGGGGCTTGGCACGACAAGATGCTCCGCCGTAGCAGACTCCCTCGCACACAAACACGCTGTCATTAGGCTTGTAAATATATGTACGGTACCAGTCACATACTTAAGATTGAATAGAGCTATCAGTGGAACTCTTGAATACTAATGAAACACCATCCAAACCGCTGAAGCTCAAGATACCACCCTCTTCTTCAAGACTCTTCTCAAAATCGGAGCGATCAAATGTCCGTGTGTCCCTCCAATTGCCAATATTTGCTCGGCATGATGGGAAAGCTGTCAAAAAGAATCTGTAATTGGATAGAGACCCTCTTGGTGAGAAGGCTGCATCGCTAGCTACCCATCCCGCTTCAGAAAGCTCGCTCTAAGATTTTAGCCCTGATCAGAAAGAAATGCCTTTTGATTAAAAGAAAGGAGAGGAAATTAGATGGTGTTGATGAAAGCAGATTCATATCACAGTTTGAAGTTTTCTCTTTCAATCTAGATTCTACTTCTTTGCTGGGGCTCCTTGTTATTATGATGAGATCCTTGATATCAAATTGAAAACTACTAAACCTGGAGTTGTAAATGTTTTCAGTCAAGGTCAACTGCCATCTTGTTCTCCTATACAAACATCTTGATAACCTCAGCTTCTAATTCTAATGATGAAAAGAATACATTGGTGATGAAAATTATGCAAATGTAGAAAGTTTAGAAAGAGCTCTTGAAGGCTCTCAAGGAAAACATTAAAAAAGGAGGAAAAGTTGGTCGTGAGCCAACCTTTCTTATCTATTGACAGTGATAAGATTATAAATTTAGTTGAATACATTATGTTGTGTATTAATTATTCAATATAATACATGTATTTTCTCTTCACTTCTAAAAAGTATTTTGCGCTATATAAGTATCTATTATTATTCATTCAAATATCTTCTTTTTTTTTTGTTTCAGTGTAATGGAAATTTTTTTGAGCAGCGGAGATGCCTCATGATACATGTACCTTTTTGTTTTTGGAAATTTTAAAGGCACAATTCATGAATAAGACATGCATTGAGCTTGGTTTTTCAGTACAGAGATCCAATAGGATCCTTCACTGTAGCCATACATGGAAGTCTCTATATGGGACTACATGTATTGTTGTATAACATCATTTGTTCATCCTGCCTCCTGCCCTTTTCCTTGAACATGTCTGAGAGACACCCTCGAAGTCTGACGTAATGAAGGGCCATGGTGTTGAGCCTGGTTCACTCCTTTATCTCCTTTCTCTGTGACAGGTGATGCTGCTCATTGTTAGCCAGGCGAGGGCAGCCTGCTCCGCCATTGATTTTCACGCACCTAACCCAATTGACAGGAAATAATTGCTGCGCAACACATCATCCAATTAGACCCCCTGCGGCTCAATTTACAGACATCCCATTTCCCCTCCCTGTCCAAATTCATTTACCCACAATGCTGGTACATGCGTGCCCCTTGGAAAAACACCCCCTCCCCAAGAAAAAGACACGAAGTCGTCGAGACCTTGTTGGCAAACTGCAAGTTGCATTGCGCAGCAGTGAGGCACACTTGCGACCCCAGAGAAACATGCTTTGCCGATCAATACATGCTCTGTGCTCAAGGGTCTCAAGACTCTCCAAATATGTCCCTGATAACTTCTACTGATTTGTGCTCCAGAGTCCTGAATAATATTTCATTGATTTGCCTATGGGTGTCCAGCTTGAGGTTCTGATAATGAGAGAGAGTGAAGCAGACTGAAAAAAATAAAGGAAATGCTTTAAAGACACTACAATTTTCAGCCAGCATGGGGGCTTTACATGCTTAATTTGTTCCATTTAGCCGGTGGGTCTAATAAGGGCAGAGGGGAGAATGTTGGGGAGAAATGTGCATGGGTAACAAGCTTACGAAATCGATTATTTAGCGCACCGTCACTTCAGGCAGTGCATGGAAGGAATTGTACATGCAGGAATAATGATGAAGATTCGTTGCATTACACTTTCGCTATCACAGCGTGTGTGATGTGTATGCATAGCAATGAAGCAGGAAATGGATTTACTGATACATAGAAGCAACATAAGATATATTTCACTTTGAATTGATGGTTAGATTATTCCCCCTTAGCTTAAACACCTTATTATATAGTCTGATTTATTAGATGATAAATTCAATCTGCCAGGATGTTTCATTCTTGTTGATAATGAATGTTTTCATGAAGTGGCCATTTGGTTGTATCCTATTCTACAGTGCAGGCTGCAGAGTTCTACAGTGCAGGCTGCAGAGTTCCTTTCCGCCTTTTTGCGCACTTTTTCACGCCACAATTTCCCTTTACTCTATCATATCTGGGACTATCTATTTATTATATGGTAGTAGTTGATGGCAATTCACAGTGCACTTTCCCTGCATATCTAGTGTGCATTGTGGATTAACCTACCCTAAGAGATGAGCCTGGATCGGGTTGCCCCAAGTCCATGCTGTCACATAGAAACAGAGCTGGATCTATCAATGGAATACAACATAATCCAGCCAACAAATCTCACAAGATTCTAAGGGATTCCAGGCTGGAGCTGTTCCCTATATTCTTCACCCATCCCCCTCTCTCTAAATATTTTATTTTTATCTTTTTTTTTGTTCCTGTCACTTGTTTGCTTTGTTCTCTTCCTTATCACAAAGTGCTTGTAAACTTGTAGTCAGGTGATATGCCTTATCATTCATCTTGGACTCTTCTTTTCTATCATTCTGGTGTTCATTCATATGACTCTCTCTCTCATAATTTAATACTTGTCCTTCCAGTTGGAGTAATTGCTTGATATATATGAATCTTTTAAAGGGCAATCTAACCTTGGTAATAAACAGATTTTGTGAAAACAGAAAAATAAGTAAAACAGGATGGTGAAAGTTCGAAAGAAATCGGACAAGGAAAAAGAAAGTTATGGATGTTTGAAAAACATTGATCTGTTTCTTTCATTTTTCTGCTTCTTTTAAAACCAATTTGATGTAAGGGTGGACTTTCCCTTTTAAGGTTGGATTTCCCTTTAATGGTATGAAGTTGATAAGACTGTTAATCATTATCAATATTTGGCCTTGATTTCTTTGATTTTGTTTTTATGTTAAATATCTCAGTCTTTTTCTTTGTTTATTGATTTAGTCACTGTCATTTATCTTGTTATTTTCTGTCCTTTCAATCTCTCTTTCTCTCCCTGTGTCCTGGGGTTGTTCATCTTTCCATTTCCATGACATGGCTAGCCATGATATATATTTGTCCTTTTCCCACTTCCTCCTTTTCTCTCATGCCTGTTTATAGTTGATACACATGTTTGTTTCCCTGAATTGATATAGAATACCATCCCTTGAATGAGATTCCTTGTTCTAGGAGTAATCTTTATTTAGCGGGTGGGTACTGTCAACCCAAGGCCTACCACCCCTATCCTAGGTGCTCAAGAGTGCTATCCAATGTCACCCCCATGTCTGGAGTACTTAGCTATAAAGCCCATCTAAACCCTACCATGTTCCTTCTCATCCTTACTGCTCTGTGACATCGTATAGACGAGAAGACCGGGTAGAAGACATGACGTGACTCATCACGACAGTGCTAAGTCGGGTATCAAGATGGCAGTGACGGCAAGGAATGCAGGCCAGCCAGCCAGACCCCTAGACTTGCACTCTAGCTTCTGTTACTTGGAGCAGAATTAGAACCGGTATTGCTGATCAGATATGTTTCAAATAATCTGATAACCCAGCGAATTGTATTGTTTTCTTTATTGTAAACCTTACAGGACATACAATGTGTGTTGTTCTCATTCTGACTTGGTTGGGTCAGACTACTACTTTGTTTCTCAGAGAGACTTTTGTCTCAGTTTAATCTTCCATCTTTTCCTTTATCATTCATATTACTGAATAACTGATGGATCTAAAATGTATCTTCAATTGAGCTAAATGTTATATGCATTTCCCGTCAGGGCATATCAATAAGCAACATCAATTCATAGTACCATGAATCCTGTTCATTACAGATAAAACTACAAAAATATTTGTGGGGAGACATTTCTGAAACTTTCTGACCAAACATGGTGGCATATTTGGAGAGAGAGACAAACTTGCCTTGACTGATATCAGGTTCAAATTCTCAAATGAGGATTGACAAGTTTAAAACCCTGCAGTTGACGTAGCACCTCCCATGTCTTTTTCTATTTGTCATCTTGTCATCTGAGGCTCTCAAATCACAAACTTTGGTTACAAGCCTTGTTGGCTATGATATCTCAACATGTAAATGAGACCAGTGGTGAGAACTAGTGCAGAGAGATGGTTGAAGATGCTTGTACATGGTTATTTTCTTGAGCAGGGGCTATAGACTGAAAAAAAAGGCTGAAACCTATACTGTCTTGTCATATATGGATACACTGTACAAAAGAATATTTAGGCTATGATTGTTCAGCAGACAAGACAATTTTCTGGTACTTTGTGGTACATGACTATCCATGTGGTTCTGAATCAGACTGTCCGCTTATAACAAACATGCTCTTTGCGGCCGGCCAAGGGGGAAGTTCTCACAGATATACACATTTCAGAAAGTCAAGTGCTACAAGTTCAACTTGATAAACTTGCTGTAAATTGACAGCTTTGTCCATATAGGTATGTGAAGCAGTCAAGGCAATAAAACCCAGGTGGGTTTCCTTCTGCCATTCATCATTTCATGGTTGAAACCAATTTGTGCGAATGAAAACCTGTGGCTGTCACTGTCAATTTTCCAGCAGATTTCCTTGTATTTGCATGTATGTTCAAGCATGAAAGGATCTGTTCATCCTAATTCATTCCGAAGCTAAAAGCTTTCCTTGAAAGTATGCCCTTTTATTTTTTGCTTTTCCCTCATATCCGGAGGTGAGAAGAAGCTCAACTTGAAGTGAGAAGAGGCAAACAATAACTGTGGGAAGGTAACATGTACTTCTGGCAGCCTGTGGCGATGCTCGATTTTGGACGAGAATTATAGTTATTGAGCTGAATATGACCATATGACCATAAATTCTCTCTGCTGGTGACCATTAGGTAATTCCATGTGATATGGCTTGAAGGAGGGATGCGATGTGTGTATGACCATTAGTCCAATGGCACCCAAGGCACGCCAGCTACGTCTGAAGATTAGAATTTCCCCCTCTGTACATTGTACTTTAACGTACATTCACCTTTTGTATTAATACCACAGTCACACCAATGGTGGCAATGTAACTTTTTGTGTGGTCGGTCGTTGGTCTTCTTGGTGTGACGGTGGTCTAAGTACAGAACAAGTAACAACCAAAGTAGTATTTGTTGATATTGAATTGACAGAAATTTTTTTGAAACATGAGTCTAATAATGTACATGTAGTACTTTGCTTGGTGGGGTTTTTGTTGCCAGTATATATTTATTGAAATTAAATCTTGGATGAAATGATCTTAATGAAGGTAGCTTCGCGAAAACGTAATGATGCATAAAGACGTGGGAAAGATGCAAAGAGGAAACTTGCCAGTTTTGTATGTGCCCATAAAATTTGATTCAGACATCTGAATAAAAGTTTTCATATTATTTTGTTTGAAAATGTTCAAAGATTTAAATCCTTATTCTACATCCTAATATTGTGGTTTTGCCTCTATAGAACAAAATTTTGATTTTGAATAATTTTTTCATATGCGTCTTTCCAGTGTTTTTACGCTCCATGACGTTTCGCTAAGCTACCTAATAACATACATTTGTTTCTGTGAATATTCAAATTAATTAGTCATATCATATTTGATTGTCATTGCAGGACCACCAAAGATTTCTGAGCAGGTAAATGGTTTCCGGAAAGCGGTCCAGGGGCGATCCATCAAGCTTCCATGCCCGGTTTCGGGGAACCCCCCACCCCTCATCATGTGGACCAAGGACGGTGTTACCATTCACAGCGGCTGGGAACGCTTCCGGGTCAGGTCAGAGGGCCTAAAGGTCAATGATGTGGTGGTCGAAGATAGCGGATCGTACATCTGTAGGGCCACTAATGGATTTGGGAGTGTCAGTGTGAATTTTACATTAACAATTACAGGTGAGTTTAAATTAACATTGGGCCCCTCTTTATTTCTGTTATGGTCAATGTCCATTTAAGATGGTGAAAATATAGCGAGCATCAAGTAACTTCATCTAATCAGGTATCAGTTTACTTCACCCGGATGGAAAGTGGCAAATGTAGATTAATGTCTTGCCAAAGGACATATGTGCAGTATAGTAGATCCTTGTTATAACAAACTCCTTGGGACCATGGAAATTACCTGGTTATATCTAAACCTTGTTATATCAGGGTTAAAAAACAAAAGAATCCAAAAAACTGAGACAAGTAAATTACCTTGTTATAATGAAAGTTTGTTATAACAGTGTTCTTTATAATGAGGTTCCACTGTAGCATAGATTTGCACCTCATATCATGCAGTTCTGTTGATTTAACCACAAGACCAGGACAAGTAGGCCTCCATCTTTTCAGAGGAAAATCCAAGAAAAGCCTCTGTGAACAAACTATCCAAAAAGCTAGAAGGAAGTTTAGGAAAGAAAAGGTGAAAACAGAGGATGTTTAATATTTCTTGAAAAGTCACAAGGCCCTTGACCTTACACCTAAGCCATGTGCTCATAACAGTTTGTGGTTCAAAATTGCTATGATCATATAAGAAGGATTGTTGTTTGATATGACTAAATTCTGATTCAGAAAACAGATGTAAGGTGTGCCTGTTTTGTTGATCATCCAGATGCCCTGTCACTTGAGATAGCCAGATTGGCTAAAACCTGTTGATGACCTGCTGGTCATGTCATTACCAAGTTGGAGTTGAAGATGATGAAAATAACTTCGTACTGGCAATTGTTTGTGTGAAGACATCATTTTCCATAAATGCACATGTGGTTTTTGTTTCTCTTGGCCAAGACATCTGTCATTTCAAATATTCAATGTGAGAGAATTGAGATTAAATGGGTGTGATAAAAGACATGTGGAATACTACCACAGTGGCTGTATTGGTAATTTATACAACAGGTTGCATGATATTCCAAATGGAATAGTATGCATATGATATAGCCTTATGCCTTATTCTACAACAGAATATTAAAAACCTGCAAATATATATGTTAATTAATGCTCCATGAAAAATAAAGACAATGAATATGGATAAAGTGAATTGTTCCAGATAGTATGTATACTCATTCTCTTTGTTTTTGGTTTTTCCTTAGGTCATTTAGAATTTAACTTACACTCTTTTTCCAAAGCATCATAATTCTATCCAAATATAGGAGGGTTTTTTTTTACCCAGAACACAACTATTTCCCTTTTAAAGTTTAAACAAGTATGCCTTTGACTCTTGTTCTAAATTCCATATCTGTGTATGATTTAGGACTTATTATCACTCCAAATGATAGGTTTATGAGTTTATCCCCGTCCACCAACCACTTGCCTCATAGATTCTGCTAAGGAAAGCCAATCTTGTCCTCCCAAAAGTTCAACTGTCATGCCAGCCACAGTTTCACTGGGCCTGTTCACATTAGGTCGATCCACACACACTGGAAAAAGTGAAACTGAATTGCAATCTCGCACGAGAGCTCGAGCTCGAGCTCGAGCTCGGGCGGAGCGTGCATTTTGCACGGCGACCAGTCTGTCCGAAGTTTGTGCCTGGTGGGGCAACAGCATGATCAGGTACCGATCACGGTGCCCTCTTGCGGCATAAAAAACGTCCACAATCTGCGGTTGAGTATCCCTTTAAAGATGATGCAAGATGGAGCATGTACAACCTGTGGACCTTCAGTGGGAAGGACAACTTCTCTCATCTGAATAAATGATATCTTCTTGCAGATTTCCTAAATGCTGCAAATTTCCTGGGTTTTCTTCTTTTACTGGTAAATGAAATGTGTAGTGCAGATATTTAACATAATGGGAATAGGCCCCCACCCCTCGCAATTTACAACCCTCTTGAAATTTGTGAAGAGTCCTATGACCTGCTATAAAATTCTTGAGCATAAATCAAGACTCTCAGCTTTTACTTTCTTTGCACTCCTCAAGAAGATAAGATTGTGTACAAAACAATACACATAACACACTACAACTGGTTGAGAATGAGTGAGCCCAAATAAGTAGGCCTGTATTGTCAAAAGAAAAGTAGATGTAGACCATCGTTATTTGTTGATCAGGATGTTCATAATTAATTTGAACCCCACACAGAAATATAGCTTTATCAAATTCTCTCTAAATGAAATAAAGTATTACCTTGCAATCCTTCAGTGGAGTATTCAGTCACCTGTATATTTCAAAGTTTGCTCAGAGTTGTTATTAATCGAGGGTTGATAGAAGCTTTGAAAGTAGACTATCTTCCTTTGAGTTAACCTGCCCCACTATTCACATTCATATTCAAGTCTTGTAGTGACAAAATATAATTCACACAAAGTCCAAGGACATTTTCACTGCATTACTTTCACCTGCATAAATGAATATCTGCTATGCAGATATGGTATATAATGTAACTGTAAATTAGTTGAGTAGTAATCAAATACAAAAGGTGAAGACATTTTATTCTTCAGGTTCAGCATTTCGATACCTAGTCCTGTGCATGCTAGCTAACCCTTGTTGATGATTGTTTAGTTAAGATAATACTAGTTTCACTAATATTTCACTACATATATAGTAATAAGAGTTTCATATAGTACAAATCATTGATTCAGAATGACTTATACACAATTTTTCTTCAAATGATGTTTCATTACTAGAAAACAAGATTACCTTTAAGGGGTTAACTTTCTCTTTCCACCTTTCAATGGAGAATGGAGATGCTCTCAACATCTGAGCGTTGGAGTTGGAACCTGATCTTACCCATCTCTCTCCTCTAGTCCATATTTGATATCTTGTTCTAATCCCCTGCACAAACTATTGGATTACATCATCAAAAATTCCTTCCTCTTCACCAGACACTCCAAAATATCGGCATGGCGATGGGGAAAGATTAGCCTACTGCTAAGGCTGATTGCATTTTGGGCATGAATAATCTCAAACTTATCTCCAACAGAATATTTCATCTCAGAAATAATAAAGAGATGGATAAAAAGTGATTGTTTTTTTCTTCTTCATTTATACTCATGGTAGAAACAGTTGATGGTTTCTATGACATAATCTGAACTAAATTTTATTTATGCTTCCTTGTGAGAATGATGCCCTTCATGAAAATGGCAAAAGAATGCTTGGCATAGTAACCATATAGACTGGTATCAATGCTTGGATGATTTAACCAGGCCTGGATTTAACAAGTATCTTTTGTCAGTTTCTATTCATAGGAATGTGCGTTAACCATTTCAGACTGCTAACTTCAAGGAAAAGGATTGTCTCATTTGATCTGTGTCTGTGAATAGGTGGTTGTAAGACATGGTAAAATTAGAATCACACAATTCATAAGTCATTAGAGTTAGATGTTGCTTTTCTTTCATGTTTTTTAGTTTGGAAAAGTTTGTAGGTATCATAGCTTTCTTGAAACAAAATAGGCCTTCTATTCTTGACATGAAGTTTGAAGTTTTGATCTCCAAGAAGATACCAGGATGGAGGAATCTAGTGTGCTCTCAAATGCTGTCTCTTGCTGGGGATGTATAAAAGGACCGGTTCCATTTGACCGATAACCATAACTATTACTGCGAATCAATACTAATCGGTCTCCTGAATATTTGTTGAAAAGGTACTATTGGATATTGATGGTGCAGTTCTCATCTCACTGAGTTATCTGAATGGTCCTTCAGCACCAGTTTTTCTTGTGGCATCACAACACCTGTGTTCAATATGATTTCTACATTAATTCAGAAGGCCAATTTTTATACGATTATTTTACAGAACTATTGGTGATTGGTGAAATGTGACTGGCCCTATTTACATGTATCCCTCTTCACTTTCGTCTCTCCATAGCAGTGTTTCATTAATTATTTTCATCATTCTTTCTGCAAATAAAACTTATGTCCTTTTCCCACAATTCTGTTCATTTACTTACAGCGTATAGGTTTGTCTCTTCTTCTCATTCACTTTTTTTTTTCTGTTGAACCTCTCTCCATTTTCCTCCTTTCATCTGTCCTCTTTCTTGCTCTCCCATCTTATATTTTCATCCATCTCTGTTCTTTATCTGTCTTTATCATCTTTCTCTATCTGTGCCACTTTCTTTAACCCTCCCCTTTCATTCTTAACTTCCTTTTTCCTTGCACCCTCCTCCTTTCTCCCCTTGCCCCAGGGCCATCAGCCCTTTGATGGTGCCGCCACCCCCTCTTGGCATCTAGTCGATCGCAAACATTTCCCACACAATGTACTCCGGTTTTGTGCTCCATTTCATCAAGACGAAGGGCAAACGGTGGTGAATCAACCATTTCTGCACTTGTTTAAAGGCGGATTTGTCACATTGGCCAATCACATTGCTTGGGGGTTACTTACTTGGGGGGGGGGGCTAAAAAGGCAAAAATATGAAATTTCACAGATAATCTCTTGTGTGATTTCTGACTCATCATCTGGTCGAGAAAGTGTAAATGTTGCAAGATCTTAACCTAATAACTTTTTCTCGTCACTTCTGCTTTTACCTCGAGCATGCACAAATCTTAGCGATCAGCAAACACCGATGAGAGAATACTTCAGAGATAGTACAAAGAGATATTAGGGTAATCCTTGAAGGTGTGTAAGAAACTGAATAGTGAATGAAGCTAGCTGCTATTAATCATATCATCCTGAATCATCTTCAAAGTCAGAAGTTTGCTGAACACTTTACTTGAAAACATGGCTGTCATGTCCATCTCTCATTTGGGCTTGAAGGTCCCAATACAATTTTGGAACCTTGATATTTAAAAAATGTGTCAAATCTGTGTTATTACGCCCTGTGTTGTGGAGATTCAGTGTTGTTTCCCATATTGTTCCCTAGTCATCCTGAATTCATCCAACAAATCATATATAAAAAATTAAAGAATTGAATCAACTAACAAATCTTGGAACAGAAAGGCCAGCTGTAGACCAAATTGTTCTGGTAACAAACTGAAACACATTATTTCTGATCATAATATGCGATTTGGCAAATTTTCTCTTCCCAGTTTCTTGTACTGCCCCTTCAAACCAAAGGTGTTCATTTGATGAACACTATTTTTACACTGAAAGCCTCGCATCCCCCTTAATGCCTACACAAGTTCATAATTTGTCTGTTGAGAGCCAGAAAGGCATTACCTCATATGCTTTAACACAGAGTTAACGGCCTTCTTGCTCTCAACGGACGATATATTAAAAAAAAACTAATTAGTAAAAGTTTGAATATAATTTGATATATAAGAAATGAGAAAGTAATGAATTTTTAAAAGTTATTTAACAATCAGACACAAATTGGCAACTCTGTGACATATCTTGCGAGCTCCTCTCACATTTGCTCAATACAGAAAATTACATAAATTTTCATTTTCTTAGTTGTTGATGTAAAAGATTTGTTTCATAGAGGTTTTGTATAAAACATATGTGCAATGATCATATCAATGGTGCACATATGATTGAATATTTTCTACAGAGAAAATGAAAATGAAAATTTATGATCTTTTACTAGTACAGGGCAAATGGGGGAGGAACTCGTAAGATACGGTCACGGCATTGTGTTTGATTGATTACAACTTTGAAAAATCATCTTTCTTATTTCTCATCAGATTTTTCTCAAACTTTCATTAATCTTTTTGTTTAATTTTCTGCTTCAAGAATTTCACTGTAATGTAGTGGCAGATAACTCCCCTATTTGCTCCAACACACATAATGACTAAAATGTATTTTTTCCCCAATTGTATTACTCAGTAGGATCTTTTTCTTTTATGAGGATCTGTAACAGTATGCCACCTACAACATATTTTGAGTACTGCCCGAGGGAATAGGTGCTGAGGAGAAAACCGCAAATTAATATTTTTGTGTAAGAAAAGGGGAGAGTTGTCCACCAATATGTCACAATCCACTCGCCCATTTGCCAATTTGAGATTCGCATTGATTTAGTGATCTCAGTTTTCTGCTTTCACACAAATCATCTTATTAACAAGGTTAGATTGCCATTTAATGGAAGAGTAATTTGGAATTCCTGAGTACTTTACTAATAAACTTAAAGGCCAAGTCCACCCTAACAAAAAGTTGATTTGAATAAATAGAGAAAAATCCAACAAGCATAACACTGAAAATTTCATCAAAATAGGATGTAAAATAAGAAAGTTATGGTATTTTAAAGTTTTGCTTAATTTCGCAAAACAGTTGTATGCACATCCTGCTCAGTATACAAATGAGGGAACCAGTGACGTCACCCACTCACTATTTCTTTTGTATTTTATTACATGAAATACAAAATATTTTAATTTTTCCTTGTTATAATGTGAAACAAGGTTTGATTCCTCACTGAACATGTGTAATTGCCATTGTTGCAACCTATACACAATTCAATGCGAGCTTCCTAATTGTGAAATCTGCAGAAATTAAAATTTTCTATATTTCACATAATAAAATACAAAAGAAATAGTGAGTGGGTGACGTCACTGGTTCTCTCATTTCCATACTGAGCAGGATGTACATATAACTGTTTTGCGAAATTAAGCGAAACTTTAAAATACCATAACTTATTTTACATCCTATTTTGATGAAATTTTCAGTGTTATGCTTGTTGGATTTTTCTCTATTTATTCAAATCAACTTTTTGTTATGGTGGACTTGGCCTTTAAGTTTCCTTTTTTTGAGAGATGCCCTGTATAACGGAATCACTCTAATAATGTCTCATATTTTACACTAGCTGACCCAGTTCTTGTAAACAAAAAAGTAAGTTTTACACTCCAACCTATCCACTGTAGGCTTGTCCAATTTTGCCAGTACAGAATCAAATTTGAAAGGTTATATCATCTCTCCCATCTCTTTTGTGATTATTGGTATCATGTGCCCTGCTTATCACAAGAAAGTGTTGAATTCAAAAGTTCCAAGTATGATGATTTGATGGAGGCCTACTATTTGCTAATTAGATCATTTGTATGGTAGATAAGAAGCTATTGCAACTGTCACCATTACTGCGAGAAGTGCTTACTAGTAAAGGAAATGAGTGTTGAATTCTTTTTCATTTATGTTCAGAATGATTTTTATTAAAGAATTTTGCAGAAATCTGCAGTTTGATGCAAGAAGTACCACGGGTTTGGTGGGTTTTGAACAAATCATTTTTTTTTTACTTTGAAGCATATCATTGAATGAATTGTGACACATGAATACAAATTAGTTAGATTTATTGCCCATACACCCTATTGGCGAGCTAAACTCTAAAGTAAACATTCTGCCAAAAGGGGATCCTTTCACTGCTGAAAGTACTTTCATTTGGTTAAACTTCTGGTAGAGATCATGTGAATTCCTATTTTAGTCTTGTTACAAGGTGTAGCTATTTTATCACTGATTATTTATCAAACTTTTTCCTAATAATGATTTTGTTCCTTAGATTAGCCTTAAGCCTATATTTTTGAAGATGCTTTAAAAACAAACAATGTAACACAGTATGGGACTTCTAATAAGCACTGATCTGATAGAGCAGAATCCAGTAAGAAGTCTGTAAACTTAGACCTCATCTGGGGGAATTTCATCAAGTGTCTTGTCAGTGATTTTTACCCACAAATTTGCTTTCAGCCAATCAGATGCAGGGATTTTAGGAGCTTACAACAGTTATTGCAACTTGTCATTGATGACAAGTTTTATGAAACTGGGCCTGGGGTTTCTACTGCCTATGCTCCTTCTACTTTTTGTCCTGGGTTACACTGCTCCCTCCCATACCAGTGGACACTAACTGAGTGATTGGCCCCAATGGGGCAGCTTGTCACCAGCCTGAAAGCACCCCTATCGCCCCGGGGCTAACCTCATGAGTAGCCCCCTCAGAGCTGGGCTGTCAACCCATGCAATTATCCATAATGGGAGCTAGGTTTATTACCACCAACACTAGACTCCTCTGAGAAAATGGTGAAAATGAGGGGAAAAAAGGACTTGGGTCTAAGGTAGTCTTGGAATAGAGTTTGTCCTTGTTATTTCAATTCAATTCAATTTTATTTTTTTCATTCTCCATAAAAACATACACAAAACATTAAAGTGACATATATAATTATGTATAAAACAATACAAATTAAAGACAAAGTGACAAATTATAGGAACTGTCTTGAAAATGTTTTTTTGTCTTGTAGGGGTTTGCGAAGTAACTTTTTTTCACTACTTGAATTTAGTCAACTAATTTTTAGTTCACTGTAAACATTTGACAAAGAAAGGGTACTTAATCAAGCTGACCAACGTGTTCATTTTCTCTATCATGGTGTTGAGATCGTAAGGTGTTTAAAAAGAATATAAATGTATGCATGCTTTATTGGAGAGTTCTTTGCAGTTAGCTGTACAAAAAAGTTCATCATTTTGATTTTGCCATTTCTGTTCTTTATGTCCTGTTTCTCTATAGATGAGATATATGATCTTTGATCCCATTCCTAATTGAGCAGTTCGTCAAAACAAGTCTGTACACTTCTGATAATCATGAAACTTCATGTAGTCCCCTGAATATATTAATTCAGATTTCTATTTTAATATAGTTGTCTAGGTTCCTGTACACTAACGCCCTTGCTATCTTCATCATAGGGGAAGAAAGAAATGTGCGAACCTGTGAAGTGTCTCAAGATATTGTTCTAAAGCATGTCTGCAAGCCAGAGACTAAGCCCCCCCCCCTCCCCTCCCCACAACAAAGGCGTGTTGGTGGTGGTGTTAACACTCGTTTCTCAACACCAGCCATGGCACTCTCAAATCCCCAAACAACCCGCCCTTAAACATTGGTTGAGGTGTTGGTTCAGGCACCCTGGGAGCGTTTCATCAAGCGTTTTGTCAGTGATTTTTACTGACAAATTTGCTCTCAGCCAATCAGATGCAAGGATTTCAGTAGCTTATAACAGTTGTCTGTAAAAATCACTGACAAAATGGTTGATGAAACGCTCCCCTGTACTAGCAGCCTCCAAGCTTGACCTTGCACGACCCAAGATATCTTACCCAACCCAACCCACCCCACCCTCACAATAAGAACATATTCATCTACCTATCATATTTTAAGACCACTTTTTATTTTTGAAAGGATATATGACATTTTGTTTCTCTGTATAGAAAAGTGAGGCTAGGTTGGAATGTACTATGAATATCTATATAATAATGACTGGCCTTGAGGTGGATATCAGAATATATTGTCCGCAACAGAATCATATACTGTGTAGTAGAAGTTCCAGCAGATGGTGCAATGCATATTCATGCTAACATTCCTCAAAGAAACAAGATTCTTTCCTGCGGAATTCAGACAAAACTCAAATAGATCATGGCAAAGAGAAGGCCAGCATTTGAAGGCGGGAAAGAAAGAAGAAGGGACTGTGCACATATCACTCAAGAATGGTATGCTGGAAAAGTTTGCACAGAGTAAACACTCAGAAGAAAAAACACAGGCCTTCCAAAAAGGGACCGAAATTCAAACCACTTTGATTCAGGCGCCAGCACTGGTGTAAGAAAGCTGGACAAAAGAGGCACTCATTTACATATGAATCAGCTGCAAATCTTTGCTTTCATTCAGTCCACTTTGGCTGTGTAATAGCTCTGAATTGTTGGTGAATTGAAAACAGAATAGACTGATAAATCAAAGAGAGGAGGGGGACCCTCCATTGTACCTGTCTCTTTCCTGCTATCTTTTGAGTTGTGATGAATTTGTTTACCTGTGTGTTTTGTGGAGTAGGTATAAAGAATAGATGGGACGAATGAAGAGAAGTTTGATGGAGGGAATTAATGATTTGAGAGGTTCACATCAAAATGTGAAAAGAGACAAGAATAGACGAAGAGAGGATAGCAATTAGAGCCTGTGTGAAAGGGAGGTTTCCAGCAATCAAGCTTGTTAGGTGGTCTAAAGGTGAGAGTCAGTCCCATCCTCCCACCCTCATTCTTATACAATCTACGCCACATTCACTGTATATTGGTTGACAAAGATTGTCAAACCCCTTCCCCCAAATGAATTCTAAAGTGGGAGTGTAGTCATTATTTTCAGTTATGTTCCTTCAGATATGAGGAATACTGTTGTTCCACATTTAAACTATAATAAAAAAGGAAACGTTTGTTTCCAATCAGAAATGTAACCTTTTTATTGCATTGTGTTTCGGTCAAAATTGTTTATATTCCATCAATAAACTTCCCAATGGACAGATATATTATGAATCCTGCAAATAATGACATTTGGCCTTTCTTATGTTGTTTTGCTTACCATAGATGGCTCAAGTTCTCCTGAACGGGAGCCAAGGGTGGACATACCAACACTAGAGGACAGACCTGATAGACCAACATCTGGAAGTAAGTAAAGCGCCCTCTTGAGTGTGAGGAAAGATATCCTTGTCCATCTCATTAGCTTGTATTGTACTTTTCATGGTAAATAGTTGTACTTTGTTTGTAGCAGAAAAAAAAAGTTTGTAAATTGATGAAAAGTTTGGATTAGCCTGTACTCATAACCCAATATTTTATTCAAAATCATTTGCTCAAGGATGTGTTTCACATATGAAACAGCTTTTGCAGCAGATAATAAATATAAAATTCTTGGAGAATTGTCTTATTTGACATTAAAAAAAAAAAATTATACTGTGTTTATATTGCTATAGAGAAAGTGGTGAAAGTTTCACTAAATCTTCCTAGAACCACGGTGACCTTCAGTTAGATATCTCCATTTGGCTGCATGTATGATAAATTGCATTTCTTCTTCCTTTATATGTTGTTTTGAATTGTAGCTTTTACGTAGAAGAAAATTGTAGCTTTTAGATAATGTTGGTACAAATGATAGAATGTTGTAGAAATGTCTGTATGCCAAGTGCTATTTGGTTATTCATCCAGGATTCATATTCTTGGAGTTTTGTGTGATAGAGAAAATGAAAAACAAAATAGAGAAAGAATACTAGTATGTCTTTGGACTTAATTAGAGTCTATCAAAAGTTTGTCATGTCTGTAATGAATTGGAATGTTGTGGTAAGTAGACGGAGTTGCATTTTCGATGCATGAAAGGTACCTTAAAGTTGTTATCCGGATTGCGACTCTGACAAAGAGCAATAAAGTTGGATTGTTCGGATGTTGACCATTCGTCTGTCAGTAAATACTCTCATCCTATCATGGGTTAGGATAGCCTTCCATTCGAATAGAGGACCATATGTGTGGTGTTCATTAGTTTGTACCTGTTCCATGAATGTTATACTGAATGTCATCCAATCCAAATTCATTGGTTGTAGACCCAATACTAGGCCTGTATCACCCTTCACCTTAATCTGTCACCTCCTCCCTCACCCCGCCCCTTCCCGTATTGAACAATTTCATTTTCACCAAATTGCAAATCATCCTTAAAATCTTGTTCCATTGGATCCCGGGACTTGTTCCACTGTTTTTCATTTTCTCCCTTTTTTTCTGTTTTCTCTTTTTGTGCGTCTCTTGTGCATGTCTTTATGTTTATTCGTTTATATAGCTATGCCTCAATTTTCTGAGCTGAGCAAAATGATGAAGGCCCAAAAGATAATGATGCCCCTTAACAGTTCTGTGCGGTTAAAGTGCAAGGCTTCCGGCCACCCTCGTCCAGAGATAGTATGGGAAAAGGACGGCACACGAATGGTCATATCAGAGGGCAAGCAAACAAGACAGTTCACCCTCAAGTTGAGCCACTTAAAGGCGGGAGATAGCGGCACCTACACGTGTATAGTCTTTAACAAGCACGGCCGTATAAACGCCACCTATGAAGTAGATGTAGTAGGTGAGTGGCTGATGGTAGCAGACATTTCTTTTAGTCTCTTGCTTCATTAGCTTCATGTGCTCGGCCAAATCAAATGAAAAAAAAAATAGGAACATCTACTCTTATGCAATGCTTAGTTTTAAAATAGAATAGAAGCGAAGGCAGTTTTTATTATCCCTTACCCGTGAATACAGGCCAAATGAATCGATGAACTGGGCGAGCAATTTGGAAATATATTTTTTACCATATAGCGGTACATGTTCTGACTGAATTTAACAATCGATATATTAATCAGTGTTATTTCACACTTGGTGGAGTTTTAACTAATTAACAAGTATCCTGCAGTATGGTTCAAGTAAAAGCATACAAGAAATAGAATTTTCTCAAATAATTTTTTTACTTTTGGGAAAGCGACAATTCTCACATGCGAGAAACTGCCTTTCTATTTTTGTTATGATGAGTCTCGAGTTCTACTATGTTTTATGTGGCATGATCAAGTTATGTTTATTGCATGGTGTGTCTATATTATATATGTATGGTAGTGGTGGCTCATTATGCATTGTGATACCGTAGTTATTTATATATTGGGAAATGTATTAGAATTTTTAAAATTTTGAAAATTACATTTGCATAATTATATGAATGTACTAGTATGTATTTGCATTTAAAACCTGCATGAATAGTAACAGTTGCATCAAAATGAAGCATTAATTTGCAAATATTATCTCCCTGCCTTACTTGTGTATCGAAGAGTATCGGTATTTCTGAATATGGAATATGTGATTTTAGTTTGTGAAATCTTCAGTCTTGTCAGTGAATGTTACTCATAAAAATTATAGGACAGATTTCCTCTAAACTTGTAGAAAATACTTCTTCAAATCAAAAAGTGATGTGTAGAAAAGAGCCATTAGAAATTATTGAAAGTGTGTTACAGGTAGCAAGCCTAGCCCAAAATACAAAGAAACGGACAAACAAAAGGGAAATGTTAAATGAATTGCAGCTATGTTTTGAAAGTGTTTTTACTAAACAAATATATACAGACAAGGATAATTAAAAACAGACAGGGATAATTAAAACAGACAGGGATAATTAAAAAGGGACGAAGTTAATTACACTGAGCAGTGAGCAATGACATTTTTTGTCTTGCAACTTTCCAATATGTTATAGTCAGATTTTTCAGATAGATTAATTCACAAGCACTTTTTATTTCTCTCATGTAAATGTTTTCATAGAAGGGCCATTCTGAGTGTTTTATACTAGAGCCGGAAAAATAATATACAATGATTATTCATTTTTGTATTTTTCCTTTCTAGATCAAGTGAAAAAGAAGCCGGAGTTATTGGGGGAGCACCCTGTCAACACAACGGTGGAGTACGGAGGTACAACGTCCTTCCAATGCCGTGTGCGTAGCGACATCAAACCTCACATCCAATGGCTGAAGAGGGTGGAGACGCTCAGTGCCCCCACCAATGCTACCATTGAGATGGATGGCCAGTACTTTGTGGTTCTTCCTGCCGGCGATGTGCTTCAGAGACCAGATGGGTCGTACCTCAATAAACTCATCATTTCGTATGCTACAGCAGAAGATGCCGGGATGTATATCTGTCTTGGGGCTAACACCATGGGTTACAGCTTCAAGAGTGCATTCCTAGAAGTATTTCCAGGTGAGTTGTTCTACTCAGTCTTTGTGATAACTTCACTATGACAGAGTGAGACAGGAATAAAGATATCATTGGACAAGTCCAAGCTATTTTGTGTCCCATGTGTAACGAGTGCATCTGATTGGGGTATTTCTGATGACTGTATCAGTCTGATAGCCCTAGTAGAATTTGGATCCGTTATAATATCTAATAAAATGGTATTTTATTTCAATTTATCTTCACAATTTCATAATACTTGGTAATATATGGCACATACCTTGGACATGCCCCGTTACATTATTCATTGTACATTTCAAGAATTGTAATACTGTAAAAGACATTTTTCCCCATTCATTTGATATCATTTTGACTTAAGCAAAATATAAAATTAATAATATTGCATGGTATAGAGTTTCAAAACTAAAAATACCTACCAAATTTTGAACTGCTTGGGTCACAAAGTCCTGTATTTGTGTATTCATAACCAATTTGATGTTAGTTCCTTATAATAAAGTGTTTATCAGTCTGTAAAATACTAAATTTGCATAATTCTGCTTCTTTTTATTAATCTTAAAAGGAATCTTTTAATATTAATCTTTCATCCTTTTCTCTGTTTTCGGTTGATTCGTATTATTGAAATATCTTATTTTGTAAAACAAATATTCATTTATGAGACATATATGTTCTGGTCTGTCTAAGTAATGTACTTTTTCTGTTTCGTTTGTTACTGCTTAGATCCTAAAATGAACATAATAGACCCAGCTCTTCAGCAGACACCTAGGGTCAACCCAGTTCCTCCAGATGGATGGGGTGCCAAGGAACATGGTTTACTTATTGGCATTCCAGTCAGCCTAGCCCTTCTCTTCATTGTAGTTATTGTCATCTGCACCGTCGGTCGCAACAAAGCCAGGTCTCAACGTCGCCATCGATCCACCCCACCCGCTCCTCAACTCCCAAACTCATCTATTAAAAAGGAGTACAACCATCGGGATTATCTGAACAGAACCAATCTCGCCAACCCCCATATGATGGACATTGAACAATGTGCGCCTCTCACTGCCGCGCAATGCGCCCCCATCGCCTCCCAACAGACTCTTCACATATACCCGGTACCCAGCCGGGAAAACGTCCTCAACCGATACGACGTGCATTCGCCGAGCAGTTTCACAGACACTTTAAACAGCAATGGAAGCTTGACTAGCAGTCGAGCCAATATGCATCATCATTTACATCAGCATACAATTCTCCACTGCTAGCATCCACTCAACTATTCCAAAGCATAGAGTTACACTTTCCTTTTTTATATGAAAAAAAAGTAGCAGAAAGCCAAAAAAATGCCTTTTTTATGTTGATTTCTCCAGATTGCTTGGGACGACCCTTGTAGAGTATTTGTGCCAGGCATGTGCAGTGTGCCCATAGATTTATGTATAGAGAGAGATTTATTAGAAACACTGTATTTGTCTTGTCTATATTTCATATCTGTACATAGTTATATGTACAATCAACCCTGTTTGTATTATGTGTTATGTTTGTACAGAAAGTGTGTGTCTCAGTGCCTATGGCTCTTGTTGTGTATAAAGTATAAATAAGTACAGATATTTATATTATTATTAAAAGAGAACGAAATGTTCAGCTATAGTTTTAGCATTTCTTGAAATATAACTCACAACTTATGAGAGTAGTGTAGTTTCATAAGTATTTGGGTTTGGCGAGGATAAATGACAACTGAATTTTGTAAGTCAAGGTAGAGTTAATGGAGGAATCTAAAAAGAAAAGTAATTCGTTCAGGTTCATTAGAAGCACTATGTTCAAATTCCAAAGCTTTTTAATTAGATATACATGTAGAGGTGGGTAGACACCAAATTTTGTTGGGTTTCTAACCTGTACTGTCACTTGTCAATCTAGAGAGGAAACAGGGACATGAAAGAGTATTAATTTGCTAACAGTTTTTTGTTCAGGAACTAGTGTGCAAAAGAGAATTCTCAAAAAGAAAAATAAAGAATAAAAGCTTCTGAGGTAACATTGAAAATGCAACTTCTTGATGTAACTTTTGTAACTTGGTTCAGTAAATAAGTCATTGATGGGTGTTATTGTTCCCCAAAATGTGAGTCATTATTACATGTATGTGCAATAAAAAGGACATACATGTATGAAGTCTTACTTGTTGCTTATATCACTTAAAGTAAAAACAAACTATTTTGTATTCATGACTAGGAGGAGATAAAGTGATCAGACATTTGGGTTGTAATGTTTAAGGTCAAATGTCATAGAGGTCAATTAACATGTAATTAGAAGCTTTCTATCGTGGTTATCACAATATTTCAAGAACAGTTTGAGCCATCAACTGAATTTAGGCGGAGGCATATAGGAGACGCAGTCGCATTCATCTTCACTATGAACACGATGACAAAAGAGAGCGGACAAAATATACAGCTTCTCATTGTACCCTCCACAATTTCTCTGGTAGACAAAAGAACATCCCATCATTGCTATTATGTAAAATAAGTAGAACAGGTGAATATGCATGTGACACCTGTTATACATATTTTTACATAATAGCAATGAAGGGATGTTCTTTTGTCTACCAGAGCAAGTGTGGAAGGTACAATGAGGAGCTGTATATTTTGTCCGCTTTTTTGTTTGCCATGTTCATAGTGCTTGTTTTTTGTTGTTGCTTGATTTAATAATAATGTACAAGATTTGTAAGGCCCCTAATCCACTTGAAATCAAATGCTCAAGGCGATTTGTACTATCATACAGTCCTTTCAACTCTCCTAGAATCTAGAATATATTGAGTATTCAATTGAAATTGTTAGTGATTATTAATGTAATTAGGTCAGATTTTAAAAACCATACGAAGGAAGAAAAGTTGATTGTTCCCAATAATATTCTTCCATTAATCATTTGCCCCCATTATCATGATTATAATTCTGGATGTGTTGAAAGTATCTTTGCTTTATTGTTTTAAGTTAAAAAGGAACATGAATACATGTTTTTCACGATGGAGTCTTCAAAGTTTGGAAATTGGTTGCAGTAGATTATTTTATAAATAGAGATTTTTTTTCTCCTAATGATCTTTTAATATTGCATATTTTTTAAATTCGAAAATGAGAAAGTTATAACGTTTGGAAATGAGCCAACTATAAAATTGTAAAAATAAAGAAGTGGAAATTATTACTGTTTACTCCCCCCCCCCTCTCTTTTCAAATGGGGTGCTTGTTGGGTGCACTCTTCGAACTTTTGTTATTAGGCCTATGAAGAGACCCTAAGAGCAGTGACATTTAATGTCAGCTATGTTTTCAGTGAGTTCTGGTTACTGAGATTTATCTCATCTGTTCATATTTGTTCCGTGTTTAACCCATCAGTATATTATGGTGGTTCTATTTGAATGACATCTCACATTATGATCATTATCTTATTTCTAATTGTTATACTGTACATGTATTACGGTACCCCTTTCTGCAGGATTTAAAGTTAAATGTTGGCCAGTGTTCGAAAGTTAGTAAGGTTTGACATAAAATGTATAACCTAAATGGGTAGTGTTTTTTTTTAGAACAATATTTTGAAGGAAATTTATTACAACTTCATTGAGTGTGATTGTTCAATCTGGTATTGTATTTGATGCTGAGGATTATCAGTTGTTCTTCTGACTTCTGCTATTCAGCAGTGATTGCTTACTTTCAAGATTCCTGTGCGGAAAAAAAATAGATGAGAATGATTATAAGGTCCCTGTCCTTTCATTTTTGAAAATTAATATTCGTTTTCAGACCCTAACTCAAATACATGTCTGGTTACATGTTCCATCGTCCAATTTGCTTTCTTTTCCAAATCTTTTTGAAAACCAAATTAAGGACATATATTTTTTCTTCATTTAGAATGATTCATAAGTTCCTTCAAAGTTTAGATAAGAATTAGTGGCATCTGTATACAGTGGAAACTCAGTATAACGAGTTCCTTAGGACCATCAAAATTACCTTGTTATAGTAGGAATCTTGTTATATCAGGTTAAAAAAAATATAAAGACCTGGGACCAGGAATATTGTTATATCAGACCTCTTTATACTGAGTTTCCACAGTACTTTAGATGCCACTAATTCTTAACTATTCAAATGTTAAGAATTAAAACATTGATAAAGTAGAAATTACAAGAGTAATTTGAGATGTTTTGCTGCCTTTACTTCTTTACTTGGCTGACAATAATGGCACTTTGGCAGACTTATTAGTTCGAGTAGTGGCCATGTGATTGCATTGTAAAACAAAGGTTAATTACAAGAATAAATGAGGCTTTGGAATTATCAAAAGTCATCCTTGCTAAAACTCGCACACAGATACGGGTACTTGGGAACCTACACACATGTCAAATAAAGATTTGGTTCCAAAGTTTTGAAATATTTGGTGTCATATTTCTAATATAAGGGCACTTCATGAGAAATCCTTTTTTTTATGACAACACTATTATCATACATAGAAATTTAGTGTGTGCTATCCTTACACATAAGCCATTTAGAATCTGTATTGAAGCGATGCTTTACTGTTGAAAGATTTTGCGTACAGCAGAGAGTCTATGCCGCAAGATGGTTTACCGAGACCGAGTTCAGTGAGTAGCGTGTAATCCTCAGTGACTTAAAGGTTAAGCTTATGTCCTTAATAATCCAGTCCATCTGTCTGAGCTGATTCGTTTAAAGAGTTGGTCATTTTTGAAAGTTATGTGAGACGAGTGCTTTGCAGATATTACTCCATTGTTTGATTCATTTATGCACACATTGGGGAGTATTCTTGGTATAGTTTAATACATAATCAGCATAGAGAAACATTGTTCACCTTGTCTCTTCAAAATTCGGCATTTGTGATTTAGTGATTCAAACAGTAAAGTTGTAAGGTGTTATTTATGTAGTTTTACACTTGCTTGAAGTATGATTTATATATTTGCATTATAGATTTGGATCGTTTCTTTTGATACATTGTACAGATTTGATTTGTACAAATGATAAACTATGAAAAGATACTCATGTCACAGAATGTATGTATGAAAGTTTGTAATAAAAACACAAACCTGAGGAAAATGGTTTCCTTTCAGCTTTTAAAAAAGGTCAAAAAATTAATCATAAGTCTGGAATGTGCTCTTGATTTGTTGTTTTGAGAATATTGGTAATCTACATTACTTTCTTTCTCTCTTTTCAACCCTTCTATCTCTAATACTCAACTCCTCCACTAATAAAGTTCAGCTAAACTTGATACCCCAGTCACAAGAAGAAACAGACTCCAAACTGAGCGGTAACACTGCTTAACAATTCTGCCTCGTCAATAAATCATGCTTTGTATATAGATTTTGACATGCTGGAATTTGAATATAACCAATGAAAATTACTGATTGGGGCTCAAGTTTTTAAAAAATATTTCAATTTTCACATTTCATGCTTAATATATATATTGGTCCCCATGCTGTACATACTGGATGCAAATCAAAAACATTTTGCTTGTTAATAACTCAGAGTGAAATTTACACATTGTAAAGTTTTATGACTTCAAATATTATTCTCTCAATGCATGAATTAATAGTTTTGACTTTTGGAAAAATCAACTAAGAAAATCTGTATCTACCTGTTATTAATTCAGACCTCAACGATTATTGTGCATTGCAGCTGAATTTCTAGTGGGGTGTTGCAAGAAAGTTGCAATCAATTGCAAATTGTAAAGCAAATTAGAACAACCATTCTGTATGGTTCAGGGTCTGCCCATTCAAGAAGATGCGCTTGCAACAATGATTTTGATTGGTCAGTACTGATCAGTTGCAACTTGCAATCAATCGCAACTTTCTTGCAACACCCCATTAGACACCTCTATTAACCCGAGAGTCGATTCATTACTCTGGGTAACAAGAGATGCCCTAGAATTTCAGCTGCAATGCACATTGACAATTGTGTTCTGAATTAATTACAGGGAGATAGATTTTCTTAGTTGATTTTTCCATGAGGTATACACAAACTTTTTAACTTGATTTGTCAAAAAAAGTGAAAATACATTTAATGTCATTGTGTGAATAATATTTGAAAGCAGGTCATAAAACTTACTTGAAATAAATTTTGACATATTTAAACCGATACGAGATTCGACGTTTGCGTCATTAGCAAGTAAAAGGATCGCATCTTTTCGTCTTACACCCAGTATGTACAGCATGGGGACACATATATAGTGTATATATGTGTGTATTCTATATATATATTACGCTAAGGATTTGGGGCCTTTTCTTTGGTTCGAATAGGCGTCTCCCCTGGCCCTTTCGGTACCCACGGGCGGGGAATGGCTATTAGAGTGGTGGGAGGCACTTCTTAAGGGCTGACGTGCCGTCCATATTTCATAAATTCATTTTTAAAAAAGGAATTTCCGCAGGGAGTAAACAGAACAGCGTGGCCATATCCGCATGCATGTATGGCTTCAATGTACACGGCACAACACACGTGTTATTCGTTCGCACAGTGCACTTCTACACGTACCGGTAGGCCTACTGCATGTACTATGTTTCACGCATATAGATTTACATCATTACTTTGTAGCTTCACATACAGTTTTGTGTGTATGTAACTCTAAATTTCACGGCGGTCGCTGGGGGGGGGGGGGGTTATGCGTTTATGGTATCCAAAAAAGCAAAAATCAAGAAAAAGGATATCAAATTCAGAGAGAAGAAAAAGATCCACTGAAAGGGGGGGGGGGGGGTAGGCTTTGGAGTTTAGGTTTAGGGTAAGGGTAGTGTTTAGGGTTTACCTAACCGCACATTTGGGTGGTTGTCGCATAAGTCATCCTATTATCAAGAGCTGAATTGACATGAATGGGGAAAATGGCCTTCATACCGTTGGAAAGATGTTATTGTAGATCGCCTCAATTCATTCCCTTATATGACGGACTAAACTGATATGTAGACATCATTCGGGGGAAGGGAGATGTAGGAGCCCCCCCCCCCCCAAGAAATTCTGTCGAAAATATTTCCACTACGATATGAATACGTATAATGATATTAATCCCTTCTCCCCTCGCGCTGGGGGTGATGGGATGACAATGGAATGGGGGGGAGCGGGTGGGGGGGTGAGTAGTAGGGAAAAGTCAATCCGTCGGTCCTCCCAAGACCCATATAAGGGGGCTATAATCCCCCTGAAAATAAAATGACAAAATTCATTTTTTTCTCTTGCATCCTTTACAGGGAATGTACCGCTAATTATGGATGATATGTTTTCATGGCCTTAATTTCTCTGAGTATTAAACCACAGAAACATGGCAAGATCATGGGGCGACAATTTTTTTTTCGTCGGACCTCCAAAATTCGCTCAGGAGGGGGTGGTTATGGGGGTCCCTCCATAATTCTCTGACAAGCAAAAAAAGGTTTTCATTCTAAAAAGGGGGGGGGGGCACAATCGACAAAAGGGCGGAAGTTCCCCCCCCCCCCCCCCCTGGATCTGCCAATGCACATGTTGTAATTACTTCTACCCGACTTTTTTATTTATTCACTTGATTATTGTGACAAATATACGGTACGGTGATTAAGCATAAACACGGCTAGCGCCCGTGGATGTCCACGGGCTGCTTCTGCTAGTATATATAGTGCACATGAAAAATTGAAATATCTTAAAAACCTGGGCTGATAAGCAACTTAAAGTATATTCATTTTGACTGAACCAGTGTAAATCTGACAAAATCTTGTAACTTTTTGTTGGGTGTTATTATGAGTTTAATGTTAGTCTCCTTGGTATGATTGAGGTAGAAGGCTTTGAACACATGTACACTCATGACTCGTCCATATTCACACAAACAAATATCACATTACCACATGGCAGGTTCATGTTCCAAACATTTATTCATTAATAATTACAAGAGGAACATTCAACAAATGAAAAATATTCTCATGTAGGCTTATAATCAGATGCAAACATCCCAGCATATGCAAGATTTAAAAAAAAAAAAAAAAACCCAAGGTGCTTTTAAAATGTGGGGTAATTTATCTGAAACTTGGTTAGATATTTCTTGAATAAGGAACACACAAGCTTACAACTTGGTTTATCATCAATTCTGAAAAAGAAAAACCCAAAATGATGTAAAATTGATGAGAACGAACATAAAAAGATTTTTCGGCATATGTACAGAGTACGTCTAAATTCTGCTTTCTTAAAACAAAGTCAGCACCTTGCACATACTTTCATAATACAGTAACATAATTAAATAATAATCTTTGAAGAGACATTTTTCATATACATTTATGAGCATATTCACGAAAAATATATGGTGCTATCATTCAACAGCACCTGCGAAACAACATTAAACATCCTGAATACACAACGCTTTATGGTGCTAAATGCCAAAGTACTTTTTAATGGAGATAAAAAGCGATACCCCTTTTACAGGAACTTCGAAAGAAGAAATTACTCAAATTTGTTCTAAAAGCCAAAGCATGGATTAATAATGATGTTTTTCTCTAGGAAAAGTGTAAAATGAAATGTTAATTTTATTCTACAAACATTTACGTATCTTGAATGATAATTGTGTGACACCCTTTGTAGGCAGCATAGTTTAGCTTATTCATTTAAAAAATAACCAGGAAATTTTTCTGGTTGCCTTTTATCAATCGATATCTTTTAAATAGACAGAAACAGGAAAAAATAAACCTTAAAGATAAGACTGTCATCTTTTATTACAAAGTAAAAGTGAATACGTCATGCTGGATAGCCCATTAATAGATGGGTGGATAACCCTGCAAGCCTACGCATAGAATATAACACACAAGGAGGACTCATTCCCACTCTTAACATCCAACACATGTATGCTCTATTGATCCTCTTCTTTGAATACTACATGTATTTATTTCAAGGCATTTTGGCATTTCACTCCTGTGGGACTTTAGTTAACACATCATACCACTTTCATGTTATAATTAATGTTATAATGTTATAAATACATTGTCAGAGGGTATGAAATCTTCTACAACACACTGTGAAGGCAAGAAATATCCAGAAGTGGGAACAAGCAAAGAAGATATTTCACGGACATTTTGCTGTTTAGTCATTGTTGTCGCATGGCCTGGGATACTGTGTTATGATTTCATACAACCAACTAATATGACTTTATGTGTATGTAAAATGATTTAAAAATTAAATAAGGTTTAAAATAAGAGTTTAAAAGTGGTCATTAGACCAGTTAGTAAGAAACCATAGCTACATCACTTGAAGAAGACTTGGATACCAAATCTGTTATTAAAAAATAAATGGTTATTTTCAGCAGTTAATTCAATGTTTGTTGCTGGAACCCACTTCTGGATATTGCCATTATACACCATTACGGTTATCAAGGTATGTATAATCATGTCAAGCCTATAATATAACAAATGAAATGTTGGTGGATTCTGAATAACGGACTCAAGGTAAAATATGAAACAGATTTAAAAACAAAATCATATACAGATCCAATTCATATTGATACAAAAATGATAGGAAATATGCCATTTTCCAGAATGAAAAATATTTCTCTCTCAGATTAATAATTTCATTTTCTTAGAACTTTCATTTTTTTCCAAATACTGAGAGGCAGATTTCAAAGACAAAAGTATTCAGACTATATTCAGCTCTTTACAAACAATCAACTTAGAAAGTGAAAGACCAACAATGGTTTCAAAACAAAGATTTGTGAATCAGTTGGCAATATATTTGTACTTACATCTTGTACAAAAATAAATCGCAATGTCACATCCTAATCAAAACACATTTGGCTGGCTTGAACTTTGCATAGAGCTAGAAATTTTAACATCGCTCTGAATTTCAAGCATTGAATTTAAATTCCTGATTTAAAAAAAATAAATTAAAAGCTTTCCATTTATAAAAAGTGAAAGATACAATATGAAAGATGAAAAAAAGGGTTCTTTCTTTGCATGTGCATGCAAGAATTTGAAAGGCATAAATTTCAAGCCTCAATTGATACTAAAACAGTTAAATAATAAAAAAGACAAAATTGTTTATTCCAATTACATGTAAGATATCCATATATCACATAAAGCTTTTACATCCCATCTTTGGGATGAATTAATTTGGTCTAAATTCATTATGAAATGACAATTTTCAGAATTCATTGTAATATCAATCCATTTTAACTTTGAAATGTTCCTCGTTGACCTATAAATTTCAAGGGCTTAAGAAACGATACAAAGATGCTTGTTTGAAGCAACTATTGTGCATCTAACATTTCATTCAAGTTGTAGGATACTAGTCATTTTCCAAAATTAGAGGACACGTTCACATAATGCCAGTCATTTTAAGTTCTACAAGTAAAATATCTCATCTAGAGCAAAGAGAAAGAAGTCTATTTGATTGTACTTCTTTTACCCATGAATCAAAGTACATAGATATTTCTACTACTTGGTTACTAAAACTCGCATGAATCAGTACTTTTATTCTTTACACAGGAATAGACTAAATTCTAACTAAGCTAACTATATCAGAGGGGAAAGAGACCAAATAATAGTATTAAAGAGAGCTGGCAGTGAACATATGGCAAGTTTAATAGTACAGGCCCTCCTTTTACACCGAGAGAACATATATATATATCCACCAAATACACAATATAGTTTATATATTCTATATATATGTTCCACTTTTTTTCAATTCTTTCAAAGTTAGTAATGAGGTCACAATTCAACATCAACAGAATAATTTGTTCAAGCAGCATACATTCGGGTATCCTTCTCTTCGCCGTATATGCAGCTTACTTAAGTTACCCAGTGTCCTGTGCTAGACGGCATAAACTCCATATGAAACTAGCCAAGACAGTTTACTGTTTCTCGCTGGTGTCTTGGCATACTTCAAATCACCAAGGGCAAACTATTCCAACACATAAATGTCCAATAAAGCACAAATAAAACAAAGGCAGTAAAGGTTTCAAGTCTTGTCTTGGGATGCTTAAATCAAAATGGATTTCCAGTTTTGGTATCTCTTCATTTAGGACACTTTTCCATGATAGACTTCTCTTTGATTATCCATCTTCTATGTACACGTACATGTATATGTGAGGGTCGACAACAAATTGCAGTAGATGTTGGCGCTTTCCTGAATGCAGGCATTCGTCATTTCATCCATGATCGCCTGTAATACTTTCCACTGGTTTTTCTCTATCCTTCTTGTATTGGACTCCATGCTATACCAAATCAGAGTTCCATTTTCTCAGATCCATGAGACACTCAATAGCACCAAGAAAAAAAAATCCACAAAGGAATGAAACAAACTGAACGTGTCCGAAGCGGCAAATGAAAACGCAAAATTCATTGCGTACCGGAGTGAATTGTCCTTCTGCACGTAATTGGACTTCCTTCATCAGTTTGCATAAGGGTAACAGTCCCGACTTTGTGGTACTTTGTAATAAACCTGCGGCGAGACCGGTGCCCTGAATCCCATAAAAGCCATTCGCTAGAGAGAATACAAGATAGAGTTCACTTTAGTTACAGCCTTAGTCCAGCTCAGTCCACATTAGAATATAACATTCACTGAAGAAGACACCTTCCATCAAAAAACATTTTCTTCTCTTTCTCTCCCAATATACTGCATCGTTTGGTCCCATAGAATATCAACACTTATCACAGATAAATATGTCAGTCACCTCAAAGTCAAAATGCATATTTCTTTTTTTTCTTTTCAGGTCTAGACTATCCTTTTTTCTTTATTTGTCAGTTCTAGGATGGTCCATTACCACAGTGAGTGGTTAATGATGTCTATCTTTACAAGACGGGGATAAATTTGTAGTAAGGAAGGGGAGGGGAAGTGCGTAGTGCAAAGGGTGGTGGGTGGGGTAGGGGTTTAGGATGGCAGAGTGGTGTAGGGTGTGGTGATGGTGGTTGTAGGGGAAGGAAGGAAGGAAAGGGTGCAGGAGGAGCCCTCTATACAGTTGATTCACTACTGTGTCTACTATGTTGGCTGGCGTAGCCTGAGTCTACCTCGCTCTCTTGAAAGGTTTTGACGGGCGCGTCACCCACTGCTTCCAGATCAAGATAATCCTGTGATATAAGGAGAAAGAAAACAATAACAGCAATAGGTGAATATATACATCTTAAATGCTAGCATATGCACTATATCTAAAGTAATGAATTTTTGTATCCAATACACAATTGTCCTTGGTACAACTGCGTATAGTATCCCCTATCCTATTATGGGGTAATTACTGATATGCACGATAAGAACAAATGTTGATCATTATCTACTCTTTACTTCCAATTTTTAACACGTGCATGAAGCAATATATATCCAATCCAATCTTGGGTCGGAAATGTATTTATCACAAATATACTTTTTATCATCAAAATACTGCATGACTAAACATGCATATAAAATCCATAAATGCTCAAGCACAAGAAGCAAATTCCAAGTTGACTTTCAGAAATGTCAATTTTCAAATAGAAAAAAAAATTATACGAAAAAGAAACCAGTGATAACTTGTTACCAAAAATTGAGGGAATGACAGAATATTCCCGAACAATAGACACGAAGGATCACTGACACAGTACTTGTCATAACATTTTCATCAAGTTTGGGCTTCTATCACATTCACATTTTATGCTTCCACTTCCCTGCATGCACATAACATCTAACTTCCTCTGTATTGTGTCTTTCTTTGAAAAGATGAGGTTAAAAGATGATTGATGAAGGCATACCTGATTTGACGAGACTGAGATGATGCGATCAAGATCTTCTACTAGCTCACTGAAGTTTGGTCTCTGACCTGGTGATGTCCTCCAACACTCACACATGATGTGATAGCTGAACAAGAAGATAATGAACAAGTTTTGTCATATTAGTCATTGAAAAGAAGAAAGAATGAAATTTTAATCTTTGTTGCTTTATTCTGATCAGAAATACCTGGTCAGGTCACATTAAGAAGGTCAACTGCATAGCATGGTGAAAGTTTATAGTTGATGAAAATGGTCACAATATTTTACTTGTCCGTGTGTGTGTGTGTGTGTGTGTGTGTGAATGTGCATATATTTGTCAGATATCTTGCAGGAAGATACTCTTGAAACACAGCCACATTAAAAAAAACCCTCTAACATGGAATGATAAGCAAATAAGAGGATACCTAGTTGCCGTACAGAATACACTTCATTTCCCTTAACTTAATTTTGCAAGTCCTGTCCTAGCTCTCCACAGGAGATTTCAAGGCAATGTTTTTGGGGGAACACGTCTCTACCAAAAAGGAAAGCTGATATTGACTCAAACAATTACTGTGAACAGTCTTCAAATTACACCAACTTACATTTCTAGTGAGGTGTTTTGAGGCTTCTCCAATCTCTTGCCTGAGCGTAGGTAGTCAAACATCTGTTCAACAGGGACGCTGGGGTATGGAGTGCCTCCTAACGTCATGATCTCCCACAGGAGAATACCGAACGACCAAACGTCGCTCTGCGTAGTGAACATTCGGTCAAACAGCGCTTCTGGAGCCATCCATTTGACTGGTAAGCGACCCTACAATGACAAAGACACATAAAATATTCCTTTAATTTGGTCAGAAAGAACATAAGCTTTGAGACAGTACAGAAGAAATTGTGGAATCACCCAGGTGTAAGATCTATTCATTTACCCAAGATACATCACACAATTAATCACAATTGAAAGCTTATGTAACATCACACACAACAGTTGCTGTACATATTAATGTAATATACTTTAGAAAGTTTACAAATTAAGTATATGTTGTATCTTCAATTGTTCAAACATTTGGAAATGGTACAACATATCCTTGAACTACGACCAGCTACATCACACTCTGGTTTTAAGTTCTAGATAATTCATGCAGTTAACCGTGACAAAAAATATCTCTGCACTTTTCAGATTGTAAAGAAGAAGAATGCTCAAAAAGATCAGAGATGCAATCACAGGATTAGGAAATAAAAGTAAAGAGAACTTACATCTGTAGTCTTCCTGTAGAAGTCAATGTAATGGATGTCACGAGCAAGTCCAAAATCACAAATCTTCATTTCAAAGTCTTCAGTCACTAGAACATTCCTTGCAGCTAAATCTCGATGAATGCACTATAGACAAAAATAACAAATCATTACAATTAATACTTAGTCAACAATTTCTAATGATGAAAAAACCCTCTCTAAATCCTTTCACCTCTACAATTGGAGGAGAAAGGAATTAGGTTTACTCAGCAACCAACTTATTGAATTCATTCTTTTCCTGGATGTATCGCAACAAAACAAAGTTTGCAAAGGCAAATCTATAAATAAAGAAATGAAGATCAATAAATAAACAAACTAAAGTATTCTTTTAATACAGTTCTAAAAAGAACTTTTAATCACCTTTGAAAGAAAGAGATGTCCAACATTTCAGGCAGCATCTCTTCTTTCTTTGAAAGATAACCAACGAAGGAGAGAGCATAATGGTATCTTTCCATGAAAGAATATACAACTGTCCCTCTATTTCTAAATTTGTTCTAATTCTCACCTTCTTGGATGCAAGAAACTCCATCCCCCTGGCCACCTGATAAGCCATGGACATCAGGTCCTTGTTGGTAAGTGTCTGAGAAGCTGTGAGTAGGATAGACTTCTCATATTCTTCAGGTGGACGTCGTGATCGCAGGAAGTCTCTCAGGTTGCCGTGGTGTGCAAATTCAACAATGACATAAGGAGGACCTGTGAGGAGACAAAGGTTAATATATTTGATCATGAAAACGAACAACAAAGTCAATGTGCTAATATCACCGTGTATTACCCCTCTGTTTGATAATATACAGGTATATGACAGGGGATCACTGCAAGAACATTGGCACAATCAAGGGACTCCTGCCCTATGCCCTATGATTTTATTCCATTTTGATGGGTCCATTTGAATTGGACAGACCTGATGTCGAGCTTTGTATTATTGTTCAGGTAGAACTTATTTCTGTATATTCACTGAGAGCTTGAAGACCTACATGTACACTCTTGTCTTCTTAGCAAAAAAAGTAAATTCAACATGAATCAGTAAATCTGATTAACTCTGATTTTAATATAGTATATTTAGCAGTGCCCTAAATGCACTTCTGAACCCAGTCAATGTTAACAGTCGGGTAAATCAAAGAGGATTTGAACATCATCCATCCTCCTGAAAAGTCTGTTGACTGTGACAGAGATCAAATCATTTGTCAAGCTTCTTACCTTCCTGTGTGCAGCATCCAAGTAGATTAATGATGTTGGGGTGCTTGCCAATCATCTTCATCATAGCCAACTCTGAGATCAGGTCAGAGAACTCCCGATCCATCGCATTAGCTGAAAGACAATTCAACAAAGAAGGTTGCTAATACTTCATTCTCCCAAATTGCATTGAAATCAAATCATTCAAAAAATATTCAAATATATGCAAATCATTGTTCATCTGACTATTACTGTATATTTATTACATATTGATGCCAAGGTGTAAAGTATATAGAAACACACAGTACAGGTCAGCCCTCTTAATAAGCCCATCAGATTCCTTTACTTTTTCAAGGCAACCAGCAAGATACAACACTGTAGAGCTACTACGTTTTTTATCTTCAAATATACAATTTATAATACTTAAGCCTGAGTCATATCGAATATTTCATAATCCGGGATTCGACGGCTTTGATTCGATCGAATACCGGTGCATCGATAAATGATGGGCGGTGAAAACAGAGTTGCACACAGTTGCACGCAGTGCATGCACCATGCACCGGTGACCGGTCCGCTGGCATCGCGGGCATTAACGATAGCCCGCTAGCCAATGGCTAGTAAAAATCACAGCGGACGAGCCAAAATCTTAAGTTTCTAGTCCGTATGGCTAGCCAAAATATCACTCTAGTGTCGCACGAAGCGATGCTCATTGTCGACACACCCGACAATGATTCAAATTCAAAGAATTAATCTTACTTTGTCTTTGGAGAGCTGAATGGAACACGTTAGTTCGATGCAAAAAAAACAAAACAATACGAAATAAACTTTTCGTCGCTCAATATAATATAGACTCGACTTCATTTAGCTTCAGATCATTCAGAAGTAATTGCCAATTTGATGAGAGTGTGATATTAGTTATTGCGAATTAAGTAGGAACACTCGTACTCATGCCCGTATTTATCATGTTCAATTATACAATTGTCAAATTGACAATGCAGAGAGAGTGCAAGAATATTATCGTAAACTTCAGTTCGTAACGACAAAACGATTTTTCCATAGAGAAAGCACAGGTAAAGCGCGACGTCCTCCGCGAGCGAATTAGCGAAAGTTAGCCAACAGTTTGAAGTCGCCTTCACGTTCTCTGCTAGTATATGCTGTACGTTACGGAGTTTCTTTTTTTATTTGCTCTTTTCATGGTGGCTACGGTAGTCAAAAATCTGGCGGACTACAAATCGATGCACCGGATTTGCCAAAACGAATTCGGGATTCGATGTCTTCGATCGAACACCGGCTAACCAATCGATTCGACTCAGGCCTATTTATAATACTTAACTATGAAAATTAATACACACTAATATCCATTAATTTCTTTGGTCCAAGTTGAATATTCAAACAGAGGAATTTAATTAAATGGCTTTCCAGAAGCTGCCTAAATGCAAAACATAGTCACACTCAGTGTAACAAGTGAATTTAGAGTAATATAATTGACAACATAAACAACATAATAATATCAGTCTTAATAGCTCTTAATACATCTCTCACCTTTGAGCATCTTTACAGCAACAGTGGAAGTCTTTTCCTGACAGACAATACCCACAGCTTCACCAATCACCACCTTACCAAAGGCACCTTCTCCAATCGTCTTGCCCACGGTAAGTCTAACATATTACCAAAATAGACACATCAAATTGAAAGACATGAATAACATCATATTACATAAGTCTGTTTGATATATACTTTTACTACACAAATTATGTTTGAATAATTCACCAATGAACTCATTATCATTAAAACACCGATTTGTGTACAAAAATAGCAAGATAGATTTCCAGTTATTTCTGACTCATAGCACATTAGATTTTAATGTGTTCCATTCACAGTTCTAACTCCTAAATTTGTTTTATGACTAGCATATCGATAAGACAACTAACAGCTAAATGTCATTCAGAGCACATTTTGAGGCATGATTTAACATGCTTCAAAAAAATAATGTTTATTTTGTTTAAAGACAATCAAATACAAAATACAATGACAACCAATTATGCTCATCTGACCTTCAGGTAAATCTTTTTATACATACAACCTTTCAGTATGCTACAAGCCAAGTTAATACTAGCTACTACCACCTTTATTAAAAGAGAAGGGTTGAATTCTGGGAAAGGTGAAAAAATAATTTCTGAGCTTTCTTATTTCTTTTATGTCAGTTTGGAAGAATAGTAGAAATGTCCCGAGAACGATTGCTTTTCAAATGCTCTCATATTCGAATATGACAAAAAACAGCCAAGGTGTTCGTTGGGGCTGAACATTCATATCACATGTGTGTGCAGTCCCATATATCCATTTTTGTGTGCAGTGCATGTGCTTTTCAGTGAGAGTGGTTCAATTTCGTATCATTTTGATGATTCCAAAACCCCACAGTATAAAACAATTGTTATGTAGACATGACCAACCTTTTCCAATTGCTTTGAGACAATTTCTTTCACAATATACTTGCATAAACAGAACTCAACTTTATCTTTAAATGTCAAGAATGTAACTATTCACAGAAGAGATCCAAGAGCATACTTCCTACCTAGAACTCAACAAGTAAAACCTTTATTCAGGTACAGTTGCTAAGAGCCCTCACTTATGCATTAGGAGTGAATACCAAGGAGCTACAAGGACTATGGCAAAGACTGAAGTACAAACCTGTCTCTAGGGAACTCCCACTCAGGGTCCAAGGGGATGTCGTACTCGGAGATGACTGTGAGTGATGAAGTCAGTCGATTCCTTCCAAATTGGCAAAGTGGAGCATTGGATTTGGTGGAGTCAATGGACATCTGGAGGGCAAAGTATAGGGCACAATGTATTTGTAAAGATTTTGTTATTTCCTTGTAAACTTACCCTTACACCCTATGCTGCAGGTCAGACTTAAATGAGTACTGAATGAAAATAAATTGAAGGTTTGAAATTAGACAACATATCTCTCTTCATATCTTAGGGTGTAGCAAGGATGTGTACCATGAGAAAGCCGAGACCAACTGCCTGGAGGGCCAGGAACAAATTTAGAATTAATTTGTAAAAAATTATTTTAAAAAACAATTAAGTACGATAAGGCCAAGTAAAATTGATTCCTAGTTTCTCGTCCGGATTTTTCGATAATGAGGAGGGGATACCATGTTATTTGATATTTGATATTTTTCCAAGATGGCCGCCGGACATACCATGCTATCAGCCACGGCTTTCTGTTATATTTATATTCTTCTGGGGTCCCTCTAAACGCCCAAAAGGCATCAAGTTATAATTTTAGTGCTCTGCATAAAAATGTTGGTGGCTTATAAAAAAATTTTAAAAATTGTAACAAAAATATCAAATTTTAAAAAAAGGAGGCAGGCGCAAAAAATGATGCGGGCAGGGACAAGAAAGTAGGAATAATTTTTGTTTGGCCTAAAAGAAAGATCTAGAATCATTTTGTCAGATTTGATTCTAGTTAATACTGAGTGGAATAACAACTATGTAGTGTAGAGTTTGTCTCTTTTTGAGTGGAGGAATAAGAAAGTGAGATGTAAGAAGTATTACCTGTCTATACACAAGTGGTTTGCTGATGCCTGGTTTGTCGGGAGGTCGACGATGTCGGACCTGGGTCTGCTTGCACAGAATGGCGATGCAGGTGACGAGGATAAGAACAATGACGAAACCGACGACACCAAAGATGATGAGATGAGTCCTGTTAGTGGTCTGTGTGTTGGGTGGAATGAAGACTGCAGGGGGGTTCGTTCTTATTGGGGCCTGAGTAGTAGCTGTCAACAGGAACAAATAACAGTTTGCATAGATCATTACAGATCAGCAAGGTTCAATAACAGTGATCTCAAGACAAATGGTCCTACAATATTCACAATGACCACAAATTCGAATAATTCCTTGACATTCCATTCAGAACACCACCTATTACCGATGTGTTGGCTCAGTCAGTAGAGCGTCCGCCTCACAATCGGGAGGTCGTGGGTTCGAACCTCGGCTGCGTCATACCAAAAGACGTTAAAAGATGGGAGTTGCTGCTATCTTGTTTGGCGTTCAACAATTGAACGGATAGAGCAATGTCGATCTGGCGCTGCACAGTGGCTGCCGGGCCCACGATCAATTGGGCAAAAAGAATTTCCATTTTGATTAATAAAATTTGGAGTGGACTATTATTATTTGGAAACATTTTTTTGGAAACATTATTATAACTGACTATTTCCATAAAATGACACTCCTTATATTGAGCCCTGCTTGCAGAAAATAAAAACATGCTTGTTGTATCAAGTCAAAGGCTTGAATAGGATAGGACATGTTGTGGAAGGGCTCACTACTAAAATAAGAATGAAAAGAAGCATAAGGACTGAATTACATTTCAGAAAAAAGTTATCATGGACAAGCATTATCATTCTGACAAACAATCTATATCTATCTCAGCTACCATTCCTGTAACTAGATGTACTTATATGAAGTCAAAGAATAAATAAGGAATAGAGTTTTCATTAAAAAAAAACCAAGTGAACTATTTGTTCCATATTTCCTCTATTCGAAAGCTTTGTTCCTCTGGGGACATGTTTTGCAACCATCTGAATTTTTGGCCAAATTCATACATGAACATTCACTTGATCTCAGCAACAAAAAGACAGATTGATTTGAAAATTGGCACAGACTTAAAACCTATCAAGTAGAATAAGATTTAAAAAAAAAAAAAGAAATGGGACCTTTATTTTTTTTTAAGAATTTAAATTTTGAATATGCAAATTTTTGATGAATTTTTGGGGAAAAATCTGATTTTCATCTAAAATCATGAGAAATTACAGGTTTTATTCAGGTTTTTTGTAAAACTACTTTCAAATGATGTAATTCATCCCATCCATGTTTTTTATGGTGATAAAAATATTACTAATTTGCATAAATTAGCATATTAGTATTCCCGGATTTACCCACAGAAAGAGATATTTCTTTTGTATTTCATTGTTTTTATTCTATGTATTTTATTGTTTTTTTTTCTTAGAATTTATCTCTGAAGTATATGAAATAAACTAATAACAAAGAAATAATCCAAATTCTAATTCATCATATCAATTATAACAGATCTGGAGTTTACATGGCATTGGATATATGAATTACATAGAAACCTGTACAAAAATTGCTGTTTTTGTGATGGTCAAGCAATTATCGACCTCTAAAATCAGTTCTACATGTCCAACCGGGGTGAATTATATATCAAAATATGCGTGAGACTTGAGAGAAAAAAGTCATGAAGTTTGAACGTGAAATTCCAAACGGTCTAGAAGCACGGCGAAAAAAAACTACAGGGGGGGGGGGCAAAAAGGCCCCCCCCCCAATGGGATTAGGGTTAATCCAATACAAGTGTAGAAAATGTGAATACTGAAAGCCTCCTATAAGATGGATATACATACGTTCTACTACATCCAGATAGGCTCCTTCCCAGCTCATGCCATAGAAGTTTCCTGCCACACAGAGATACGGGCCTTCGTCTTCATATTGTACATTGTAGAGCTTCAGTTGATTGGCTTCCTCCATACCACCTTGAGTCTCAAGCTATCGAGAAAGGCAAAGATTGAAGATACAAAATCAGTCACTGAGCTCTTTCCGATGCTTCATCTACCTTTAAAGTTTCTAGTGTTCCATATCTGTATTTATCAAATCTAAGAACAATATCAGTAACGATGCACCTACAATGTTTTATGTTTTCAAGTCTGATTTTTAAATTCATATCTTCAAATAATATTTCAAATTAAGCTTACTACCATCAGAGAAGGCCCTGAGCGATGTATAATTTCCATGTTTACAGGTATAACTGGCTAAATGTTTTCTCTTGAAATTCCTAAAGTCTTTATCTTTATTCCACAAGGAGTAACTATAAATATTGAAATAGTTTCTGAATGAAAATATTTTTAGCTTCAACAATTCTTAATTCATATCAACAATGGAAGAAGAAAAAAAAATGAGATAAATATCTAAACTAACTTCAAAACCTACTGTTAAAAACTCTATTCTTATTTGTAATGACAACATCTGCATTACATAATACATGTATATCATTGAAATGCAAGGAACACACAGATATTTTTTTTTGTAGGCAAGACAACAGCTTCATATCATATCTTCAAGACTTTGTATAAGAAATGAGAGTGTTTTATGAAGAAAGTGAAAAGCAGATTAAATGATGTGGGCAAGAGAGAGAGAGAGAGAGAGAGAAATATGAGCTGTGAAAAAGAAAAGAAACTTTTAGAATCAGAGTACATAATTTATAAAGCAAAGTGCACAATGAAATAAGAAAACACCATTGAAGTAAGGGCAGAATAACACTAAGGAGTTTAAAAACATTGATCAATGTCCAAAATATATCATATTGGAAAGAGATATATAAAAAGAAATGTATATATTTAAAGTTTTGTTGATTAAGAAATTAGAAAGTCAATTCATGCAATTTCATCTGATGTTAGAAATTTGAGTATTATGTTTTAGAAAGGCAAGACACATGCGACAAGCAATTAAGGAGTTAATCTCAAGTAATCAAGAAATCATTTGTCATGCAGATAATGGACATGCAGAGAAATAAAAAACTTGCTTTTCCTAGAGAGGAAATATAAAGCTTAAGAGTTGATTCAGCTGAGATTCCTGGAGAGTGAGAAAGAGAGTAGATTTCAATATCCACAAATACACATGATTTACAAGAAAATACAAATATGACTGAAATAATGCTCAATATACTGGTGATAACATTACAAGAAAACATCTACATGTAGAAGCAAAACAGAGGATGTAAGATTTTCAAAGATAAGAGATGAAATAAATGATAGAAACCAGCAAAGAGAAACAGAAGGAATAAACAAGACAAGAAGAAGATGGCAGAGAAACTTTGATGGAAATAAAAAGTTTGAAATACACTTGAAGAGCAAAATAAACACTAAAAGATAAGAAAAGCAATATTGAATGCATTATGACAAAGAATACACCACTGAATGAGTACAAGCATTTCACCCAAGACCCCACCAATCTACAACCAACTCATAGAGTAAGAAAGGGCCTATAACTGAGTTGTATCCACCATAGGAAAAGGAATGGGATTTAAAGGCCATAAGAATATTCATCTGTCACTGAGTTAAACAATATGGTTAAGTGTATGATTCAGAGCCCCAATTAAAGAAGATACACATATCCAAGATTGCACTTTTTAGGGAAAAAAAATGAATGGAATCCTTTTGCACAAATTTTCATATTTCAGTCTACCTTGAATAAGATTTTCCTATTCTTCCCCTTTTGGTTTAGGCAGAGACCACATAAAAATATGATTAAAGGAGAGAATTGCAATTGTAAGAAATCAACACATGAAAAAAGTTATACCAAAAGACCAAATGAATGTTATGAGAAAAAATATCAAATTAATCCCCCAAATAATGAAAAAGAGGGTGAAAGCAAGAAAGATTGATCAGAACACTAAATAATATATTTTTTAGAAGAAAAGGGAAAGAAAGTAATCAAAACACCAAATTACATCTATTTTTGTTTAGAAGAGAAAGGGAAGATATTGATAAAAGATACAGAGTTACATCTATATTTTAAGTAGAGAAAGGAAAGCTGTATGTCCAGCAAAAGACCAGCGAGACTCGAGGAAGCTGCAGGAGAGAGAGAGAGAGGTGAGATGATGATAAAATACCTGAATCAGATGAAGACATTCCAGCATCCTTTTAGATTGGTTTTGGTAGAAGACATCCAGGAACTCATCACAAGTCAGCATTGGCTTTTCAACCCATCTTTGCTGCTCACACAACATTATTCCAAAACATTGCATGCGAGGAGGTAGGAGCATAATCACCATGGCAACCAAAGACGAATTGGTTGCATGTGGGAGCAATCAAAGCCCCAATGGATGATGGGGGTTGGTATGTGGAGAGGAATGGATGGGCGGGCAGGCATGCATAAGGGACAGTGGGAGAGAATGGGAAATCAGATTGTGTTAGTGGTTAAAATCATTTATATACTCTCAATCTGTTATGGGATGGAGAGTGACATCAACATGTAATAGCATGCTCATTAACTTTGTAACCGATCTTAAATTCCAGCTCTCTGTTCTCTACCATCATTCATCATTGCACAACATCAACATTAAACAAAGAATCATCCTTCAACATTGTATACATTCTATCCAGCACCACTCAAATGTTTGTTGGAGGTTTCAATGTGATTACATTGAAACCTCAAAAAAACATTTGATTCTCATACCCATACATGTTGTCTACATTACCTACTTTTACATGTCATATTTCAAACCTTATATCATATCTTTGCAGCAATATGCCCATACAAAACAATTTGCCCCAACATTGCCCACCATCTTACAAAAACTGGTAACCTCTATGAAATACAAACACCCCATCCCCCTTCCCAGTTCCACATAACAATTTAAAAAGACCTGTAGACACAACCTTAAATACAAATAACACATTTAACTCTTGTGCATGCAGGCAACATTTCTTACCTTGTAAAATGGCTGAGTTAGATTGAAAACATCCACAATGAGGTTTGTTTGAAAAAATAATCAAATTTTTGTTTAATTTGTTGTTTATGTGTGAAAGTGAAACTGAATATGAAGACTCAGACTAGTATATCACTATCATGCCCATTCTTACAAGAAAAAAAAACTTATACTATACTATACATTTAATGGAGAAAGGGTGCATAAGAAAATTTCACATATATTTCATAGTATGTACATGTATACTGCATGCAGTAATGTGAACAGAAATCAATGTATAAAATTCAAAATAATAATTTTTCTATGAAATAATTGTCTTTTGACTCTTTTCACAAACTTTGTTTTTTTCTTCAGTTTTTAAATTTGTTCTTGTTAGGAGAAATACTTGCAGTCATTTGGCTGTATTTGAAATGAAGTCGACTTGTTATGATCTTTTGTTACATGGTAGTGATGACATGTACTGTAACATGTTACATATCTTACAAGAAAAAAAAAGTCAGAGCTGGATATGTCGGCCTCTTTAGATCATTAACACAAAGAATAAGAATATTGCAACTGAATGACACCTACTAAAGCAAAAACCAATGAAATTGTCATAACCCCTACTGAGTTTTAATGACATTATCATAGCTAGAGGGGAGAAATAAGTAACCAACCAAGCATAACCAGTTTTTAACCACGATCACACACATCTAGAAAACAGATAATTTCAAGTTCATTAAAAAGTCACTTATAAATCATATTGAACAAAAACAAACATTCACATCTGTAATTCATTTCACAAATACACACACTCAGAATATACATTGAAATTATCATGATACAAGAAAACAATACATATCAATATAAACTGAAAAAAAAATAATTCTGTGAAGAAACAAAAGGACCATGCAGTTTACATCATGCACATGCAATACATGTCATTTCAACAGATCAATTTAAACAAAATGATCACAGGACTGTAGTCATTCTCATGCTTAGGACCCTTCTAAAGAGGTTACAATTGATTCAAATTGATCACAACTTGATATCAATCACAACTCTGTACTAAAGAGATAGAAGTTTGTAGGTTTGCAACTGATTGGTCGACTTGAGATCAATCTGGATCAATCACAACCTCCTTCTAAGACAGAGCCTTGATCAGATTCTTCATATCATCCATTATATTTCGTTTTGATACTGAGGAATTAATTTTCTTTTGGCACTGCAAACCGAGAAGCACTTCTCTATATTCTTCCAAATTTTCAGGGTGTATTAGTTCTGGTTTGGATTAGAATAATCAGTTGGATATCTAAGCAAGTCATTGCATGCTTTATGGCATTCAATCAAACATCTTCTATCCTCATTGAAAGTCCAGAACATAATAAATTATTCAATTAAACAATAAGATCTTGTAACATATTTTCCAGTCTAGTCTATAAATCGGCCTTAATCCCACTAAAGAAAAGTTTCATGAAGTTAGACTGATTTCTAGGACGTGCAACCAGTAGAGCAGTGGTCAATTTGTCAAGTCAGATATAAAGACATGAAATTATGTGACACTGAGTATCATCATGATCACAGGTCTACCTTGGTTGCCAACATGAGTCCATTTTGGATAACTATAGTGGGTTGCTAGTCCACTTCTTCAGTTATTTTCTTTACTTGATATGTTTGACATGTCAGATCTGGCACGTGGCTGCCATTGAGAACTACAGACTGAATGTTACAAGACCATATTCAACTTCAATTCTGGAGGACTGGTAACATATCAATCATATGAGAACAATAAAAGCAAAAACGGCCTATGTAGAAAATATATCGTGCTGATTAGCCGTCAGCACCAATTTTCTCGGATCCAATACCTTTTCTACAAAGACCAATTTTGTTATGGTTTTCATTATCATATGTTTGATAGATGACAAAGCCTTATTCCTAATCCAAGTAAACCTAGCCTACGACAACTAGAGCTTGTTTCTTTCGATAAATTGAGGCTTGGGTGTGTCTGGGAGGGCTTACCTGCAAGATACTGATATGGTCATCAATGTCCGAGAGACGTTGTCTGGTATTGTTGGTGCCGTTGAAACGCATCCATGCAAAATGCGGTGTGAGGTCACTCACAACCCGACACACGAAGGAGGTGTTGGAACCGACCGTGGCGGTCACATTCTTCATGGGTGACATGATGGGTTTCACGGGCAGACGTTCTGTTACAAGACACAGATTGATTTGATTCATGCATTTTGCTTCATTCTCAGACAATCTAAGTTACAGAGAAGTTTTGTCATAAAAATCCTTCTCATTGACAATCATGAATGTTTAATACTTCCTCTATCATATCAACCATTAAATAAATCTACTATGTTTGGCCAACTGCAATTCACATTGTAGGTGTAATTTCAAAGTTATGACATTGAGGGGGATATATTCTTCTATTATATTTTCAAGTATGTCAGGAATCAAGAAATTAACTATGCATCCTACATCAATAATGTGTTTGACAACTGCATCATATATCACGAGAATCAATAATTTCATGGTCTATAAAGAATATTGGTAAGTGATTTGGTGTGACATGAATGCTGCTCTATTAATCCTGAATGGAGTCAACAGGAAATGCCTCCTACAGACAAGAATGTCTTAATGTCCTTCCCTAAATCAATATGACTGATAGATTAGAGAGAAGAGAATGATATACAAACCTCTGATCTTGACATCATAAGTGTGTTGGATGGCACCATACTGGTTGCTTACCAGGCAGGTGTACTTGCCAGAGTCAGTAATGATTGATTTACGGATGATCAATACAAAACCCTTCTCTTCAACCTGATGGAACAAAGAGAAAGAGGGGAAAGAGAGTCAGCGAGGGTTTTCAAAATTACATGTATGTAGAACAATTGATGAGAAAGAAGGCATATTTTGTTCAAAAGCAAATCAGCATATCATCACTCAAAGATCTTGAGTACAATGTGAAGAGTTAATTACACCCGTCACTCTCTGCTCTCCAGGGTCTGCAATCTCCTCATTAGACAGTTGTTATATGGTGGGAGCCTTTCTAGATGTCAAACAGGGTAATCATGCCTCTGTTTGAGTCTGTAATAACACTGATAACTTGCACAGGTCATGTTCAAAGCATACAAAACACTGTCTAGTTCAAGGAGTTGAACAACCCTGTCACACTTACCCTTGTGGGTCTAATGACTTTGGTCTTCCAATTCTTCAAACCATCCTTAACCCAGGTAATGTTTGGTGTAGGTGTTCCTCTGGCTCCACACTCAAGCCTAACCTTGGTATTACTGGGCAGGGGCTTCTCTGGCTCCATGCGTTCAATGTCGGTAAACATTGGAATGTGCGTCTCTTCCTCTTCAGTCTCATTGTAGTTGCCATTGTCAATGTCCGAGGAGAAGGACTCGAGGAAACTGGACTCTTGGTATGGGTCTGCATGGGTGTCTGAGGTTTAAGAAAGAGGTACAAAAATGTCACAGTTAGATGTGATCTTGGATAATTTAAGCTGTCTTCAAAAGAAATACAGGAATTTATGCTGAGGATAGAGAGGATGGAGGATATAATAAAAAGACGGTTTCGGTGCATGGACCTACTCTCAAACATATTACTTAAAAAGAGAAAAGGACGATGGGGGAAAAAATCATGAAAAAATATCAGAAAGTGTGCACCTTATTTCCTTCAAGCTTCCAGTTAAATTACAGGGCCATAAATTTTCTTATACCCTTCTGTATCACCAATATATGTGCAGGTAACTTGACTTCTAAACAGTAGTTGTTGATAATATACAGGAAAATCCTAATGAAAATCCTTATTTGATGTTCCACCAATTCCTTGAAATAGAATTTTTTCTTTTTCTATTGTAATAATGTTGCAAACAAATCTTATCCACACTCATCCACACACTGGTACACTTTGAATAATGCTGCCCTCTCATGGCTATTTTCAGACAACCCTAAAGGTTCTCTGAGGGCATTGGAAGTTTGGTCTCTAATGTATAGCAATAAAACATTATCTGACAATGATAAACTATCAACTATTTCAGCAAACTAAGATGTCAAACATGATACCCGCAAAAACACTGTTGTTGAAAATTACCATTAATTGTGACATTCCATGAAATTTAATCCTCATGAACTTGGTATTTTTAAGTAACACACAGGGTGGGGAAAATACTAGCAATAAATCATGAGTATTTTATAAGGCATTGAAAGAAGGACCACGCAGTATTTTGAAGGTTCTATGAAATTCTGCTCTGTTCATCCATCACCCTGGTAATCTAGCTTTGAGGAATGGCTTGGTGCTTTCGGGTAATAAATAACAAGACACTGTTTAAATACTGATGGCATATTATTCCACCCAGTTGGTCCATTATAACTTACAACTGTTCTTGAGAAGCTGTAACAGTAAAAGTATGACAAATTAGTTACTCTTAGTGCCCGTCTTTGTAAACGAAAAAGTTAAATTGCACAGTTGCCCCATATAATATTGCAATAGCTTAGGTGTGGTAATATCATCATAGTATTATATAATTTGACAAGAATGCGCGTAGATCACTTTTCAGTCTGTTCAGAATTCCAATAAACTTAGAAATCTTATTTGTGATGTTATTTGTGATGTTATTTGTCCAACTCAGATTTTCGATGATTACATCGAAAAATTTAGTAAACGCACCTTTATATTAATTTCAGCATCATTAACGTACAATTTTATTGTATTGTCTTTGACTTTCTTATTCTTAAGTTTGAAAATCATTGAAGAAGTCTTATTAACATTTATTTGACGTCTATTAGCTAGAAATCATTGCTTTATTTTATTCATATCACCATTTAAAGTATCATTTAAGTGGATGGGATCCTTCCCAGATAAAACTAAACTTCATCAGCAAATAATGTGGCAAATAAAATATCACTGCCATATTGAAGGTTGTTAATATGTAATAAAAAAACATAGGCTCTAAATAGACCCTTGAGGAACTCCTACTGTAATTTCCTCAGAGTGTGAATAAATTTTATTAATACATACTGTTTTTAGTTGCTTAAATAAGTAATTATCCATTTTAATACTGTTCATCTGATTCCATACGAAGATAACTTGTCTACTAAAATATGATTAATACAATCGAACAAAATATCCCTACTGTTATGTTTTTATCTTGAAAAGCTATAGCAATATTTTCTGTAAATCAATCAAAGCATGAACAGTACTGTATCCCTGTCTAAAACCAATTGCTTACTGTATAATGTTATATTTAGATATAAAAGAAATTTATATAGCAAAAAAGTTTATATAGCAAAATTCCAAATATTTTACTGAAAACTGAAAATATGGATATTGGCCTATAATTCGTCACTAATGCTTTATTACCACCTTTAAAAACAGGAATTACTCTTGCAATTTTTAATGAGCTTGGAAATACATCCCTATCAAGGGACAGATGAATAATATTACACATACAAACATATACCATTCAACTGAGAGAGTCTGAAGCCATTTATTCCAATGAGTTAAAAACAACAACCAAATACCTGCGCAAGAAATAGGAAGGGGAAAAAACAGAAAATTCATCCACCTACCGACAACTGTAAGAGTAAAGTTGACGCGAATGGGTTGACCAAAGGAGTTAGATGCCACACACGTGTACAAGCCTGCATCAGACATTCTGAGTTCTTTGAAGACGATGGCCGTCTTGGTGAACGAGAGGTTATCATCGACACTGGGGTGAATGGTTGAGAGGTCTGTACCGTTCTTCAACCACCTTGTATAAGGTCTGGGGTCAGCTCGCACTGGGCATGGTATCTTGTGCTCAAAGCCAAGGCCCTTCTCCACCTTGCCTTTAAAGTTACGTCTCAATGTTGGTGGTTCTGCAGAAGGAAGGGAAGAAAGAGAGATCAACAGAGCATCAACATGGGAGGTATTAAATGCTGCACACATCTAGGCAGGAATTCCTCATTACTTTTAAACCTACCTGTAAATTACAGCATCAGTCTTTTTATTAGTGATAACAATTTTCAAGAACACCAGATCTACATTAAAAAAATGAATAGGTCTGTTATTGCATTCCACTTGAAGATATGACCCCAACAATTCATCTTCATGAAATATGGCAGTTGATGAGGATATCTAGACAAAAAGCATACAATGCAATTCATCTTGTCTTGAGGATCTGTAGAGCATGTACAACTGACATTACATTAAGAAAATTTGTGACGTAGTTTACATACACGGACAAATATCAAATATTAAATACATAGAACCCCTCCTCATTAAAAAAAAAAAAAGGTCAAGAAACAAGGAGTAAAGGAGTCACTTATACTTTGCTTAATATTGATTGCTTCCAGTCAACATTATCATCATCATCACCATCATGAAAGTAAAAATCACCCCTGAATGATGTTGAAAGTGATTTCAACATCATTCTTATCATTTGTCTTTATTCTTCATCCTCATCATTACAGTCATCATGTTGTTCATTATCATTGTCTCAATCATCATCACCCATTGTCTTCATAATAGGGTTATTCCTTGAGCCATGTAATACCCATTTTCCATCATCTACCCCCAGACCCATTTCCTTTGCTTCGACCTCATAATTCCTATCCAATCCTCAAACCCAAACCAAACATGAGCATCGTGCAAAGTACCTACAAGCATCATCGTGTTGCAAATGCCAAAGAAGTAACCCCTTTCCAAGCAACCAACCCTATCTACAGTATAAATATAAATACATGAAGTCATTCCTGCTATTTCTGTTTGTTCCTTCTATGCTTTATTTCCAAGATAACGTTTTCATAACCATCAGGTCAAAGACCTCAAGTGCTTCCTGCACAAGGTTCTATCTGAGTTTACTTAAGAATTAGTCATCTTTACCAAAGTTACTAGTGCAGTTGACAACATGGTCATCCAATTCCCTCACCCAGAAACGTTGAATTAATAATTGATGGACCTAGCAATACTGCGAAATAATGGTGTAGTTCATCTTGTCTCCCAACACTATTGGTCTGTTCAGACTAGAGGAAAGTTATAGGAGACTCGTATAAAGAAACGTTGTATAAAGAATCATAATTAGCGAAATGAGTGAACAGACTACAACATTGTATAAATAAACAGGTTTTGGGGGAAGCCTGCTGACACCATATGTTTTGCATCAGGCTACGTCAAGGACAGCGATGGAGCCTATGATGTTACAGCCGATTGGTCACATCAGTGCGCACACACGATAAAGCCCCACCCAATTATACGATTCTCGTACAATACAATGTTCAGACTAAAAGAGGCTGCTGATTCTCTATCAAGTTTTCATTGGAAGCAATGCTCAAACATGCATTTCGCTACATGATGTTTCTTTATACGATGTTCAAGACTATGAAAATTTAATCCTATACTTGTCCTATAGCTAACGATTCTCGTAAAGTCATATAGCCATACAATGAATTTAGGCAGTCTGAACAGGGGGTATGAGATGACCGATGACTTATGGTTCATAGTTTGTAGGGTCATTTTCCAGCCATTTCCCTTCCCTTTCAATTCTATCCCATCTTTGTTGAATCACCACATCTAAGTTAGTTTTCTTTAATTTCCTGGAAAAACTTCTGGTATTTCTATGTTTACACTGTCAGTCTCTGAATAATTCAAACAGTGTTAATTTGAAGTACTGCCTACACGTACACATCAAGTGATTCATAAATCTTCCTCCTGGTATGGAAGGAAATATTCAAGAGATGTTGGAGGCTGTCTGTAGGGACATAGATGTAGATGCATTCATCACCTATTTCTACATCCTAATTGTCAGACTCATTATCTGGGAGTAGCGTGGGGGTTTCAGAGGACTGCTTACCAGTCAGAGTTTTTAAAAATTAAAATGGTCTGATCACCCCGACCTTTAGATGTAGCTTACATGTTGGGTCGAGGCTTACATGTAGGGTGGAGGCCTACATGTATCTCCAGAAATAGTTGTTATCCTGTTTGCAAGGCTTCAAAGCAAAGATTTTCATTTCTATCAACTATCAAGGTTCTACAATTTTTCATTCTTAACACCAGGCACAGGGGGAAAGCCAATCTTAAATGAGAAAGTTGAGTTCTGGGAAAGGTGACAAATAATTTGTGAACTTTCCCATTCCTGATATGTCGGTTTGGAAGAATACCATAGTAGAAATGTCCCCTGAATAGGGTTGCTCTTCAAATGCCCTCATATTCGAAATATGATGAGAAATAGTTGACATGTTCGGGCTGAACATGCAAGTGATATGTGTGTACAGTCCCAGATACCCATTTCTGTGTTGAGTACACATGCTTTTCAGCAAACTTGTATCAATTTCTTATCATTTTGACGATTCTCAAACCTCACAGTATACACCAATTCTGATCAACCTTTCCCAATAAATCCCAAGTACAATGACCGTAACTCAACTTCATCTTTAATATACATGTATCTTGTCAATAATGGTATTGATATCAGCTTGTTTGTCTTGGGATTCAGTGTCTTGGAAATGCAATTATTCAGTGCTTGTGATCTATGTCAGATTATAAATAAAGGAGCTTACTGCTGTTTTACAAGATTAACACAATTTATCATAACAAATTGTGAATTTGATTAGCTTTACAGATATGGCAGGAATGCATTTCAAATGACATCTCATGATACAGTACATATATCTGGAAAGAAACTATTGGTATTCATAATTTGAAATATGACTATACTTCTGTGTCCTGTAAACCATGTAAATTGAAAAAAATACAATGTGATGCCAAGATTAATCCATAATGCCGTCAGTATCAATAACAAACTGTTAACCAGCAGTTATTGATAGCTATCTAGGCTTACAACTTACAACATAAGTCGCTTAATTCTGAGAATTACTAGCCAGACACAAACATGTCAAATTACATAATTTATAAAGAAAACTTAACAAAAGGAAGCACAGCACAATCCCCTAAAGCAAGTTGATATTAGATTATCAACATGGTTCACTTGAACTCCATATCAATAATACTTTAGTCTATTAACCCTTTTAGGACAGGAATTATGTAAGGTCTAAATTGATCACATTTTGTTCTTCAAATTGGCAATTGGCACATAGTTAGTGCAGAAATCTTTGCTCTTTATACTCTTGCATCTTGTATATTTTTCAAAATCTGAATCAAAGGTTATTGAGCAAAACAACAAAATGTGTTCAGTTGTCTCCAAAGGGTTAAATACCAAGCCCTCGTTAGATAGGAAAACCATTAAGACTATAGGTTGAGTAAAACTCATCTAAAACAGGTTCAATATTTAAGTTTATACTTTGACAGTTCCTACATATAGTTCAAACATCTGGCATCTTGTGGTAGGACTATCTTAATAAAATTGTCTTAAGTGACACTTTAAACATGACAGCGTCAATATGCACAAATGCTATAGAAGATGGAATCCATTGAAAATACAGTAAAGAAACAAACATACAAAAAAGTTGAACGATATGGTGGCACCTACAAGTCTCCTTTTTTGTTGGTTTTATGGAACAAACTCTTCTTAGTTAGGAATTAATTTGCTCATTGGACTCATTAATTTGAATCTTTCTTTTTACAGGCTCAAACATTAAACCACATTATCAGCCTTATCTTATAAAATACTACACTTGTGATAGCAAAAGTATACCCAATGCAAACTGTTTCTTCATCTTTTATTGTCCTTTCGTTTTTGGCGGGAAGTTGAATGGGTCCAACGTCCGTTCAATATACAATGGAAGATAAATTAGGGTGGACCTTCTACATCTTGATAGATGCCCTTGATAATAGTAAGTAAACAGAATTTGAACATGTGACTTACACCTTGAAGTAGTCCAAATACCCTTTGTAAAGCTGTGTTTTCAGATAAACATGAGAAACAATTTTTTTTGTTTTCTCATACCTTCCTAATAAATAGAAGACTTAACACCTGTATGACACCAAGTGATGAAGAACATTCCAATATTGATAGGACCAAGGTTGCAAAGGTACTACACTGTATGTAGATGTAGGCCTACCTGTCCAGTAGTCCATGGGCAAGCATTTCTGGTTCCCTTTATTGCGAAGCAAATATATTACTTGATTTTTCATTGAAGAAACCTATAATTGCTCAAATATATTACTGATACATGTTTAAAAAAAAAATACATTTGATTTCTCAACATGTTTTGTTTGTAAAACTGCATGATTCTATGAGCTCCTAACATAACTCAGGAGGAGGTAGAGATAAATTCCTCTGGTATTAAAGTGATGGTGATACAGATTTCATCTTCCAATAACCCAAACTTCTTACGTAAATTTCCTACATAGTACACTACATACTCTTCTTTTATGTAATGATGCTGAACTTCTATCACTGACTACCCTGGCCTATTTGGGGGGGGGGGGGGGGGAGGAGGTTGTCTTTTCTTCTCAACATTATCTCTGATCCAGGGGCTCATAGAGACTTTATATTCAGCATTATCAACCAATCACATCAAACAGCATTCATGTTCCCTTGACATGATCAGAACAAATAACCGTTCTCTTTGTTATCTTAGGTGACATACTCCTTGCTCATCTTATTTGTTTTATTATCTCTTACAATGAATAGTCTGTTGACAGGTCTGAAGACATATACCTGCAACATCAATATCATAATACTATGAATATTGATCCCAAGCTCATAAAAAGAGATATCGAGCCTTGCTGGAACTCATCAAACTTGAACAGTGAAATCACACCCCTGTTATAAAAGAAAATGCTTATATCAACACTAAATCTACCAGGTCTGTCTGTGGAACTGACATGTCTCTATACTATGAACTCATGAGAGCAAGGATCAAGGACTGGTATCAAGTCTAGGGATTCAAATCTTGATGGATCACTAGGGTATGAGGGATAGACAATCTGGTACAACACGCAAGGAGGGCGGGGGAAGGGGCATACATCAATAGTTATAACCAGCTCAAATGTACATACAATTAAAACAGACAAACAGACAGAGAATTATGTTCTATGAGGGAAAAGATCAAACAGAGGACAGCTTTAATATCTTTGATTGCTTAATCATCCACTCACTATTGCTTTTTGCTGATCAGTTAATACATACACGCAGCAATCTGACGTCAAATATAAAGATTTCAGGAGACATGAGAGAGTGGTGCAGTTGTTCATTTAGCTTGACGTAAACAGGAAAGGGAGGCAGAGATAAACTACCCAAGTGATGATCATATTTCATATCTGTCATCATTTGCGCCATGAATATTTGTTCATCTCTTATGAGAACAGAATACATCAATTCATCTATAGACTATTCCAAAGTGACATTGACATTCAGATAACACCACACCAGTTGTTTTAGTTATATGCTCCCTAAAAATCTTCCTTCTTTCTCAAATCCCCCCAAACCCACTTTAAATTTGTATTTAAAGGAGAACACCTGAAACAAATATTTAAAAAAAAAAATAGATCCTTTTCATCTGAATAACTGCATCGACAGTACCTAGCTCAACTCAACCAGATAACGGGGTTCTCAAATTCATGCTCCGAACACTTCCTCAACTAACATATATGAATAAAAGCAACATAACTCTAGCTAGGGAATTCTATTTATATTTCATAAAACTTATTCTCTGTAGATTAGGGAGCACTGAACAAGAAGAACAAACTAACTTCAGATTGAAAAGATTTGGATAACAAAAGATTTTCATGATGAAAGGATGAGACAGATAGAAAGGGGACAGCATCAGAAATGCAGAGAGAGAGAGAGAGAGAGAGAGAGAGAGAGAGAGAGAGAGAGAGAGAGAGAGAGAGAGAGAGACAGAGAGAGAGAGAGGGAGAGCGAGCTAACAAAAGAGCGAAGAATAGAAGAGCTGTTTTGGAAAATGCACACGACACCTGTTTATTTTCATTTCATTCCGCTGGCATGGAGCCACCATGAGCCCAACAAAAAAAAATTGTCAAAAATAAATATTGGTTGTTCTGGTACTGGAATAATTGACATAGAGAAACGGTTCCAGCAGTCACATTATAAAAAGAAAAGAAAAAAGTTGCTGCTACCCCCTCGTTTCAGGGTCATATTCCCCACTAAAGAATGTGTGAAATCTAGAGGCATGGTAAGCTGTCGCCAGAGCTAGGCTAATATTTGTGTAATCAAGTTCATATTTTTTTCTTTACAACTGAAGTTTGTGTGCATGGGGTAGTGTAGAGCTCTCCAACCATGAACCTTCTCTCGCATAGTTCTAGACTGAAGCTTCATACACAACCACCCATGTTTTGAAGAGACTTTTTGTTAACAAAATATCAGACAAAATGTTTTATAACAAAGGGAGATTTCATCACAGCTACATGCACATCCAATGTCAAAACCTTGAAAGATGTTGCTTGATGTTTTGATTCCATTTTATAACAATTAGGCTAGGAATTTGTGATATCATTTGACAGCTTTTTTAAATATTTCACAAAGAAAGATGGCAGAAAGTAAAGAAATTGGCATCTTGATTTTATGATATTTGGAAATCTTGACATTGAGTTTTTCTAAAGCCTAGTGCCAGTCATTGTTAATATATCCACAAGATTACAGTCCACTACTTTCTGCTTATCATTCACACTGAAGAAAAATATAGACATAAATCAGGACCTACAGCTTTACAGTGCAAGAATAAACAGAAGTGGTTGATTGTGGAATAGCAGTTCATATTACACCTTATTACTATACCTGCCCATCTGTACACATGTGTTTTTCAATTCCTAGAGGAATGGTAGCAAAAGCTAAAGAATACGCCTACATAAAAAGTACGCCATTTCGGTAATAACTTCTACAATATTAGTATTACTATTTGATTTTGTAACAGTACAAGTGCAATGATTATTGCAACATGCAACGATTTAGGAATACCTGTACAACCATACATTTCATGACTCAGATTTCCAAATGAGACTTTATACAAGAGAGGACACCAGATTATTTTTTTTAAAACAAATGGATCCCCGTACACCCCCTCCCACTTTAGTCAAAATGATTTTTTTTTTAAAACTAACTTCTTATGCAGTTGAATGAAGAAAAGTAGGTCCAAACATGGACCTACAACGTATAACCATAGATGATGTAACTCCAGGCATTTCATTATCATTAGCTGATATAATATGCAGCTAGTAAGAGTGTAGAGATACATGTCATTACGGTAAAGATACCGTCCACCCACATGAAAGTTTTCCATGGTGACAGGACACGCATCATCGACGATGAGCACATATTAGTCAGGCAGGCAGTATATCATGCATATCTGATAGAAGATGAACGAAGGAGGAGGCGGAGGAACAAATAATGATGCAGAAGCCATCTCACATTGAACGTACATTCAGGCATGAAAACTACCTCTTCGCTTTCTTCAAATTAGCATCTCTCTCTCTCTTTCACCCGTTATGGTTTGTTCTGAAGTACTTAGCCAAGATGAGTAGCAATTACCCCAATGGTATAACATACCCCAAAGGTCAATTTTTTTTCTCTCTCTTACAACAGTTTGGAAGTTTTCTGCTATGTTTCCTTGCTTGTGCTAGCAAAATTACCATGGTCCAGAGAATTCACCCAAACTCAAAGTGGATGAAAAGAAAAGAAAATCTGTTTTCTACTGTTGAACCTGCATAGTTCAAGGCCTTTTTTTGATAAAAAAAAGAGTTTTTTCGCCAAAACAACAATTCAAGGTTTGTTTGAAAAATACAAGTTCATGGTTCCAGTCTAAAGGTTCTTAAAAGCAGAAGCTTTTCATCCGGATCTGACAACTAAATTGTTAGGGGCCCTCTCTTGTATAGGAAAATCATGACATGTTCTACCTCAGCAGAAATCTATATTTAAAGCTTTGTTTCGATCACAATATTCACCAACTGTAAACACCTACTCATGCTCTCAATGTGTAATCAAAGGCACTATTTTTTATAGGAATTGGTGAAAATAAATAAAGCTCATTGCTCAGTCGCTCTCTGTTACCATTGTTAAATTTGATTGATGTGTTTGTGTAACAACAAAAACAAAGCAAAATTAAATTCAGTTGATTGAAATGCGATTGACAGTTCTTCTCATCCTAATGCCATCTTAATGCTTTCATGTTTACCTTATTGCCAATACTGTCCAGTTTGTTATTCATAGAGCATGGTAAAAAAACACAATTCCATTTCTTGGGAAAGATAAGGTGGGTTAGCTAAGGTGGAATTTCTTAGCCATTATGTTTTACGCATTACGACTCATTTCCAGAAAATGTTGATGAGGGCTTCTTTTGCATTTTGGGGGCGCTCTTTGGGAGCAAACTGCCTCCATCTCACATCTATTTCTCTCACTGCCAAAAAGACAAGTTAACTCTGGGGGAGGCAGTATAGCAATCAATCTAATCAGTCACACCTTTGTGATAAATTCCAGAGTCACACAACATGCATCATGACAACACTAGGCCTTGCTGCAAGCACAGCTTGTGTTGACTCTTCTAACCAGCCATTGTGAAAAACACTGATCCAACTGCAAATAATGACATAAAGAGAAAAGCTCATTATCTTCTGTTTTTATAGAAATAAAAGTCCAAGATTAAAAAAGGGTCTCTTTCTGTTGCTTTGTCTCTCTGGAAATTAATCCATACATAAAATGGCAGATTTGGGCTTCTTGCTATTCATGAGATTCTTTCATTCTTGTGGTCTTTGAGATAGGCAATTGGGTGTGGAGTGGTGTCTTAGTACATGGACATTATCTCTTGTGCAACTGGACTTCTTCCAATGAGAAGCAACACTGAGACAAGGAGGCAGTGCAATCAGTGTTGGACAAACTCTGGCAGGACAAAGGTTATTTGAATGGAAGATGAAAAACACAGTGTTTGCATGTTGACTCAAGACTGTTTTGGCTGATGTGTGCTTAGAGATTTAACAGATTAATTCCCTCTCCAATGAAAGATATGGAGACAGAACTCAAGGGAACTCAGTGCTGCCTTGGGAGTGGAGTCTTCACAAAGTCTGCACCAAGTTTCGTTTTATTGGGGGGGAGGGGAGAAGCAAGAACAAGACACAAATGTGGATGCAATAAAATTGGTGATGACAAAAAGAGAGGAGGTGAATAGAAAGAAAGTGGAAGAAAGCCCTTTTCTTTTACTATTCTCAAATTATGATAAAGAAAGCAATATACATGAGAGGGATAAGAAAGAAACAGGGGACAGGAAGACAAATGGAAAGATAAAGACATTTTCACATACATTATAAAGCAAAAGGATTCTATACATGTAGAAGAGGCTTGTGTTTGAATGTTACTTGCACAGGTGCAATGCTTTCCTGGATACATGTCTATTTGAGTGGCATTTAAAGCTTACAAGAGACATTTTCAAAGAAAACATTTCAATGCTACCTCATAAACTACATGTATGTAGGCCTACAATTATTTACAGCTTTTTTAACATCTGCTGGCAGAGAGTATTAAGGCCACAATTAAATAACATTTATCATGATATTTAAAAAAACCCACTTGTAATAAGCATAAGAAGAGGTGGCTTAGATTCAGATAAGTTACAACCTAAATACTAAGGAGAGTTTGTCTGAATTTCTCAAATATTTTATTGCTTGATAACTGATAACTTGGTCTAATTCAATTCTTCAACAAATTATTAAGGCCTTTCACTCGTTGAAAGTTAGGAAAATGGGGTAAAGACTGGGACTGTCTGGAGAGGGCAGAGAGAAAAACAAGCCATGGAAATAATAAGCAGGTACAGGTAAATAGTAAGCGGGTACAGGTAAATAGATTTCCAATCTCTCAATCTCTCTATCTCTCTCTTTCTCCCTCTCCCTGATTGATAAGTTTGCAAACCTAGACTAAATGATCATCCATCACAGTCTGCAAGGCAACACAACAAGAACAAAACATTTTCTTCCATCTTTCTTCCGTTTTCTCTCCAGAAACTTCGCTGAGCAGACAAAGAAGAAGAGAGGCCACAATTGAGAAAAACGGATGTGACCCTCTCAGGTTATTGAATATTGTTCAATTATGGATCTTGAGTTCTGACACTGGACCTTTTCCTTCTAATTGCTAAAGACATTTCAAACACTTAAGCACCACGAGTCATCATCTATCATTCACGAGCCACAGTGACAACCCCTGAATTTCGGCACATCCAAAAAAAATGGAAAGAGGTTTGCTGTGATTTAAAAGATCAATATATTTTAAACTTGTATCATTTTCACCTCAAGAACCAAATGGCATCATGCTTTACCATTTCTTTTCTGTCCTTGTTGTTCATGTAGGCCTGTACTTTTGAGTGTGGACTAATGCAAGCAACCTAGAAATAGCCCCAAATATAAACTTGGCATCTTTCAACACACTTCCAAGCAATGACCATTTGTGGGAATGCAAATAAACGGATGGGCCTACATAAAATTCTTCTTCTGATTTTCCTATTAGTTCCCCCCTCCCCGGATGCTACAGGCACTTCTATAAAATTACCTGTTCACCATGGTGGAGTTAGAATTGAGATACAGTGACCAGCAGGGATTCAAAGTGGACCAACAAGCCCTTTCATTCATTGCTACAAAATGCTAGCCTATCTCCCAGTAATAGATAAAAAAATTGATATCCCACCTGGCCAACGCTAGAGGATAATCAACGAGCGCGTGGCGTACAATTCTTGAAGTACAATTCACCAGGTATGGGTGCTATGCTGGTATGCTAATCTCTATCGAATGACTGGGCCAAATTACTCCAACCCCCTGCTTCACTTTGTCATGAAGAGAAAAGGGAAAATCAGACATTTGCATGGAAGCGGGGAGGGGAGAGAAATGTGGGGTAGTGTGACGACATGCATAGCGTGACATGTGGGGATGCTGAGCTGGGTGTCTAAGGGGACATGATGATGGATAAGCTGTACGGATGATGGATTCCAAAGCTGCCATGTAATCTCCAAAGCTACACACCTGGACTGAGCTACAAATCCAGAGCAAACATTTAGTTTTAAAATTATTTTGCTTCAATAGCCAAGACCAACTGCGAAATACATTTGCTCCTCATATAGGCCTCATGGCAAAAGACCCTCTAAAATGAAAAAGGACCACCTAAATTAAAACCGATTCCACCGATGACTATACAATACAGGACCCCCTGTCTTTTAGAATATTCTTATAAAGTCGTCATCATAAAGGATATCTTGAAGCCCTGCCAATGCTCTCATCTGCTGAGAGGCAGAAGGGTGTTAACTCTGTATTAAATGATGAAAGTTAATGCCCTTCTAGCTCTGATCAGACAAACTGCTTTATTTACTCACGTATATCATTAGAGGCCTACTGTGATACAGCTTTGAACACTTCATGACTCCAGCAATATTGTTGACAGATCTAGTCATCCCCCCTCTTCTATTACAAAACAGAGAAGGGGGTATAGACAACAACAAATACTTTGCCCTTTTTTTATTCTCTGGATAGGTTCTGCTATTGTGATTTACCTTTTCATGTGCCTGACTCTTGACATAAAGCCCATTCAACTGTTTTGCTTGGAGATGCTATACTAGACTTGGTCAAGCAGGAATTTATACAAGGATAAAAGGAGTGCTAGTGGGAGGAGGGGGGGGGGGGGGGCAGCAAGAAGAGATAACAAGATGACATGGAGTGGACAGAAAGAGAAAGAAAGGAAAGGTCCCATCATATAGAGCTTTTTAAAGAAAGGCCCTGCATGGACATATAAACACATCATGAATGGATCATCTACTTCAAGAGGATGTAGTCATGAATGACAGGATAAAATATTTGGACACTGAGACCCCCCTCGCTTGTTTGCATAAGCGTCAGCTTGTCAGTTCCTGGCGAAATATGGTTCCTTCCAGCGATGTAAAGTCAAAACCATCCTTCTATCATTAAAGAACTTTTCAATATCAGTTTTTTTTTTAAAGGACTGGGCCTATTCTTTATTACATTTCAATTTCGGACCCAAAACTGCAGGCCTTTCAGTCATTTCCTACTTTCTTACAGTTACAATCACGTAACGGCTAAAATTTTAAAAAACCCAGGAATTTTGAGGAAAAATAGAAAGAGGGCCTAGATGCTTTCATTGCTTCATATTTTAGAATAGGACCCATCCATACTAACAAATATATGGTGATGACAACATCTTAATACTTTGTGATTGCAAAGGGAATTTTCTCCAATAAGTATTTTAAATTCAACTCTGAAAGTTCTGCTAAAATGTGTACAACCTATGCAAAGAAGGCCCTGCATTCATTCTGAACTTTGTGTTGCGGTTTGGTTGACGACTGCGATTCCAAGCAAACCATCAAGCTGAGTGGGTTAGACAGTAGGGCCGATCGATGGGAACAAAACTTGGCACAACTTTGCAAAACTATAATCCAATCCAAAATTTTGGGCAATTCAACTGGCTTTCTGCAAGTCCATGTAAGATTTCCAACAGCAGGACCTTCTGTTTGTCAATTTCTAGGACTGGCAAGAGGTCATGCCCCTACCCATGCTGTCAATTACCAAGGGGCAAGGGCATGACCAGGGGTGCATTGGCTGTGTTCATATCATCAAAAGCAGTTTCATATCTTTGTGATGAAAGGTAGTAAATAGGAAACATTTCTATTTCTTTTACTTTCATTTTATCAGGACAATGTAAGAATTGTGATAGGCGCAATTAAACAACTTGAGGTGTAGGCTCCTAATGTACACTCCAAAGTCTATTAAAATTCCTAGTTTTGTAGTTGACTCCTTGATGTATTCAATATCACATGTGGGCTTACTGGTAATACTTCAAACGTCTAACTTAATTGAAAAAAATCCTCACAAACAAAACATAAACATCAGGCCAAATTTATAAAAAAATATATGGAATTAAAGACACTTTGCCTCTTTTATCTTTTAAAATGCCCAGGTAAACAAATTTCAGTCAATGTGTTGCAAAGCCTATAAAGTCACTTAATGTTAAGAATGAAAATATAGTCCTTGTCAACATTCATATTTATTGTGGGCAAAGTTTTCCGATGACAATAGTGTCGTAGACTTGATTTTACCAAGCAGTATGAACATACCCTAGTGGCCTAGAAAACCCAATGGTGGTAGGAGAACCTGTACTCGTCAAGACCAATTGGCAGGAATGAGATGGGGCACGGACAAACAGAGACAGAACTGGGCGACAGGAAGTGGAAGGTATTGTGTAAGAAAGAACAGAAAGAACAACACAGGAGCACAGCATAGAAAACCACAAGATTTCTTCCAGTACTGGTCAGTCATGGTTTGTACACAAATTCTCTTCTTTTTTCTCTTTCCAATGTTAAAATAGCCATTACAGACACATATGAGTGAAATTCTATGCTTGGGTACATCTAAAAGGAAGAAAGTTGGGTTTAACTTTAGGACACCACAAAGTGAAAGTGTCGTGTAGGCAGTGAGACTGTATCACAGGCAGACCTAAATCTTTCAACTGCATAATCTATATTTGATTTAGTTTAATTATAAACTACCACTGCACAACAATTACTGAATCTGCAAGACTGCTTAGAATATTTCATGATGCCACATTTTGTGTCTTGATCAGTCCAAAATATTATATAAAATTTTCAAAATATGTTTACAGGATAAATTGCAGAAGAAATCTAAATGCTGATTTAAATTCATAAATATTCCCTGTCTGAACACAAGATACACTTAGTTGCAGGTGTACTTGGCTTTCTGGGAAGGTCTTTTTTTTCTTCTCACAAGCTGAAGTTTGTGCCTAAGCATCCAGCTGTTCTCATGACACCTCTAGCTGAGTAAAACGACCCGTTCAGAATGCCGGCCAATGGGCAAGCTCGGTGGGAGGGCCGCGACAACTTGTCGTCACCTGACAGAAAGCGAGGGCTTGCTATTGGCCGGAGGTGATACATGGATAGAGATGTGTGGAAGTTTGAGAGAAGACAAGAATGGAAGACATTTCCTGTCAGCTCAAATGTTTACTCGCTCAGTGGATCTTCAACTTTTAACATGGACTTGAAAACAACAAATTCAGCTATCAGATATAGCACATGATGACAATATATTACATGTAGGGCCCCTTGGGCTCTTAATAGAAGTTTAGCAACATTGAACAAAATATCTTCATTTGACTCAATGAAACTGTCAACAGATGAATGCTTGTAGAACAAAGTTAAGGATTACTAGCAGTAGATTATATGAAGGAAAAAAACATCACAGCATATTGAAGCCATATCTATTTATTAAAACCAATAAAAAGTCTTGAATTCTTGCAATTATGCCTGTGAAGCATGCCAGAAGATTTCATTTAGCTACACAACCATTCTATTATCACTTCAGGATTCAAAGACTCCCAGGACATTATCTGCCATTCTGTGGTTACACATGTACATGTACTTCCAAAACCCAAGATTGCTTTTAAATTCTAAATCATCTGACTCTGATTTCAGTCACTTGAGAGGACTTTTAACTATCTTCTGGAAAAATTTCATACAAAAATCTGCATTTGAGAGGAAGGATGGGAGAATAGATTGAGGCGTCAACGACTCATATTTTTCTATTCTGGTTGCAGTTCTCAGTAATTTTGAAATGCTATACCCACATTTGTGCCATGGGTATACTACCTACACCAACTACTTGTAAACGTACACATACAGTAGGTGAATACATGCATGAATGTCATTAAATTCTAATTCTGGCTCACTGACAGTTTTGTAAAGTTTCATGCAAACATTTGCATTTCTGAAATTCATCGAGGCTATGGCGAAAATAGATTCCAAAATTCATGATCTGACATACGAACAGAACCAACTTGAATTATTATTGGTAGCTCAATAAGAACCATCTAGATCCTAACGTACATGTAAGTATAAAGATAAGAGATAATGACAGTAACGGAGGAGGAGGAGTATTTGAGAGAGGAAATGTCATCACATTAGAAATGGGCACCTTTAAGGTAAAGTTGAGTTCTGGTCATGAGATTGAATTGTAAAAGAAACTGTCTCACAGCAATTGGGAAAGGTTGATTTCGCACAAAGAAATTGGTGTATGCTGTAAGGTCTTGGAATCACCAAAATGATAAGAAATTGACTCAATCCTGCTGAGAGTCATACGCACAGCACACAGAAATATGTTTATTAGACTACACACAAATGTTGGGCCCGAACATTTCAGCTGTTTCTTTTCAGATTTTGAATGTGAGGGCATTTAAAGAGCAATCTTTCCCAGGACTCAACCTTCCCTTCAACAAAAAAGGATCTTGTTATTTGGGTCAGCATCAAAAGGAAATGATCAAAAAGCTGGGTCATGACACTGTTTCAATAACTTGACATATGGGGCATATGTTTTCTCGTACTTTCCCAGATGTCAACAATTCTTGCATTCTCAACAACTGACCATCATTCGTTTAAATCGTTAACAGAATAACAAGCAGTCATCCATCCTCATGGCTTTCCAAATAGCTAATACATTTCAGCTAATAAAGTCTTGCCATTTTTCACCTGTGAAATGATAGCATCACAAGCCTTTCCTTATCCAGAAACTACTACGACTAGTCGGACACCAGAAGAACCAAACAACCTCTGAACAAAAGCCTGAAAGTGTAAGTTCCTTTTATTCTTTTCAAATTGTGTAGATGAAATCTTTAACCTTTTAAATGAAAGCAAAGTCTTTGAGAGATGGATGATAGTGTCCTAACGATGAACAAATTCCACCTCAGGATGTGAAGATGGAGCTGATGCGCTTGATGAAGCTTCATTATTCATCATCACAACAGACTCATCAAGGGCGTCGTTCAACCAAGACCACTTAACAAAATTACCGTACTGCCCACGCTTTCCCCTCACGCACTGTTTCAGGATAGGCAGGCAGGCAGGCAGGCAGGCGCTCAGCGCTCATTTCCCACCCCTTCACTTAAGTTCCATCAACTGCAGCGGTGCAAATTGAGATGGATGGGCTAGAGCTAGAGATCAGCTTGTTGACCAAACACATGAACTTCTTCTACACACTAAGGAGCAACCCTCTCATTTGTAACTCCACTGAACATTCCGTGACATAAAAAATGATATAAAGAACTCTACCCAATTAAAGACAAAACATCAGATAATCTGGAAGAAGACATGCACCACACAGAAATTATAAGTAAAAAGTATTATAAGTATTATAAAAAATAAGTATTTTGGTTACAAGTTTGTCTCCTTCCTTCATGTCATCATGAAAGGAAAAGTCTGAAAGAATTGCTTTTAATTTGGAGAAATAAAGAAAAAAAAATCCCTAAGTTCAAAGTTCAATCCATAAAAAGACGCATGCAGTAATGATCTACTTGCCTTTTTCAGTAATTCTTTGAATGAAACTTTCCAACAAAACAAAAGAGATAAGATTCTTTTGTATATATATCAAGTAGGATCATCAAGAAATCGACAACATATCACTTTACATTATGATTAGCTAATTACTGTATCGGAGGTACAATTTAAAACATTTCTTAAGAAGCCAATGACAAACTAGCAACATCCATTCAAGACATTCAAGAGTCAGGATATACCACGTTTAATACATCCTTATTGTTAAAATGTTTTCTCTTAAGTGCGTAACAGACCTCCCATGTAGATAAATACCGCCAGAAATAATGAGTGATGGGAATTGATATCGTGCTCAGGATATTTGTTTGTACCTGAAGAGGTTTATAAAACTTGCATCGTGTCTCCACTCCAATTTTGGAGTGGATTAAAATGAGAATGTCAAGTAAATATCACCCTATCAAGTCATCCTTGTTTTCAACTGTTCATCATTTTCCCAGAAGGGTATTCGAACAGTTCTGGTATATTCAGGAGGGAGGAAATAATACTGCTAGTCTTTTGTTGTTGTTGAGGAGATAAAAGGTTATAAATGGTCTGAACACAGAAAAAAGAAGAAGACTGCTTTAACTACCTGGGGTTATTAATTTAAAAAAAATGCAAGGCTGAAGCTCAAATTTTAATCTTACCTACTGTCTGAGGAGTTAGAAAAGTGAATTTAATCTGTTTATACTAGGCATGTCCATCATATCTGGCAATGAATCTCTTCAAAGAAGTCTGTTTGACCCTCGTTTTTTTGTGACTTCAAAAACGGCTTTTGCAAGCACTAAAAATTCAAATTTTGACAGGGCTGTCTTATTCACTTTGAAAGAAAAAAACAAATCCAATAACTTTAGTCCTTGTATTATTCTTTTAATATTTTCCTAACAGTTTCACATTCAAAACTTGGGGCCAGTACATTTCTTTCTTATCTATAGTTTGCGTCCTGCAAAACGTTTAATTGTATGGCAATGCTAACTGAGGGAAGTGGAGTGAACTCCAGTGAGAGAAAACTTTCATTTTCAGTTGCGGTTAAAAATTATCAATCAAAATTCCATCAACCGCATCCCTGCTAAATTACTTATTCGTCTTTTCAGGGAAAGTTCTCTGACATCATCAAGAACTGCTACTTTTTACAAGTAGGCCAGATGTGCTTTAAGAATAGCTATGTCTGATTGCATGACCATTTTTCAGGCACTTGCGTTAATGGCCAAGTTTAGGATCGTTAGAGTTAATGAGTAATTCTGAATTACCCTCAAGTCATTAAAATCAACTTCTAATCTATTAGGCAGTAAAAATGGATCCAATTAAGTCAGAATTGAAAAGTTCTTTCTTAAAGTCTCCACCACTTGACTAATCACTTTGAAATAATCTGGGAATTGTCATATTGGTGATGCAATTGTATTGTGCATCAATGCTGTTGGCTTGGTGAAAATATGTATATCAACTTCCTCTATGAAATCATTTACACCTTTATAGAATGATGTTCATCTTTAAGGGGGGAGGTGGTGGTGAGCATTCTTTCTATAAAAACTCAACATGCAGTGAAGTTTGAGAAACCAACAGTTATGAACGTGACACAAGTATAAGTGCTCTTGCTTATCCTGTGTTTTCTCTTTGTACGCTATTCACCAAAAATCTTTCACCCCATTAACCAAAATGCAGTGTAGGAGACCACACTCGGGTTGGACCTGGAATAGGGTCGCAGTGAAAATGTACTTCAATGTGGACTGGGTAGAAGCATGTATATTAGGAACAGGTGTATGGGTAATCAGCTGCTTCAACTAGGGATTCAAGGAAAGTCAAATTAAACCTGATCAAGGAACCCTTTTCATTCATGGTACAAAGTACCTTTGCAAGAGTTTAGTGTCATCTCGTACCAGGAAAGATGAAACTCTGAATAATTGGTGACCTTGTGATTTAAAATGAACCTACCACAGAGACAAACTTTGTTTACAGTGTCATGTACTTAAGTTGAAGTTTTAATGAGGTGATAAGGCAGTGCTCCTATCCTATCGCATGTAATAAAATCAGACTAGTATATTTCTTCAACTGATGACAAATCTATTGAATATTATTAAACAGCATCATTATTGTTGTTTCAAATAAAAATAGATTTTTGTTGGTCTTACAAAAATTTGGAAAAAACAACATGAAGTACAGGAAGAAGTACATTCCTAAGAATTCTGTTCTAAAGCAGGATCCTACCCCGCAAGGAACCCCAAAGACATGGTCTTTTCACCATCTACAGTAGTGACAGATTTAATAACTCTATCTGATATCTACAACTTTCTAACCAACCATTGCCACTTTTTTCAGAATCAAATAATGATCAATCATCAATTTCAGCAGTGGGAATACAGGGATACTGATTAAATACGAGCCAAGAAATACTACACCGATCAGGTCAATTGGCTAGTTATCAGTTGGGGAAGAAGGCTTTTCCTTGCTGATGTGCAAATATAACTCTAAATGATCCCTTTCACAATTTAAATCACGTCATTGGGGCGAATGATGAATGCTCACGGCGTTTACCTATCAAGGTAAACCCAAGAGAATTGGTCTTCTTCACAAACAAGAAATGGGATACTGCTTGAATAAACCAAGTGACACTGCTACCTCTTCCTTTTCTCATAGAGAGCTAGAAGCAGGAAGTTTGGAATAGCAGGAGGGGGGGGGGGGGGGGGGAGAGATTCTTCAGAAGATGTGGAGCATAATACCAGATGCAACAGAAGTACATGTACGTGCCTGATGAGTACTAATAGGGGCAAGCTCATTTATCACTTGGGTTTATTTAATAGGGAGTACAATTTTTCTAGAACGCCTGAATTCCTCAGAAATCACATGATTAATTTCTAACACTTACTGTGTTTCTTTACTTCAACCTTGAGCCCAGCACTAAGCCTAACCCTAACTTCAAACCCAAATGTAAGCCAAGCCCTTATATCTCTGATGAAAGTAGAGCCTGGAGCAAAAGTTACCACGGCAAACATCCTATCCCCTAAACATCACAACTAACATTATCTCAGTCATTTAGCACCATGACATCATTAGTATCACTTTTCTCATAATCAATACAGGGGAAACTCGACATAACGAGGTCGGCTATAACGAGGTAACGGCTATAACGAGAACATTGTCACAGTCCCAAATTTACTTGCGTGTAATTCTATGGCGGCATGAACCTTTATAGCGAGGTTGGCTATAGTGAGATATCAGCTATAACGAGCTAAATCTTGTGCCTCTAAAACAAAGAAAAAGATTGGCAATTATTCCCACAGTGCAGGGAGCGTCATTTTATTCATATCACAGCGCAGGTGAGTATGCGCTATGCTGACAGTACAGGCTTTTAACACGTTTTCCGATATTTTATTAGCTAAATTTGAGAATTAACAGTTAATGCCTTCATAGCTTTCAAATGAGTACATAAGTGGTAGCAGAAGAACGAGGTACATTCATTATTAGTGTACATATAGAATCTAGTCCCATATGTGCATATTTATGTATGTTCCGATATAACAGATAACGGCTATAACCAGGAAAATCTATTGATCTTGACGGCCTTGTTATATGAAGTTTCCCCTGTATCAGTGTTATCACCACCATCACCACTATCATCAAACATTCTTTCCCAGAAATTTAATTTCTCCTTGAACATGACCATCGTCATGACAACTGCATCCACTATTGAAATACATACCTGGTGGTGTTCCTGAAGCCTCAATGAAGCCCGTAGATGCTCCTTCCCGATGGTCTGAGTGAAACGATTGCACCTGGAATTGGTATGTGTGGTTTGCATATAAATTTGTGACTTCGACCTCTGTAACATTGCCACCTTCGATGTACTGGGTTTCACATCCATTTCCTGAAGCATCAAATCAAAACGAGCAGTAACAAGATCAATGCGACTGCGTCTCCTATATGCCTCCGTCAAAATTCAGTTGATGGCTCAAACTGTTCTTGAAATATTGTGATAACTAAAATCAAAAGCCTCTAATTACATGTTAATTGACCTCTTTGACATTTGACCTTACACCTTATAACGCAAAAGTCTGATCACTTTATCTCCTAGTCATGAATACAAAATAGTCGATATGGTGATAACAAAGGGGAAAAAACATTAATTTCACATACACCTGTATAATGACCTCTATGACCTGTCACCTTTGACCTACGTGAACAAATATCTAATCAGTTCGTCTCACTATGGTGATGCATACTAGTTCCAAGTTTGAAGTTAATGGATCAAATGGTTCTTGAGATTTCATGTTAACAGGGCTAAAACCTGCGATTTCAGAATTGACCTCTACGACCTTTGCCCTATGTATCCCAAAATCTAATCAGATCGTCTTTCTATGGTGATACATACTTGTACCACTAGTACATTAGACCAAGAAAATTATAACTAACTTTGTTATTTACTAGATAAATCTATGTATCTACCTATTTGCTAGTTTCCCAAACTATGCCGTCATTCGAGAAAAACTAAGTCTAAAACGCGCAGCCCCTGCCTGCGCGCGCGTACTCCCCGTCCACCAATCCAATCGCGCCACCGCCATACTCTTCCTCTTCCGAGCAGTCAGAGACAGAATCTAGGACATGTCAGACAAGGAGAGGGGCTGGAGGGAGGGACATAGGTAGATACATAGATTTATCTAGTAAATAACAAAATTAGTTATAATTTTCTTGATTTACAGCAATAAATCGATGTATCTACCTATTTGCTAGAATAGCACGGATAAAAACCCGGGTGGCTTGTCCCAGGACGGGAGTAACTAACGCGGGGCAGACAGAGACGACGAAGCAGCTCTCAACCCAGAGGTTGCAAAGCTAACCTCACCCGAAAGAACATCCTTAAGATAGAAGGATGTGAAGGAAGTAGGGGAACGCCAAAAGGCGGCCCTCAAAATGTCTTCCAAAGGAAGACCCAGAAAGAGCGCCCAGGAGGTAGAAACACTCCTAGTATCGTGCGCTCTTGGAGGATTCTCAGACAGGAGAGCCTCCGAACCCCCAGCTTGGATAGCCTCGACAATCCAACGGGAGATAGTCTCCCGTGATGCTGGGGAATAAGGGTGACGGGAAAAGAGAAAGAGCTGATCATCCTTACGAAAAACCTTAGTCCTATCCAAGAACCATTTGAGAGCCCTAACAGGGCACCAAGAATTATCCTCCTTGACAGAAGAGAATTCTGACAGAGGACTCAAGAACACTTGATTCTTGGCAATAAACGAAGGTCGAGGGACAAGACGTACACCTTGCCTTTCCCATCTGATATGCCCGGGCGCCGTAGAGAGAGCCTGAATAGTGCTTCTCCTCTGCCCAGAAGCAATAGCGACGAGGAAGGCGGTCTTAATCGAGAGATGGTGTAAAGACGCTTTGCACAACGGCTCAAAGGGCGGTTTGGCCAAGACGTCCAAAACCAAAGGAAGGCTCCACGCAGGAGTCAACTGGCGATTTGCTGGTCGTTTCAAAAGACAGACCTCGGCAAATGAGTCAAGAAGGGAGAGTTAGAAACTCCCGAACCATCAGAAAAACCAAGGTGAACCGGAGCAATAGCGGACCGGTAACCACGATTGGTAGAGAGGGACCTGCCCTTATCGAAAAGGGGCGATAAGGAAATCTGCAATAGCACCCACCGGGGCAGAACGGGAAGCAAATCCCATTTCCCCACACCAAGCATGGAAGGCTTCTAATCTCGAGTTGTAAACAGCTCGGGTAGAATCTCTTCTGCTCTGGACTATGAACTGGGAGGCTCTCTCTGAGAGTCCTGCCGTCCTCGCATCCTCCCCGATAGAGGCCAGGTGGTCAAATGTAGAGCCGCCGGCCGATGGTGGAGGATCCCCGACAGGGGCTGAGCTATGAGGTCTGCTCTCCGGTGAAGGGAGAGAGGCCGACCGTCCAGCAGAGACAGAAGAAGAGGAAACCAAGGTCTCCTCGGTCAGCAAGGTGCTATGAGCAGAAACCACGCCTGATCCTCCTGAATCTACCCCAGGACCTGAGGGATTAAGGAGACCGGCGGAAAGGCGTAACCCCGGAAGTTCTTCCACTGAAGGGAGAACGCATCGAGGGCCCAAGCTTCCGGATCTCGCACCCGAGGGCAGTATCTCGGGAGGCGATGATTGAGAGCTGTCGCAAACAGGTCTATCTCCAGAGGGGCGCAGACTGAACAGAGGTGTCGAAGACCTCTCGGTTCAGTGGCCACTCGGAGGGGAGACACATGCCCCGGGACAGAAATTCTGTAATCAGATTGTCCCGCCCGGGAACATAGGAGGCGATCGGAATCACTCGGTGAGACCGACACCACTTCCAAAGTTTGGCGGTTAGATCGTTCAGGGTAGTGGAACGAGTCCCGCCTTGTCTGTTGATGTAGGCAGCAACAGTAGTGTTGTCCGTCAAAATCCGGAGTGACCTACAATCATGTTCTCGAAAAAAAACGGAGAGACATGAAGACTGCCATCAATTCCAACATATTGATGTGGGGTAAGGTGCACAGGTGTGACCAGTCCCCCGAGACCACCTGGTCCAAAAGAGACTTGCCCTTGAAGAAGGAACGACTCATTCGACCAGGGGATAAGCAGGCGTTTGATTTCCTCGGATAGAGGAATCCACACCTTGAGCGAGTCTACACTGGGCTTGGAAAACTTCAGCAGATGAAGCTGGAAAGGCCTCATATGAAGCCGATAGTCCTTGAGGACATCTACAAGGCTCGATAAGTGGCCCAAGGACTGGAGCCATCGGCCTGCCCGAACTCGACGTAAGCGACGAAGAGATCGAGCCAGTAAGACAATAGTTTGAACTCTCTCCCGACTGGGGCGGGCAAGTTGGTTCACAATGTCTATTTCCGCACCCAGGAAAATGGGTCTGCGGGTAGGAGTCAACTCCGACTTGTCCCAGTTGACTATGAATCATACTTCTTGCGTAGTACGGAGAAGTAGGTCCATGTGTGACTGAAAGACGGACACAGAGCTCGCCACCAGGAGCCAGTCGTCCATGCAAGTGAAAAGTCTCAGACCGCGATACCTGAGGAAGGCGGCTAGGGCAGAGACTACTTGAGTAAAAACTTGAGGAGCCGGTTTCGGGCCGCAAGGTAAGGCCTTGAACCGGAAGGTTTCGCCCTGAAAGGCGAAGCCTAGAAGGTCCCTTGAAGAAGGGTGTATCGGTATGTGAAAGTAAGCATCTTTCAAGTCTACCGAAATGGCCACATCTGACGGTCTGATCGCCGGAAGATAGGAGGCCAAAGTTTCCACGCGGAAAAAGCTCTCTTGGAATGAAGGTATTGATGACCCTCATATTCAAGATCATTCTGAGCTTCCCAGAGCGTTAGGGAATTATAAGATAAGGGAGAGACACAGATGGGGGTGGTCTCTTACCCTTTCGATTGCGCCCTTTTTTAGCAGCTCTTGAATCTCGGAGGAGATGTGCTCTAGAAAGGGGGGCGATATGATCGCCGGAAGAATGGAGGCCAAAGTTTCCATGCGGAAAAGTTCTCTTGGAATGAAGGTATTGATGACCCTCATATTCAAGATCATTCTGAGCTTCCCCGAGCGTTTGGGAATTATAAGGGAGAGACACAGATGGGGGTGGTCTCTTACCCTTTCGATTGCGCCCTTTTCTAGCAGCTCTTGAATCTCGGAGGAGATGTGCTCTAGAAAGGGGGCGATATGTAGGCGGGTTGCGGCGGAAGGCTCCGTGTGTGAGGGGCTCTGCGAGTTTTATGCAGAAGCCTCCTCGCACGATAATCGGTGTCGGTAATTTCTTCCCAAGCGGGAAGAAAGTACTGAAGCCGGCCGCCAACCCTCTCCTCCAACGCTCGGGGCGCACTCGCTGGAATCCCGGGCCGAACCACGGCCCCGACCGCGACGATGCCTTCTCCTACCTCGAGGAGAAGGCTCCGCCCTGGCCCCCTGTAGTGAGGGGCACTGGGCTGAACTTGCAGTGCACGAGAGGCTGAAAGCTGGAAGTGCCACCGCGTCTAGGAGGCGGAAAACTAGCCTGGGCCTGCGGCTTAGGAGCCGAGGACTTAAGGCGTTTCAGAAGTTCCGTCGCCTGCTAGCGTGAATCAACCTCAAGTTGAATCACATCAGACACCTTACCTCCAAAGAGGTGTTGGCCGGAGTGCGGGACCCTGGCCAGGAGGGCAGGTATGTCCGCATCCGCAATGCCCAGAGAGGAAAGTGCAAGTTCCCTCCTGGCATTAGTGGCTATGCTGTCGACACAGACAGTTTTGACCACAACGAGCCTGTCAAGGACAAGAGGGCTTCGTCTAGGAACATGATGTCCGAGTCGGACATCTCAAGTTCCTGGCTCCTAGCGTAGGGAAAGGAGCGTACCCAAGTAGGCAGTCAGCCTCAGGCCAGTCCTGGAATGAGCTTCCATCAAGGACGGGAACTTCTCCCTTTTGGCGTAAGGTGCACTCTGAAAGTTGACACCAAGCCTACCACCTACATGTAGGAGGTCACTGGAACAAGACTTTCTCGTAAAATAATCGAGAGTGTCTTGTTGAGAGAAAGTGAATTCCCTGGCCGAGGGACGGGCCCTACCAAAGATGAAAGAGGCTGTGAGGCGAAGTCATTGTAGACTCGCTTAAGTCCTCCGTAAGAGGGATGCCTTTGGAGGGACGCTCACCTTGAAAAAGGAGAGACGGATGTCCCGGATCGGCCCGACTCTGAAAAAAGGTGTCGGGAAGATATTTCTCCAGCAGGGCTTGAGTCTCTACCGCCAAGGACCGACTGGTTTGGGGTGTAATCTCAACCTGTGAAGAGGCATCATCCTCCGAAAATCCGGACTGAGAAACCTGATCCCAAGAAGGGCGGTTTAGGTAGTCCCAGGATTCCTCCCCAGGCGGAGCACTTAGTGCCGCTGGAATGGGAGTAGCCCCGACCGGACGATCAAAGCTGAACGTGGTCGGGAGACGCCCGAAGTGGGGCGGCAAGACTCTTGTGTGTTGGAGACCAAACACAATGAGCCGGATACCTGATAAAGGAACCGGATCCCCACCCACTAGGTGCAGTGGTGATAAACAAGGGAAAACCAGTCTTCCTAGCCGGATAACCGGTAAAAACCGGTATCCGAACCGGATATCCGGGTATCCGAACCGGATATCCGGTATCCGAACCGGACCCGGGTTGGTGGGTACAGGTATCCCCCCTCCCCCGGGGGGGGGGGGGGTGTTGGAGTCGGGCGTGGTGGGAGGTACGGACACAAAGTCTGACCAACCACTCCACTCCACAATGATCTTCAGATAATTCAGAAGTTCATGGGAGACGCCCGACTCAGAAGTAGTAGTCGCCCCTTGGGGGCTAACCTTCTTCTTCTTGGCCCCCCTGACACATGAGGTGAACACACAGTCGATGTCAAGGGGAGAGAGTCCGCCCCGCCGGCTGGCTGGGCAGTACTCAGGCGCCTACGTTTCTGGGCAGGCGGTCACGTGACCGCTCCCTTTACCCACTTGAAAACGGGCGCCGCTTCCGTAGTAAACCCTTTGTACTGGGTACATTAGGAAGATCACGACTCTCTTTACTCTTTCCCGCCTAGCTTGGATTAGAAGCGTGCGGAGAGAGACAAAGAGAGCCGACCCCTGAGCGAACAACATCTATGGCTAGTGAGCGAGAAGTGCAGCTCGAGCGAGACGAACTGTGGGCTGGGGTAGACCCACAGTTTTATCGGTGAGAGGTATTGGACGGGTTAGGCACTCACTCTCACCGTTATACAAGTCTCTTCTTCGAGAGAGGTATTGGCCATGTTTCAGGACTCACTCTCTCGGTATATCCCGCATGAGTTGGTCGTCAGAACAGACGACGAACTCATAACGGGGCGAGCCGTACACAAGGCAGGCCCTAACTTACCTTGGTCGAGGCTCCGGGGAAGTTATAATGTTGGTGCGAGATGAAAATCTCGCAGCCAACCCTTCCAAGGCTGGGCGAGTCCCCTTATAAGTATTTAAATACTGGGGAACGCCAGCCGAAACGGAGACCTCGACATGGCTGAAAATAAAGACAAGCAAACAAATATAGAAACCCATATTTGGTAATAAATTTATTATTACAAACAATATAGATCTATAAAAGGGTAACAACCAACTCACATTAGTCGGAGTGGGAATAAACTCCTTTTACGGAGACACGACGTTTTGATAAGACCGCTTGTCTAAGCGCGTTGAATCAACCACCTACAGACACGGGGGGCAGCCCGACACAGTGTACTAGTACACCGTCTGTGAATAAAGCCCCGAAAGTGAGGAAAAACGGCAAAGTAATTTCATTAATTTACCGTGAAGGAGGTTGACTCAGGAAAAATCCGATACACCAAAATGAATGTGAAAACATGGTGAACGGGATTTTTATTGCGAAAGGCAACCAAAAATGCTTTTGGAGGTAAAAATCTCGCAATTTAGGTTAAGACTTAGCTTCATAGATGTCACTTCTCTGACGGGCGAGAACGGAAGAGGAAGAGTTTGGCGGTGGCGCGATTGGATTGGTGGACGGGGAGTACGCGCGCGCAGGCAGGGGCTGCGCGTTTTAGACTTAGTTTTTCTCGAATGACGGCATAGTTTGGGAAACTAGCAAATAGGTAGATACATCGATTTATTGCTGTAAATATTGTGTTTACCACAAATTTGCATGATGTATGTATTTCACTAACATCTCTTGATAGGGAAATTAAATTGTTGGAACACCAACCACCCTAACATGCTTAACGATTCATTGCTTCACATGAACCAGAAATAACTCCTAAAATTTTAGGTTTTCTTTGATTTTCATTTATGCCAGTAACCATTATTTCAAACCTGTGACTCAGAACAGAAAAGGGTATTACTCATTATAAATCTCTAACAAAGATTTGATAATAAAAGCAAATCTCCAATTTGTTCAAGCTTTCTCAGTTCTCAAACAACTGTTCTTTTTATCAATCAAATTCATTCACAGATCACCTATTGAGGGCAGGTCTGCTCACATAAAATACCCCTTTGTCGGTGATGGGATAAACCAGAAAAGCAAAGCTATAAAAGTTCAATATGATGAATGGTTCTCCCTATTACATTTTGACATCTCATTTTGCATTTCTGGTTAATTTCTTTTTCTTTCCTTATAATATTGTGTTTGAAGTGAGACTAGATACACACACAAGGGGGTTGATAATGCCATATTTCAAAAGTTCAATACTAGTCAAGTTATCAATTTGACAAAAAAGACTGAAAAAGTAAAATACTTTTTTTTAGGAGACAAATAAGCACAACTTCATTTTTGTTAACTGATATGTGAAAGATTTTTTTTATAAAAGAACAACAAAAAACAACAAAAAAAGAGTATCAACTAGTCAACAAGATAATTGACCTTCAAATATTTGAAATATTGACAAGTATATCACTCTAACCAAAGGTAGCAACATCATACTTTTATCACAAACTTCTGTAGCCATTTTTGCAAGAGCGTTTAATGTTAACCAATAGTGTCATCTTGACTAAAGTAGGCAACCAAATAAATGAACTAGCTCATACATACCTTGTCTTCTTTTGAGACAATATGTGACGATGTATCCATCTGTTTTTCCTTGTAATGGTTTTGTCCATGTTAAAACAATGGCTTCTGCTTTGACTGGGATTGCCGTTAGATTCTGAGGGGCATCCAGTGGTACTGTTCAGTGAAAAAAATAAAATACAGACAAGAGAATGGAAGATTAATAGAAAGGAATTAGTCACATGATTTCTTAAGAAAGAAAGTAAATCATTGACACCGTGACAATTTTGAATATATGTCACTTGACACAAAATGTGATGTGTCACTATGAAACTGGGACAAAACTGCCAGATATCATTGTCGCCTTTAAAAGCATGTACAATATTCTAAGCTTTCACATGAATATCTTTCTACCCTAAAACCATACATAAATGTAGTGAGGTACATGTAAGAAAACTTATTTGAAGGAAATAAAAAGTTTTAACATATAAAAAGACATTGAAGTGCAAAATATATGATTTTCCATTTAGGGCAAAAAGATTCCTCATATGACAAATCCATAAATTGTCATTTCCATCATCAAACCTCATGTTTATCCAATGCAGGAAGCTGTGACTTTATCCTGGTTTTGTGGCAGCATGAAGTTTACAAATCTTTGTTTATCTATTACAGTTGAATAAATGCCCATATAGTATCATCTATCATGCATCACAGTAAAATACACTGATAGGACACAAATTCTATCAGTCTAATGCAATTATAAGTGACAGCATCTTGAACAATATAAGATATATTTTCCTCCTCTCCATTTCCTGAGCGTATCTCCTTTTCCCATTTCATTAAAAACATATATATCAAGCATTTACTGATATTATCAACATTACTCGCTTGGGGGTATAAAACGTCATGCATGAAACATAATAAATATTCAGAAGGCATTATATTTAAAGTTATAATTCATCTCTCTTTGCATTTTCTAACATATTAAAGATGACAGAAAGTATCGATTGATCTGCTTTCCTAAAAGTAAGCTTAATATCACATTCATTGTTTGCACGCTTTTAGAAAATTTCCAGCTCTAGGGCATTCTATTTTTCACTGATTTTACTCATGACTTCATGTGAGCCATGTAAAGAGAAAGGCAACAAAAGATATATTGATTCAAAGCAGAGAATGCAAAAATATACCTGTAAAATACTCTTCTTTGTTTAGCTGTAGAACAGAATCATTAAAATCAGAGTTGAGGGATGAGCTTTGGGTACAAAGTGGACAACTCAAAGAACAAATAAACTACCTTTATATGGTGACCTAGCCATGACGCCTAATCCTCATTTCTTTCTGCGGTTTCCAAATCAATTTCTGCAAATTACTGATTCATCACATTTCAAAGAAAAAATTTGTGCAAATGCCATGGCTTTGTTTTATTTAAACTCAAACTTTCCTACATGAATGTTATATTCCAAGAGTTTATTCATTCACGAATACACTTTGACAAATAAATCATGTTGGATGCAATAAAGGATTAATAATCTATAGCCTACCTATAAGTAATCTCACAATTAAAAAAAATCAAATACGAATAACATCTAACATGGATACTCTTGCCACATTTGCATTTGGTTCTTATCTTTCATCATGAGCTAGGGTTTTTAATGATGATGATGGCCCTGTTGTCATTAAATCAGCTATGTTACCATTCACCAAGTGGCTAGTATAGAGCTTTTTTAATATTGGTTCATCAATAAGCCTTGTATGCCAGTCAGGATTGAAGCTTTTTGTATTCTGGTAAACCACAGGGTTATCAAGGAAAGGCCTATTCCCCAATTACACGGGGCCAGGGCGAGTTGCTGCACCCCCGCTGTTGAATTATTATGGTTTCACAGAGTACATCAATAGCTACCCATTGATGAGTATTATACGAAACCACACTAATATAGTCTACATTACCAGGCCAAAATATATCTTTAGCTTCCATTTTCTATTTCACTCCCTACATGTACATGTACATGTAGCTTCAATATCAACATTACTTTACAACAATGGCAGCTTCCATAACCTCCCACTAAAAAGTGCTGCAGCTACAAAATAATCAGATTTCTTTACCAATATGCTGCTAAGTCACTAAAACTTGATACATTTCAAAACGCTTGTTTTTTAAGACAAATTCTGTTCAGGTGCAAACACAATACCCATTCTCCTTGTGCCAAAGAAGGAATGCCTGCGTGCAGTCAATGTAGGACTGTTATTTGTAATAAAGCATTTAAATCCTGCTTGATGGATTGCCTATAAAATCCATTTTGAAAAAAACACACTGCTGAGAGGAAATTCAACCAAGAAAAAAAAAAGGATGATGAATGTGTTTTCTTCTTCAATATCTCTGATAAGATCTAGAATAAAGTGCACTTCTTGCTGATTATATCTCCCCTATTATTTCACTAGGAATATTGTCATTAAAATTTAACACTGGCAACTTTAAAGGCACCTCCCCTCTTTTCTTTCAATTAAGGCATCTCCCCTTCTTGCATCATTTCAAACTTTCTTCATTCCCTCTCTTTCCTTTTTATGTGATTTTGAAATTTTTGAAATTTAGTATTTATATTTAGTAAACTTTTTGAAATGTTCCTCGCCTACACTGAAGACCTTTCTTCTTAGGATTATTTCTTAGGATTATTTACATTACATATTTCAAGATGTACTTATATGTATTCTCTCACTTTCCAGGATTAAATTTAAATGAGGCACTTCTGAATTCACCAGATGCCGTATAGTTCTGTAAATGTATATATATGATTTCGAGTATGGTACAACAGAAGGAAAGATATGGAATTCATTCCCCTATAGACAGTCCTACAGCAATAATCTTAAACATTACACCCATACCTATTGCTAATCAAGAATCCCAGTAGTCTAACAAGATAAATGAGTTTCCCCTAAAGCTAGCTTGCATTTTCTTTGTATTTTCAAGCAATTTTCTTCTCAATTTCCAACCCCTCCACAATTTTCTGTCCTTAAAAAAAAATGAAATTGATTTGGCCTCCCTCCCAGCTTCAATACACAGACAAAAAGCAATCCTCTACCACCATATGCAATCTTTTTCTTTCTCACTGCTATACAAAAAAAAAATGGATCTCAAAAATCTTGGATTACAACTGCACTGTATTCAGCCTTTCAGGTTTAAAAGCTTACTACACTGTCCTACAGGCCTTGCAATGCAGTCAATAATAGCCTAGAATACCCCGTTTCCAGTTGCTATATTTCCTGACCCATCACTGGATCTCTATTGAGAACAGTGCAGATAGGTCTGCGGTTACAACATAAAAAATGAACAAAACATTTTGTAATTTCTCCTATTTTGGAACTATTGAACATCGAGTAGGATCAAAAGAAAATTGTGATTAGCCCAAGCCCTGACCTTTTTGGTCCAGCGACCACACAGACTGATATTTTTCACTTCTTTCCCTTTGCACCTTTTGTGCGCCTGCCATTTATCTATTTCACAATTTTCAATGCAAAAAGTACGAGCACCCAGTGAGAGCTCTCTGCACTGCAAGGCTTTTCAATGAATTGAAAGAACTTCTGTAACAATCAGTCGAAAAAAATGTGGCCCCCCCCCTCTCTCTTTCTCTTTCATTCTCTCCCTGTCACCGTCATCGAGAATATGTTTTGTCACAATAGAAATAGAAAAACCGGGGGGGGGGGGGGTCAAAAAATGAGGCAACAAGAAATAAAATGAAAGCAAAGCTTGGACTGAGGCAAGTCCGGTCCAACACAATAAAGTATCGCAACCAAAATGGCTCACTCTTTGCTTTCAGCCGATAGCTGGCATTATTATCACTAGCGTATTTTCAGAAGCAGTATGATTTAAGAAGGAAAACAACTTGCATTATTGATTCTTGGGGGCTTGTAGTGCACTCTATAGAAAGGAACTAGACATACATGTGTAGCACCCATATGTCACCCTACATAGTCCATCATACCCAGGAGGTACTAGGCAAGCTTGCCTTGTACCTCCCTGATGATACTAACACCACTTATAGGCTTTTTACACTTGATTTTGTTAACCTGGTACTAACCTTACCCCCGACTATTTTTTGTTGTTTATGTTCTCATATGCAGTTTTAGTCCTGTATCTCCCTTTACCTTTGGTAAAATGCAATGTGAACAAAAAGTGGGCTAAGCTTACATGTGGTTCCATAGTATCCGTGGTGCTAAATCCTCATTTAGCCTTATTGCTTATTAGGAAGAAAACGAAAACCCTACTATAAAGCATGCACAATGAGTCTTCTAAACAACTTACTAAAATGATGTATAGCAGTATAGGGCCTATAAGTAAGTCTTTTAACTGGGGACAAGTAAAATTATGTGTCCAGTATTTAAAAGGCCAGTTCTGATCTAATTACAATCTGGTAAAATTGATTCCGTAACTCTAATATAACAAAAACAATCAGCCTTTTCCAGTCTATCTGGTTCAAAGAACCCCGTGGAGATTGACTGACAAATGTGGTCACATCAAGTCTAGACACAGCATTAATCTTGAAGTAGATCTTTACAAGTTCAGATTAGCAGAAATCTTGTATCATCATAGGAGGACCTGCGTGTGATGCCAAACAAGTAAGCCTAAATAATAAATGGAACTTGGAAGTCTAGTCAGACACAAATACATTGTATCTGAAGTCAAATCTAGACATGCACATGATGTCAAACAAGGAGGCCTAAATAATAAATGAAAGTCTAGTCAGACACAAATACATTGTCTGAACTTACTGAAGTTTAAATCCACTAAAGTACAGTGATGTGTGATTCACAATGCTACAGAGCAAAAATGTAGCCTACATGTATGTAGGCCTAAAACAGAGATATATGATACAAACTTTCACTTACCAGAGCACAGTATAAGTAGTGGTTTCTACGTAGTTGGGGATTTAGCAACTTCATATACTTTACAAAGAAACTTTTGCCTTCATGAAACATTTGCAAATTTAAATTCAAAAATATTTTTGAGATTTGCAAAAGTTTCATATTGCAAAATAGCTGAATCACAATTGAGAAAATTTGAATTTTTGTGATACACAATATTTTCTTGCCATGAAAAAGACTGTTGTTCATAATTCTAACAAAATTTTCATATGGTGAAAGTTCCTGCTTTTATGGCAGTCACACTGTAATGGGTGTGGTCCTTCAACTTGTATTTCCCTTGAAACCACCTCCTCCATCATGCATTTTATAAGGAACAACCTTCAAGAAGCTCAACCACACATTCCATCCCAAGACATTCCTCTGGCAGGAAGGTTACCCATTACAAAGAAAAAAGGTCAGAGTTCAGACATTTCACAAGACTTGACAAGGTCACTGACCAGAATAATGCTGCAAACCCAGCACACCTTTACTTGAGTCCCACCCTACCCATTTGGTGTGAGTCACATTTCAGCACCAGACGTGGAGGATCCAATCTGAAATACTATGAGATTCGCCACCGTTTTGTCTGAGGGGGAAGTCATATTTCGGCACAGTCGAGTGTCTGTGACCTGGATTACCTCTTTCTATCACACTCTCCTTCGAATCCAAGACTTAGAATTTGATTTCTGGATGATCACGAAGGTTCATTTCCCTTGTGCCTCCGCAGCTCCAAAATGAAATGTGTCAGAAATGATCCTCCAGTTTGGATGTCCTGTCAAACATCCCCAGTCAGTGGATTTCTAGCTTGATCACCTTTTATCTCTATCTATATGCTACTTATCTCACTTTCTCACACCATCATCTTCTTTTTTTTTTTTTTTTTTTTAGCATGTCATTTCCTTAACATTGGGATCCAGAAATCATACCATTGAATCCTTTTCTACACTTTATTTTTCAGTGATAATACATATCATAAACATTGTTTGTTTTCTTTTTTTTTGGGGGGGGGGGTTCTAATTCTATCGTCTGGTATCAACCCGCAAAATTAACAGAATATTTGTTAACTACAAATATCAATAAGCATGGACATTTGATCATTCCCGGTCCCAAAAGAGACTTGCCTTTTTCTCTACTTCTCTATCCCCCCTTCACAAATCAAAGTCAAAAGTGTTTTTAGATCATGCTCAAATCTCTGATGTAACCAGGGGCGGTATTCTGAAAACTATGCTATCTTTTATGTTAAGGAAAACTATGTTAATTGTCATAACAAATTGAAATTGCGGCGCAATAAACACTAATCATTGGTGCTTGCGCAGATGTCTCTGTTAACTTTATGCTGGCACAGCCATCTTTGCGCAATCATTAACCAATGACTTGTCCTGATTTTGATTTGTTATGACAATTAACATCATTTTACTAACATAAAAGTTAACATAGTTTTCAGAATATGGCCCCAGAATCCTCTGGTCATAAGTGCTACATGTACATCCAGCATGTTCCACTATGAACAAGGTTTTCAGTTTTGTGTGGTTAGAATCACATGAAGTTGAAAGGCAAAAGTACAAAGGTTTGATTCTATCCCATGTAGGCTTTTCACCTGTTCTTTTCTCTTCTCTTCTCTCTCTCTCTATCTCTCTTTCATACAGGTACTCTCCATGACAACTTCAAGATGGCTAGCCAAGGCTTTATTACTTGACTACAAGTAGGTCCATGCTACATGAGTGACATGGTTATCTCTTCATCAATTCAAAAGATTTGTCTGAAGTGGAATTATCCCACCCCGCCAAGGGAGGGGACGAAAAAAAATTGAGTTACGACATCTGTGTACCTGTCAAGATTTGATGAATCACATATCATTTACACCCCAGAAAGTACACTCCCTATGCTTTGTCTCCCCTGATAAAATTGTCTGTGCACAGGACAACCCCTTCTTCGATTAAAGGGATATATTAGCATCACCAGATGAACTTGAAATACAGAACACATCGTCTGCCGACAGCCAGAAGGGCATTAACTCATACTTTTACATGACATTGTTAACTTAACATCCTTTTCGCTCTCGCAGATGACATAGAAGTTCAAAGGTACTTTGAGCATGGTGAACACCTTTACCCAAACCTGCATAATCTAATGGAGTAAAAATGGAAGTTGTTCAGGATTCTGGAATGTTGTCACGCTCGTTTGAAATGACGTCAAGTTCATCGCTCCTACTTCCTAATGTAATGTATTAATGCACCATTTCCAGATCGTCAAACACATCTCATGAGAATTGACACATCTATCATAGAACAATCATGCTATATTACAAAGGCAGTCCCATGTCACGCAATGGGGGAATAAAAGGGTGTAATCCAAAGTTGGAGAGTGTGTGTTTCAAGATTCACATCTTTCCACTGATGAGCAAGTTACCCTTATCACTCCTAGAGATCTAATCCCAATAAAAAAAGTGCAACACCACCCTTAACTAATTGTGCCAGGGAAGAAGGGACCTACTGTAATTAGGTCTAACCATGGTTTAACAACATTCCAGCATTGGCACATGTACTTCAAATGCTTTGTATTCCTATGATCTTGATACCCACTGCCATATCTCTGCCAGGATCTTAATCATATTAAAAAGAGTCCAACCTTCTTTTCAATATACATGTAAGTTCAAGCTTGTAATTGCTTTCAAATAGATAGTTACAGTTACAATAAAGCAAGCATAACCTCAGTAATTGCATTTGAACTCAAATACATGTAGCTTGGCTGATTGGCCTTAAATTAGTCTTTACTTAGTAAAGCTCAGGTGATTGCTGCCTTGAACTATAGGCCTTTCTAGAGAAAGTGTACTTGAAGGGGAATCCAAAATTAATTGCAAGTTGCTCTGAAAGAAAGAAAAGAGGATTTTTGAAAGTTGTAATCACTATATATGGGAATTTCAAATTGGCCGAATAGATAATGTCACTGTGATGTAGTTGCGGACAACTCCCCCATTTGCTCCAACACACAAAATTTGACACTTTTGTTTGTTAATAACTCAAAACTTGTATCTGACTGAGGTTTTCATATTGTAAAGTTGAAGGATGTCAAATTATTTGGAATAAGTTTTGTGAAATTTCTTTAATGTTTTTAAAATAAAGCCCTGAATATTTAATCAGATTTCACTTTTTGAAAAATTGAAACCTCAAAACCTTTGTGAGTCAGTAATTAATTCAGAACACAAAAATTGCCATATTGTATCACCCCTGTCATTTTCTGCCAACATTTTGCTATCCAGTGTCATTAATGATTCATGACTGTGGGTTAAAAGAGGTGCTCTGGAATTTCAGCTGCAGTGTACAATGGCCATTGTTGTGCTCTGAATTTTTGAGGTCTCAATTTTTCAAAAAGTGAAAATCGAAATATATATTCAGAGCATTATTTTAAGAATTTTAATGAAGGAAATTTCACAAAACTTATTCCAAATAAATTTGACATCATTCAACTTTACAATGTGAAAACCTCGGTCAGATACGACTTCTAAGTTTTGAGTTATTAACAAAGAAAAGTGTCCAATGTTTTTGTTACCAAGTACAATACCGCGCCATATAACTTATGTGAGGGGTGGTATGAATTTATTTTTGGTTATTTATTATCAGAGCAAGGAAACAAGTGAATGGCAGCTGACCAGAATCCTCATCAAAACTGTTGCAATCTAAATCCCTAGCTACTCTCCAACTATCCCATGTCTTCATAAATCTCCTGCAATAAAAATAAAGACTTAGTGAATGATGAATTTCAATGCAGGGCTTTCACTGATATTGTGGGAAAGTGGGGAACTTGGAAAAATTTCACTCAATTAGCAGGTTTTCTCCTAGAATAAATGAAAGCCTTGGCAGAAATGCTACCATTTCTCTTTTCAGACATGTTGATTTGAACATTTCAATGCGAGCTCTTTGACCGATTATCAAACTTCTCAAAAAGGGAGTCCACAAAAAATTGGTGAAAAATAAGTTCCTGAGCAAATATTGAGCACTTGCAAACAACAGTATCTAATTCTAAATTATCAATTGAAAACTGATCGTTACCTAGTATCCATTCTCTCTTTCAATTTTCCCCTGGTGGCTTAATCATAAAAGATACCATTTACGTCTTCTTTCAGCCCAAGCAAGGGTATTTATTTCCACAAATCCAACCTTTAGACTGTAACAACATCTTAATGGGGTTTATTTTCAACTGAGAACCCGCCAAATAATCTTTTCTTTCCCATTTTCTGTTTCTTTCATGGAGTTCATTTTTCTCCCTTCAAAAGCGAGGCCAGCTGAATTCTGATTTACTGTGAAAGGAGGGAAGGCGAGAAAGGAGAAGTTTTGTGGATTGAGAATTCTCGCACTTAACACCGGATGAAAGGGCTCTGTGAAAGACGCACAAAGGCCTGACCTTGCCTCAACATTCACAGGACTCTTGGAGATCAAAGAAAACGGGGGAAGGTGTGGGTTCAAGTTCCCTTTAGTTCTCCATTGTGAGCCAATCTTACCCGCGGGCAGGAGCCAGGCTTCCTAAGACCCATTTTCTTGGGGTAAGGAGATGGAGTGAGAGGGAAGGAGGAAGAGGTCTACACACTAGTCTTGTTGGGATGTGGGCACTGAAGAAGCAAGTCCAGGGAGAAATGAAAAAAAAGCAAGAGAGAGAAAAAGAAAGAGAGACAGGGAGAGAAAGGGAAAGAGAATACACTGATGGATGCAATGTGTAATACATGTATGAGGCAAGCATGAAGGATGTGCTTTTCTTAGTTCTAACACTACACTCTAAATCAATAGCCCATGTATATCTCAATAGCAATTGGAAGCCTATATACTAGAAGAAAGTCATAACTTCACAAGAACTCAAAATTTACTATCCTGCAAATGATAATCACATCAACACTGATGTACATGTAGCAATTTTACGCTGTAAAATACTGGAAAAAATATCGACATTTATGACATACAACGCGAGGAAAGTACGACTGAAAGTTTAAATCATGTATTATTCCCACTATCACTTTCTTATCAGGAATAAAGTTTTAATCAAAAACCAAGTCCTGCCTTCCATTAATTTCATAGTGACCTCATTTGTTTGACTACCAGATACATACATGTAGGCCTACATTACAAACTTCCTTTCCCTTCATAAAGAAGGCAAATGTTTACAGTATTACTCAGAAGTGGTTTCTTCTTTCTTTTCTTTTTTCAATTACATAAAGATCGAGAAAATTTGCTATTTTGAGAATAAGTTTAAGGTTTTTCAAAACTGATGAAAGGGTATAGGTGGTTCCAAACAACTGACTGTTGTTACATACCACAGTAGCCTGGTTACTGCCCAGAGAGACATGGAGAAAAATAGTACACAAAGCTGATTCTAAAGTCAAGCATATAAAAAGGACTTCAATTGGAGCTATTGTCTCGCTAGAATGAGGCAGAGGGATGAGACACAAAAGGGACAGTGAGGAGCTTCTGAAAATGAGTCCAGGATTGCTGATTAACGGGTATCATTAGCCTCCTGAAAACTCTCCAGTGAGCACATTCAATAGGTGGGTCCAACAAAATCAATTATAGGCCCCAATGACTTGCATTCAAAGAAAACAACTTATTTTGTTGTGGACAGAGCACGAAAGCAAGGGAAAACAGCCCAACTGCTGGGTTATTGTTACTATCCCACTGCAAAGCTGGCACCAAAAATGCCCTTTCAGGAGACAGACTGGATAATAAGTCCAATTTAGTCTGTATCTTCTTTGTGAAGGCTATTGGGATTGAAAATAATTCTCTCATCATTGATCAAATTCTTTGATATTTGAACTTTTGCAGAAAAGCTACCAATCGCCTAATGAGTGAGAGAGTTTCTTGTTAGATGACTGTGTATGTTTAGGGCAGCACTCATCCTACTGAAAATTAAATGTTTCTTTCTATCCTTGCATTGCAAATATTTAAATACTTTGGAAGCATCGATTAATCCTAATAATAGTCCATATCTTGCTTGGTTTGGTCACAACCGGCCGTGCACCTCCATGTGAAACATTTTAGCCTAAAGCAAAATTATTCCTCTCTATCACCTAAATTTAAATACTGTAGAGCCCATGCTCCTGTTTAAATTGCAAGATGCAGATTATAAGAATGACCATATTTTGCCTGTGGGCTGAACTTTTTCTCCAGTTTCAATGTATATGTAAGCCCTTTATTTATGACTTACTGCGACGAAAATGAGCACAAAGTAACACATGTAACAGTATCGCTACATTCACACCAACATTTATGCCCTTATAGCTGTCTACTGAGAAAAACATGTTTATCACAATTCACAATATAACTTCAAGGCTAGATTCACATTTTTATGTAGCAAAAAATAAGTACATTGAAAACCTAGGTAAGCCTCCATCCACTGTGGGGAATTGTGCTTGGATCCGGGTCTAACAACCATAGGCCCACACACACAAATCCATGTTCGGCTACAAAAGGGCTGCAGTGCTGTATATTTGCATGGTTTACTGCATCTATCAAAGGGAAGTTTGAGGACTTTGGACAGCAGGTGCAATGTGATTGCAGAAGTACCTCCTTGGTTTATTGAGTTTATCACTTTATCTCTCCAGAGAGGGTCAGGTAGAGTATATTTACAGAGAGGGGCAGAGATTGTAAAGCTGGCCTTACTTCTTGCTCAGCAAGACTATCTACTATCTAGTCAGTCTGAAGGTTATAGAAAATGAGTTAAAAATAACAAGTTATTTGTAGGCTTACATCTCTTGCTTTAGGACTATATTATCTGACAGTAGGAAGGTTACATGCTAGTCTAGACAATGGTACATAAAAAAGAAACGGACAAGTCCTGCAACCTCATATAATACTGGTATCTTTGCATGTTACTCAGAAACATAAATTATCACTTTGTTTACAATCATAGTGACCAGCATGATCTGTACATGGCTGTAATGACACTTGCAAACTTAAAAATCTATCCAAAATTGAAACGTTTCCCTTCAAATATTACCATTTTTCTAAAGTACTTGTCAGCCTACAAGTAACAGAAAAGTTTCTTCTGGTTGTTTTAATGGCCCCAAATGTAAACATGAGAAATGAATAAAAAACAAATATTGACCAAATTTCAGCACTTTTGTCAGGAAAGATGGTAGGAGATAATTGTGCACATGATGCATTTTTATGACTAAGTATGAGGCATTCCAATTTTAACTTTATATTTTTCATTTTTAAATTGAGAAATTCATATATGGTCTGGATTGCCTGCTGTTCCAATGGAAAACAATTGAAAGTTACAGAGATGATATAAAATAAAACTGGGCGTGTAGGGTGGAAACCAAGCAGCATGGGATATATTGTTTGTATCCTAAATTCTACAATACTCTGCTTGTAGGAAGAGAGTAATAGTCTAGCATTGTTGGACGCAACAAGGGAGGCCATTTGGAGAAAAAAAAAAAGTTTGAGTGAGTCATCTAGCATTTTAAAAAAATAGAAGAAAGAAATGCATTTCTGAATATGAACATGAAGAATATTCCATCAAATTCCAAAGTCATTTTCAGGTTATGTTGTAGGTTGTTTAGTTTACAGTGTAGAATTACATTAGATGAAAGGATTTTAATTTGCTAAAAATGGAATTTTCACCCTAAAGAAATACATTTTTTTTATTTCCATTTTTTTCTAAAACTAGATATCAACATGCATGAACTACACAAAAACATAAAAGACAGAAAATAAAGCTCTTAGACGTTGAGAAGTCATTTCCATTTTCATCCCGACAGGGAAACACTTACGAGTTAGACGTCAGTTGATTGATTCTGCTTGTAGCATACAAAGGCGATTAATTTCCAGAATGTCTAGCCCTACTTTTTAAACAATTAAATGAAACTAAAATAAGGCACATTAATAAAATACTTAGGCCTATCAAAAGACAGAAGGCAACTGTGTTTTAACTTGATAAATGTACATTTCTAGTCCACCTTTTGCTTGCCTTACTGAGAATATTTTTAATTGCTAAGCGTATGACTTTTTCAGTAAGCAATTTGATGAATAGGATGTACATGTAGAAGCAAGCTATCTGCCGAGTTGTGGTAATGAGCCTAACTCCACTGGGAGTCCATCAAGTGACGATGTTACACCCCAAGCATAGAGCCATTCCCCAAGTGAGACAGCGACTGGAAACGCAAGCCAACAAGGCATGAATTATAAAAGAGAAGAAAAGGTGAAGCTGAACATGGGGTTGCTATTAAGGGGCTGGAGATGGAGGGCTGGCCAGGCCAAGCCGGCTGGCTAGCAGACTGACTGGCCGACTGGCTGGCTGGTTGGTTGGTTGCCTACCCCAAACGGATGGGGACAGCTGGTGATTGGTTTCTGATGTTTCCTCCAGGGCTTTGGGGAGCAGAAAATTGTCAGAATTCAATTTGTGGCGTCCCACCATAAAAATTGGCTCATATCCCCTGTTCAGTCCCAATTACAAGAGTACACATACCCTCCAAGCCTCCTCTATTATCAGTTTCACAGGATTTCTCTGATTTTCTTTATTTTGTAGAATTTATCGTGTAAAATTTATTTCAAATGTTTTAAAGAAGTATGACATGTTATCGAATTGAACAATTTGAAGAATATTCTGGCCTTTCTGGGATTAGTTTACAGCTTTTTCATTTCTCTCATTGGTAATGAATCTAATAATACAGTAGTGAATGTGATCAAATAATTTTTCTTTGTTCAACAAATTGTGTATCTGAGAAATAGAATAAATTCAAACTCAACAGGCAGCTAAAACTTTCTTTAGAACTCTCATAAATCACTCGTACATGTACACCATTAAAACATTTCTGAGTGTACATCCATGTGATCATTTCTAAAGAGAAAATGGATTCTTCTTGTAAATCTTTTTTTAAAACACTTTTATTTTGGAAACTAAGAGATGAAAACATTACTTATTTGTGTACATGATGATGTTACTTTGGTCTAAACTACAGATGAAATAATACAAATATTGCAATTTCAGATGTCAAAGAAGATAAATGCATGACAAAAACAGGAAAGTGTAAAAATCTGATTACATTAAACCAATCATACATGTAACTGATACCAAATTAAATTTTTTCTCAATTCAAAATGATCTCAAAACAGTAGCAAAAAACAGTAGCAAAAAACACTAGTAAAATCAAAGACAAAAACACAATTTGAAAATCCTCTATGACATTACAACAATAAACACAATGTGCTGGCAGTGCAATTGTTACTTCTGGAGAGAGGGATAAAAAGAAACAATCAAACATATATACAAACCTTCATGTCCTCTAGATGTTGTTGCTCCAACCGATGATAATGTCCAACCGCACATTAAACACAATATTGCAATCCAAAGCGTCCTTGGGGGATAACAACGACTAAAAGTTCTAGAAAACATGGCCGTACGTGCCATCGGACAACGCAGCAAACTCATGATGCTGCCGCTGTCCTGAGCATAGTTTTAGCAGGAGACGACAGTAAATGCGGTACTTCAAAAAGCCCTTACGGACTCTTTGCCTAGGGTGAACAATCCCTCGCTCTGGTTGTTGTCCACAAATTTCACTTGTCCATGAATTTCTGTTGGAACTTTGAGATGCACCAGCCACTTCTTCACCAAAGTCGTGAAGTTGCTACCATTAACGGAGTCAATCTCAGCAACAAGAATTAACAATCTGTGGCTTCTCACGTATGGAGCAGTAATCTCTTAAATGTTGACCAAGTCATCTTTCCGATATTTGGTGAAGTTCTTATATCATTCCAAATATCAGTATCACCATGGATTTGAACCTGCAGATGAAAAGAAAAGGTTTGGAAAAATATGTTGAGATGGCTGAGTAATATATCAGGAAATATGAACATCGAGAAAAGAATTCATTTCATACATCACGTTATTGCATTTATTGCCCATGTAATCATACACATGTGTTTTCAGGTTTCTTTAGAATGTTACTCAACAGTGCACAACAATACTGAATTATACATTTACATGTCTAACTTCACTATAAAGATACAAACAACATTCCATTCCATAATCCACCAACTGTTAATAGAACATGATAAAGTATAAGCCCATAATGCATGTCATATTTTGCATGTATTCACAGTACCTACAAACAACAGTGCCAGATTAAGTATACAGCAAAAGACCCCTCTCTGTAGCACCCCAATGCACAGCACAATGTTGCTCTGTTCAAATTGACCCAATCTACATTGCGGAGGTAACCACACCACCAATGGTAGAGCGTAAGACTATCAAACAAAGTCTCTCAAATATCTACCTTTATATCATGCAGTACATCATCCAAGTATATGCAATCAATTGAAACAATCCTAGAAAACTTGATCAAGTCCACGATTTATAAAAATCCACAAATCCAAAAAAGCACGAGCATCAAATCGAGAACAGTACCAACGCAATGTGTTTGTTCCCTTTGCTGTTCTGTGCCTGCTATGTAAGTATGGAGCCAGTGCTAGCCTAACGCTGAACTTAGTTCAATGGAATAGTTTTTGGGAGCACACAATGAACCCTCTTATGCCAGCCCTCCCTGTGTCATGGTACTAGCGCGCCTGAGCTGGTAGAGCAATCAGCCTCTGCGCTTTTGCTCCAGTGCACAGGCATTCATTCTCTCCTCGTTTACATAAAAAACACTAAGAAAACAGAATACACACACACACATAAGTCAGAACAGCACTGGGGTACACACACAGAGAATCACACACACTCTGGGCTAGGCTAGCATTATCGCACTATGGTGTATTGGCTGAACACAATAAACACAGGAGTTCAAAAAGTTTTACTCCACTGGGCCAATCCTGCAAGCACAAGATCACAAACACAGGCTAAGGTGAGATATCAAATAGTCTACCACCCCCACACCTCTTTTATCAACTCTGTCTGTGGTAATGGAGTTGGCATTCCTTAATCTCAATTCTCATCAAATGCTTCATTTATTTGTGGACTTAACTAGAAATAACTAGAAATGAAATGTGATTCCACTTTGAAGGTATCAAGTTCCAGAAAACATACAGCAAGACAGAATAATCCAAGCAATTTTACACATACTGGGGAAAATCTACAGAAGTTATCTTGCATTAGGTAATATTTGTATCACTATCATGATTATCATGGTAATTGGATGTGCAACAAACCTATCCACAACTTTGAAAAATGTGAAATGTTAGGTAACATAGAAGAGATAAAAGTAGTGTGAATGGGAGGGAACATAAAAGCAAAAATTATCTTCAGGCTCAGCACTTTCATGCGATAAAGCTACTTTTTTGTTTTTATATTTCACTTTCAGTCTTATGCTTGTGAAGAAACCACTTCCTAGCCTAGCCTATGAAAATTGCATGAATGAAAATCTCACAAGTTTTCAACAATGGTTGAATTAGTGATAAATACATGGACCTTCTGGCTCTTGTATCCTTATAATTTCATATATATTCAAGTTATACAGCCCTGGAAAAAATTATTAGACCAAGCTTCTGTAATAAGGGTACCATAATATGCACACAAAATTATAAAAATGATTTGTCTTTGTATTTCATTGAATGAATACAAAATTTCAGCAATTATACCTTGCTTTCATGTAATTTTATTTCCTTCTTACCACAAAACTAACACTATCAGTAACCATGCTTGGTCTAATAATTGTTTCCATGGCTGTAAATGGTAAACTAAGAAACAAGTTAGATTTGTGCCTACTGTGTGCTAGAAGGGCATTAAGACATTTATCATTTACATCATTAGATTAACACCCTTTTAGCTCTCAGCACACAATATCTCCATTTCCAAAAACATATAGTTTACTCTTAAAAAGACTTTGTAAAAAGAAAAAAACTTACTGTAACTATAAAAAATATACTTTAACATTTTAGTAAGAATTCAAAAACCTTTGCATATAATTCATTTAAAACACAAGAGTTTGAGTGCGAGACTAGCTTGGTGCCACAGTGGCCCAAAGTATATCTCCCTATTGGCTCTTCTTGTTTTGTTGATGTGAAAGCCATTGAATAGACAGGCATTGAGATTTGTGATGATATCTACACATAATCCCCCCCCCCCCCCACAAAAAAAAAGAAAGAATAGAGAGAGAAACTGAGATTATCTGAGGAAGTAAAAAAGCAATATTTAAAGCATTAGAGAAAGGAAGAATTCAGTCCACTATTGCTTTATCAGCCATACTGCCACCATGCTACTTGGTAGCCGGAAAGACAACATGACAATCATGTAGTTTATAGAAAAGTTATTTCAGTTTGTTCTTTCAAACTTGAAAAATCAGTCCAAATGGTGAGGGGAAGCAAGATTAAAATGAGAGACAAGCATAATCATAACAACAATATTGAAACCATATGAAATGGAGTTGGGAGTTATTAGTGCCACATAACAAACATGATCTTTATAAATGAATTTCTTATTTTTTTAAATAAAGGAAATTCACTAAAATTTGATATTTCTCTAACAACTTTAAAGATTAAAAAAAAAACATTCTGAGAAAATTCAATAAACAGTTCAACTACATCCATGCCCACGTCAATATGTTGCCTTTAAGGAAGATTCAGAAAACTATCCGGTAAGACAAACAGAACTACCAACAATTCATGTTAGTAGTAATCAAAATGAAGTGAGAGGATCAACCTACTAGGTCCACACCATGTGAGGGAAGATTTAAAATAACATGACACATATTATGTGGTCTGACGAGCAAGAGAAAGATGCAGAGAGGGTGCAAAGGTCAGAGAAGATTTGGTTGCCTATAATTGAAGGAACTAGCCTCACACGGTGGCATGAACTGTGCTATCGCTGACTGAGTTTGATCTAATCTCTGGGATAAGTGATTTTTCGGGAGACCAACAAGCAGCATGGAGCCTTAACTTTTTAAAAGAAGAAACTCAAACTATTCATGTCAACGAAGGTCAGAGTTTGGAGAATTCATAACTTTTTTTTTCTTTCGCTCTTTTGTTGAAAAGAGTGATTCATCGCCCACACTTTGTCAATATAAAATGGTGAAAACCAAACAATCGCATGGATATACCAAGGTTCTATAAATGCAAAATAGCTTTAGCTGTGTACGTCCTTTGACAACAGATATTTCAGATTTGTAAACCTTCCTTTCTTTACTTAACTTTCTCATCCCACTCATGACATACCTTTAAAATTCATTCATTCACAAACCTCAGTGTCTGTTCACTCTTTCCATGGTTGATGCAAATACAAATGAATTTCAATCACTCAAACTGAACTTCTGGCAAATAAGACCAAGCTCTTTCCAGTACTCCGTGTTAAATTGGTTTTACAATTAGACTTTGAATGTACTGAGGCATCCTTAACTTGGGATTTTAAATGAAGATGTTCTGATTGTGAAAGGAGGGGAAACAGGGTAAAAGCAACACAACTACTTTGCTTTCAACGCACAGTGAAGCTTGCAAATGACTAAATGAAGGCAGATATATGAAGGTTGACAGAATTACGGCTCAATTCAAACTTGAAACCCCTTTCTTTCTCCCCTCTGTTCAGCTCCTATCATTCATGTGTCTTATTGCACAATTCTGCCAATTCACCTATATTAAAAAATACTATTTTCATGATTTTCATCATTCTTGAAAATACTATTTTCATTATTTTCATTATTCTTGTCCAAATATGCAATACTTAGAATAAAGAGAAGAAAGAGATCATGTTATAATAACTCTGTTTAATTTCCACCAGATATAACATGTATTCTCTCAAATGGGACAAGCCACAGCTCTCCTAGTTGCTCTCAAATGAGCATTGCAATTTTACAATAAATTCAAACATATTACTTCTTCATCTTACACCAATCAAAGCTGAGGTGCATCAAAATTTAAATCTATTTCTCATTGAGCTTAAAATTGAAATTACACCAATGAAAATAGTCTTATATTGAGTTTTAATCTACCAAGGTAACCTACATGGATATATTATGAACCTCATCTGACTGTATCAATATTACATTCAAATTACAACGCTTTCTGAGAGAATAAAAGCATGATTGATCACTGGTGTCAAACATCTCATGGTAAATTATTCTTGGAGAAAGCGTCCCTTCACAATAATTTGATGGCAATGCCAGAAAAGTACTTCAAGAGCAGGTCAAAGGTTACATGGGCATCCAGCATCCAAAGCTCCCAGGGAAGCATGAACACTGCACATCACCAACAGATATTTCTATCTCCTGAAATTACAGAATAAATCATTGTAGTGCTTCGATTACGCCTCCAGTCCAGCAAGGATTCTAGAAGTAGAACGACAGCTGGGAATATTGTGACATGAATGCTAACCAAGAATCATTAGATGCAATTTGCACACTGAGATTTTGCTCAAAATTTCACTAATCTGTTTCTCTGGACTTTCCCTTTTACTCCTTTTGTGCTGCTGGTGGCAAACCCGTCCAAGAATGTTAATGTTCTATCAAGAATTTGAAATGAAATTAATTTCGTCCTCCTTGGTAGCATTGTAGAAAATGTAAAGTGCTCTAGGGGATCTGCTTGGAAATCACAACTTTGAACCAAATAAAAGTGGGCATGCACAGTAGTGGACTACTGTTGGGTTGGGTGGGTGTGAATGTCTGAAAACATTTTATCAATGAATCTGACATTTTTAATGATCAGGACCAAAGTGAAATGCCCAGAAAGATGATGAAAGTGTCAATTTCAGCTAAAACTGGTAGTCAGTAGTCAAGACTCTCCAAAGAGGCAAGTTTTAGAAACTGCAAACCATGTTCAAGCCATTGTCGTGGACTGTTAGTATCTTTCAAGCAAGCCATCAAACTACAACAGGCTCTAAACATGTGCAATCTGTCACATTCAGTGATCTTTTCTTGGACGTGGGACGCGAGATGCTTTCAGAGGCCCATCTGTATGGCCCAGATATTGGTGGTGATATTACTATTAATCCTACTCCACAGCTCACCCTAATCTCAGCCACACAATAAAGGTGAAAGAGAAAGAGAGAAGATCCAGATTGGTGAAGTACAAACAGATTCTTTTATTTTTCTTGTTGTTGTTGTTGTTGCTGGGGGGGGGGGGGTCTATGCAGAGCCATTAGAACATTCATCAACCCAAAGATGGATATGGCACCACTATTTATAAACAAAAGGAGGATTGCTGGCAAGGAATATCATACAATTGTGGTTGCCACTTTACGATTCCTACTAGCACTTTCCATTCAATAATCTGAAATTTAGAGAATAATGAAATCTCCAAAGGTAGATCGATCTATCAATTCTGTATGACACTGGCACACTCTCAGTTTTCATCCATTTTTGGATGTAAAACAACAATGTATAAATTTAATAACATCTTAAAACTACAAAATAGGCACCCGCATATTTTTCAATGATCTTTATTTTGATTCCACTCATTAATTATACATAAATCATAAATCAACATTTCAATGAAAGGTATATAACGAATAAAGCACATTATCATGAAACATCTTCTAAAAAATAGATAATCTAAAATTAACAACTATAAACATGGGAAACAATACATATAACTGCATCTACATTGTACTCCCTGCATCCAAACCCCTACCCCCCCCCCCCCTTCATTCACTCTCTCTCTCTCTCTCTCTCTCTCTCACACGCACACACACACACACACACACATACATACGTGTTTTCACTGGAAAACGAGGACTGTGTCAACATTACCCAACCGTGGACTTATTCATAATTAATTATTCAGTTATTTTTCAATTGTTTTTGAAGAGAAAAATCCTGGAAGACTAAAAATAAATCCTGTTCAATTGTAACATGCTTTCTGGGCGTGCCCGTCTGATGGATAGAGTGCGTAAGCAAAAAAAAAAAAAAAAAATTATACCCACGAAAAAGTTAACAACCACCCAAACGTGGACTCTGCTCAGAAATGCTCGAGAGTTCAACAGCGTAGTCAGAAGCTAAAGATAAAGCCAACAAACTGTAAATCAAAACGAGGACGGTCCTCGGACTCGTGTGTGTCCTCGGTTTGAAGATGTGTTTTCATAAAAGTGCCCGCGGTTGCCGGTGAACACCAACGCACACACACACACACACACACAAGCACGCATGCACACGCACACGCACACTCAGTACTTTCCCCAGGGGGCAAGTTTACATTACAAAAAGTCAACAAAGATGTTAAGGACAACAGAGCTTTGCAAGACTACTACAAAATCTCAGTTAAACTTGATAGACCATTTCTTAAAATGGACATGTAACTTATTTTTCTTTTGGGCAATTTTAAATTCTATTTTTTTGTTTAAACTGTACCACTGAAACAAAAGCTTCGAAAATAAGTTCTTTTCCCTAACATGAAGTGAATATAATATTTTAAACATAATCAGAGAAAATTTATACAAGAGGTGTGTTTGTCCCTTGACTGTATCCCAAACAATAATAAAAATTTTCACAGAGTCAGACTATAACTGTGATCAAATCTAGTGTTAATCTTATCCACCAAGTTTTCCCCACAGTGGTACAACTTTTCTACAGTCACAAAACATGTGGTCTACATTGTAAAGTTTCTGGAAAATCTGAACAAAAAAAAAACAATTAGCAGACTCCTTTTTCCCAATCTTGAACAAAAATGCATTAAAACTAATAGCATTATGAAATACTTTGAAATAAAAACTCCTTAACTGAGTCTCAATTGTGCAACAAAAGTTACTCTTATGAATCTTTGACTAATCCTTCTCTTTGGGTTGATGGCCAAAGAGTTCCTCTTTTTTACTCTCCCTTTTGGTATTAGTACAGCTGTATTTCTTTAGCAGAATATTGTATGTATACTTAAGACATTTTCTTTTGACTTAGTAGATCTTTGACAATTCCATTAAATATATTCTCATCCACATAAAGAGAATTATCAAACCAATCCAAAAATATGCCATTCATGAGGGAGCCTTTTTTGATAGGCACAATGCAAGCAAAGGGTGCTGCAAAACCTGATGCCTGGGACTACGTCAGAGTTCTGCTGGCTTCATCTGTATGCCATATGGTGATGTTTTCCACACTTTTTGTCTCTTACGAGTCAAGGTGATAGGTGTAAAGGTGAGGTGTGACGTTTAACCCCTTCTAAACACTCTCACTGATCGTCAACAACTTCTGTCCCATGGCATATCCCTTTAATATACCCTTCCTGCTATTTACAATGTCCCAAACAAATATCTGAACAACTACAAACTGACAACTAGTCAGAAATTCTGGCACCAAGTTTTCAAACATATCTAAATGTTTGTTTATAACTGCATCAATGCATTTCTCAGCCCAAGACTGAAAGAGAGAGATGATAATTTTCAAGAGTTTGTGCAATTTGGAGATGAGCCAAAGCACCTCCTTTTTTCCCCTCAAGAAAGCTGATCAAGTGATAATGCAGCTGGTGGGGCTTTGAATCACTCTTCAAAGATTTACATATTAGTTGCAATTTTGTGTTAAATTTATCCTTCGAGGCCGCTAAAGAATACACAATTTCATGAAACATTACAATACTTGATGATGAAAAGTTCAATACCTTTATCTGATTCAAACGTCAAAGGATGGTAGCTTGCCCTATCATCTCAGGTATGTGAGTAAACCAAATAATGCTGGCTGGTCATGTCATTAATACTCCCAGGTCTTCAATAAACAAAGGTAACATTCAACTACATGCAACAACTTACATGCCACATGCTAGTCTCATCTAATCCAAATACTAACATCTGTTTTCACACAAATCATGCAAAGGATAGTTATGAAAAAGGATAGTTATGAAAAACAATAGTCGCGGCCCTACACTGCAGTTAACTGCCCGAAAACTCTGTCCTGCCTAATTTGCATAAATTAAACAATTTGTTTACGTAAAACCGCTACCGAAGAGTCTCAGCTAAACTGTGAAATCTCGCCTTAGAAACAACCAAATGAAATGAACCCAGAATAAGATTTGCTCTAACCCGTAATTATTATCACTCGTGGTCAAATCATTTTTTAGTTTGTGAAAACTTAGAGAAATGAGGAGAATTTTTTTTTTTTTAAAGTCTGAAAATGTAGTCAGTATTTTTCACATTTGCTGTCATTGCACAAGATTGAAACTTTGAGATATGAAAAATCAAAGTATACTGAGGGGATCCTCCAAATATCTTTTCATAATTATCCATCAAACGGTTATGTCAGGAAAAAATCAAAGGCAATTTCATTCAACCGTTCTTCGCGGAAGTTGAAATGTAGTCCCACATATAGCGTTGCATGCAGGATGGTTTCCACTCGAGTGTAGTCCCATGTCCTATGTACCTACATGATCGATCGATACGTGCAGGATATTTTACACTCGACTCAGCGGTGTGCTGGACTGTCGCGATAGAACATGCTGAAGTTATTGGGCAAAATAACGACATAGATTTAATATAAGATAAATTATTAAAAAATCAATCAGGGTGGATTGCTGCAACTGTACAATTCACCGGATAGGACTGTAGCATTTTTTCCCCCCAGTTATAAAAAAATCTCAAGCACGCGCTGTATACTATACTATACTAGTGGTACATACGAGGTTACCCCCCTGCAACACATGCACATACACAGACAGCTAGCTAGCTAGGCCAGCAATCATGCAGCATTGCAAGCGACAGAGTCTATGGCTAGGCGTACATACACACAAGATCGAGAATAAACGGGGGGGGGGGGGGTCTTGTCAGTGATTGTAACTGACAAATTTGCTTTTAGCCAATCAGATTGCAAGGATTTCAGTAGCTTATAACAGAACAGCTGATCGACGTGAGGGCGAGCTGAGGCAAAAGGATGACGTCGGTGAGCGCATGCGCAAAGGGATAAAATCGTCCGAAGATAGTTGTACGCTTCCAGTCTTTCCAAGTCTTTTCTTCGATTTCTTATGGCAGTTTTACACAAAACTACTAACTGCGCAAACTTGAAACTGCGCAGGGAGTGAGACTGGAGTTTAAAGCCTAGCAAATTCATTTCGTCCCAGACTTGTGTTGGGAAAAAAACAAAACCTCTTTTCACGGTACTCTGAGCAGATAAATACTTGTATTTCAAAAAATACTCAACGGTTTTCAGTGAAAATTGATATAAAGCACAATATCACCATTTCCTATGTACTCCAGAATTTTTGAGGATTTTTGCTCCTCTCTCGGCACAGTGCCTCGGTAGCCGTTAGGAATTCAAAAGCTTTTACGATTTTACAAAGAAAGCTCACAAATTATTTTTTCACCTTTCCCAGAACTCAAGATTCCCTTTAACGTAAAAATTACATGCCTCATATTTTCTTGCAACATTTGAACAAATTTTGTTGAATGGTGAAATGGCCATGCAAAAACAGTGCTGCAGTAGAGCAGATTTGATGTCGATCCCACAGATTGAAATTGGCCTGTCTGTTGCATTTGATAGCTGGAGCACTGTATTGTGAATACCAAGAATTAAATCTGCATTACGGATTCTGGAAATAAATGTCTAAACATTAGAATAATCAATAAAATGGTCTGTTTAGGACCGGAGGCTAAAAGACAATGGACTAGGGATCAAATGAAAAGGAATGATTTTTATTCATGACTTATGAGCTCGTTTTCGCTTTCTTTTACCAGGGCTCATATGTAAATTGCTCTCCTGGTATTTCACTGGTTTAGACAGATGTTTCAATTTTAATGTTTATTTTACCAGAGCTAATTTTGAATGTTTCAGAGCTCTTAATAGGAGTGTTCCAGAGCTCTTAATAGAGTTTTCCAGAACTCATTTTGAGCTTTCCAACACTAAATTGCTCAACTACATGTAGTATTTCACTGGTTTTAGACTGATGTTCAGAATTTGTTTCTTTTACCAGAGCGAAAACCACTCTCTGCTCCTAGTATTAGTCTGGATTGATGCACTAATCCCCCAGGTAAGGCAGTTATCTAAACATAAAGAATGTAATGTCCTAGCATCAGTTACAAGCTGTCTTCCATTTTCCAGCTATCAATCAAAGGTGTAGGAATGTCCACCAAGGATGCTAGACTCGCTTGGAATGTACATTTACTACTGTGTAGTTTTCAGCCCACTAGTCTCCCATTCCAGCCACTACTTTTCCTGAGAAAATTGAACAATTTCAGAGGACAAGTAGGCTAACCTCTCCCTCCAAATTATTCAAAAAACTTCTGAATAGAGGCAAAATACCAAGTTAGATTGAGGCTGAATCTAATGACACTTTCAAAGTTATGTAGAAATTAGGTCTACAAATAGCTACAATGTAACTGGCATACCAACTGAGCTTTCTTTCTTTCCTTTTTTTTTGGCGGGGGGGGGGGGGGGGGTGGTAGCAAGATATAAAACTTAACAGACATAACATAAGGCTTTTGGGCAAGGTTTGCTTAAGTTTATAGGAAGTACTTTCTGCCATCCATGACCAAACAAACTATTCAACTAAGTTTATAAAGTCAAAGTACCACTCTTGTGTGTGAGCTACACTGTTTTGACTTGACTGAATCGATATCCAAATTCATGGATTCTAAAGACTTTTTAAAAGTGTTAACAGGAAGATACAAATGTCCCAAACCAAAAGGACTTGTACATTTTACTTGGTCTGGCTAACAAACTACATTCTGACCTGCACTCTACATTTTCTTTCAGAGGTAACTGTGAGCTCATGACCTCTGATCCAAAGCAACCCAAATCACCTGACCTTCAAGATAGTACACACACCCTGACAGTTTGTATATTCGTGCTTGAGAGTTGATTCATTCATACACTCTCATGTAGGCCCTATAGGCTATACCACAAATAAAATGTTTCATTTTCCTGCTTGGACGAGTCCTTACAAATAGGCCTTTATGAACTGATGACAGTAGGAAGGAAATGATGGAAATGATGGAAACATGATTTAACGATGATGACCCCTTTCTCATTACTGAGCTAGCGTGCTAGATCGCGCCATCTCTAAGGTGAGAAAATGCGGACGTCATTTCAGTGCGATCCATGGCGAGCCAAAACGGTGGATCGCTGGACCACCTCTAAGGGGTGCTCCACGAGAGATGGCGTGATCTAGAGCGCACCAATTCACATTCACACTCACAGAGAGTGCCAAGATAGATCACGCTAACCTCCGCAGGTGTGAACCCGCGGCGTGCCAGCAGACCTCCCTGGTGCGCGCCATGGGTTTCCCCACAATAGCGCTATCCACTTTCCAATCTCGTAAATGAGAACGGGGTCAATAATGAAAACTAGTAATGATGGTAGTGATGATGATGATGATGACTGCAGTGGCGGTGAAGGTGATAATGATGTAGGGTGATATATGGTGAGAGTAATGATGGTGATGACAATGATGCTGACAGTGATAAGGATAAAATTATGATAAAACTATAATGATAACTATGATATTCATTATGATATGGTGATATGGTTGCATTGATATTAATTATATTAAGTGAGGGTATTCTGGTAAAGCCTAGTTAGAGGGATGCTGAAGGTTTCTGGTTTCTGATGATAATGATAATTAGATCTTGGATGAGCCTTTCTTATAAAACAGTCAGAGAACGTATAATACCAAGTTTATAATATGCTTGTATAAACTATCAGGATGATGATTAAACTGATACCTTTTACTGATACAATTTCCATACGAAAGAGACTCTTCATACTAATAAGGAACTTGAACGACATAAGAAGTCATTAAAAACTCAATCAAAAATTAATTAATTTGTGCTTAACATTCACTTCCATTTCCCTTGAGGATATCAATCTCATTATTTCTAACCTTCATAAAACAATAGCAGTCCACAAACTAATCAAAATTTCTGTCCTTGTTTTTAAGGTAATGACAATATCTTTACTTGTATGAACCACTTTATAAACACGGAGGTCAGATTTCTGATACAAACTGTATTCCAGAATAGACATTGTGGGCGAATGGTTGCTACTTCCTCTATTACCCCCATTTCCTTATTCCTATAATACAATTATTTCCTGGATTAGTACCACATGACATAAACTGAGTTCCTGAGATAGATCCTGTGTCTACCGTGAAGAAAAAAAAACATTATGCATCAGATAGCAGTATATTTCTGCATGATTGCAATCTTAAGTGATCATTTAAGAAAACTTAGAATATTCTTGCACAACCAATAAGGCCACAGTGGAACAGTATTATTTCTTTGCTCAACAATTACAATAAAGGTAATTTTGCTTCACAAAACAATTCTGCCATAATCAGGGAACATACATGTATTTGTGTTCATAAAACAATTTTTTTTCTTTCAAGAAGTTCATATACTAGATAATCTTGAAAGTAAGAACATTATTAATGCAAACAATAAAGGCGCATCTTCTCATAAATGCAAAGAAGTGGGATTTGTCAACAGGGTCAGCCAATTTTCGGTCTGGGTAATTTCTTGAGCATGCATTATGAACTATAGGCAATCAATTTCTAACGAGCAAGTGCTCTCTGACCGAAAAGAGAAGGGGCATGTTCACATTGAGCATGCAGGAGATTTATCCTTTCAATATTTCAATGAGAATCAAAAGCAATAGTTTCTTGCTTTTCTAGATCCTCCACAAACATTGGGAATAAGCAAATACCAGTAATTTCAAGAAGAAATGGCAAGTATGAAATCCCTTCTTTCCACACTAATTTATTTGACAAATATGATGAAGTGTTCTTCATAAATGTATATGCTGCTTATATATCCCTTTAAGTAAATTAGAATATCAAATACACTTCATTGATCAAACTTCAAAAGCAAAGGTATTACATACAGGGTTTGACAATAACTGGGGTCCAGTCCAAATGGGCCCCAAATTTTAACTCAGTGCACCCAAATTATAACTAAGGACCCCCCCCCCCCCCCCCCCCCCCCAATTTAGAAATTAAACTGGGGGTGCATGGATATAAACCATGCAAATTCCAATCGGGACCCCCATGAAAAAAAATTGTGAGGATTCCTGACTACATAGTTTTCAGGTATTTGGATAGGTACAACTGAACAGGAAGATGAGAAAGCATGACATCTGAACACCACCTTCAGGATGATAAAACCCCAAGGAGGCATTCGGATGAGGAGTCACTGTCCTACTTAATTTTTCACATCACATCCTGACAAGGCCAAATAAGCTCCATGAGGATAATGGAGGAGGTGTTGAGTAAAACCAAGCTACTTATATCAATAAGACGTCAACAAAGCTTAAAACACAGAGAGATAAAAGGCAAGAATGGAGGAGATACATAATGTGCAGGGCTCCTTCTCCATGAATTGAAGGATGCCACAAATTCAAATTTATTCCTTCATCAAGTCAGGTATACATACATGTACATGGATAAAACAAACATAAGCATGTGTTACATTGGGTTTGTGTTACCATTTCAAAGGGCATCACAGAATAGCTTACCTAGTACCTTCTTGGTCTAACTACCCTTATACATACATGTACATCTCTCTCACACTTCCCTAATCTACCCATGACAACTGTCACCTAACCAGTTGCAATATTTTATGGATTAAAACACTGGGCCTCATTAATGTATTTTACTGTACATGTATTAATTTCCATATATGTAAGGGTGCCTTTATGCTTACTTTGCAAAGGCAGAATGAGCATTTTGAAACGCTCATCTAAACCGCAGTTTCACAGGGTATTTGTTTATGCTTCTTTTCTCCAGGCGAATTCGGGCACTGGATTCGTAAACCTGCACTGAGCATGCTACGTTGAACCAGGGAGGGCAGGGGAGCGAGCTTTTTCGAAAGTTTTGAGTTACTCTATGTATTGCTTGCCCGGTTCTTTAGCAAACCTGCAGCGACAAGCTAGTCTGCCAACTTGTCGTAGATGGGTTTATTTCTTGTCAATCCATTCAGCTCTTGAATTTCAGGCTCTGACCATGTAAGGAGAAGGGCTCGTGGTTCATCTTGACTATAATTTTAGCCCTTGACACTCAGAATTATAGACCTCAACTCAATAATATAAATATAAAAGAAGTAAACAGGTAGGTCTTGTTCGCATGCTGACTGCTTATACATGCATGCATTGAGAAAAAACCAAAAGAATCATTGCGGAAGCGGCATGCTGATTTTCACATGAACCAGAAACATGTTTATAGGACGTCATATAAACGCGTTTACAAATGATTGTGCGTTTATGCTTCCCCAGAAACCGTCTTTAAGGAGAAACTTTTTGTGAGTTTTACATCAGTGTTTTAAATCGGTCATTATACGAAAATGACTGGCTGCAACCGTGTTTTGAATTAAACGTGTAACAAAAGGCTCATTCTCACCTGGAAAATGGGAGCATATACAACATCCTAAGTCATCTGAATTCATCACAACATGTCTATTTGTCTGGGATGCTCAGGTGATGAAAAAATACATTTATAATTTCTGCTAAATTCCCAACAGAAGCATATCTTTAACATACGAGTCAAAATGCTATTAGAACCATTGAAAGCTGTAGGTTCCATTGTACATCTACATCCCAAAAAATTATAGAACTATCAATATTTCTTTCAAATTATCTCGAATTATGGCTAGAGTTATTTTTTACTTCACTTCATGAGCAAGTACTGTAAAAACAGAAATTTTTGCATGCATGAAACTTTTGCGAATTTCGCGAGCGGTCGAGATTCGCGTAAGTTTCAGGCCCCAAATAATAAAATCACAAATGAAACATAAAATTCTCAAGTTTCTTACTACAAAATTGGCTGTCAATAACAATTCGCGTAAGTTCTATGTCGCGAAAGTATCTGGTTTTAAAGTACTTTTCTCAATTAGCAGTAACGGGAGAGGTTAGGAGAGGTTAAAAGAGGTCATTCAAATCTATCTTTAAATATCACAAGATGAGTGACAATGTTCCAACAGTCAATACGATAACTTTAACCTGTGAATAGGTTGATGAACTGTTAATCAACACAGTGAATGAATAATATACATGAGGTTTGACCAGTGGCAAATGGGGTGATTTGATTTTGAACCTTCACAGGTAGGGCAATTTACTGGAGAATTTCCATGCATCCATAACAAAATATGATTGTTTTTGTGAACATCCTATAGGAAACAGCAGATAATCTGACTGAAAAAAATATTGACAGGGGCCCCCACATGGAGGCTGATAATTTGTTATTTCCAAAGACTACATATACTTTTTAGAAACAAAACAAAATCAGCTCCTCAAAGAGCCTTTGACCTTGGATAGATGAGTAGTACTGACAGAATACCAATTAAGGCATGTAGATACAGTATTATATGCTTTAATGTCACTGGGTCCACTTTCCTTCATGGGGGGGGGGGGGGGGGGGGCTTAAATACCTCTTCGAATCCAGCCCATTCCAGCACATATTTATGATTTATGATCAAAGTTATTAATGTATATCTATTAATTTGTTCATTGACTGATTATCTGATTGATTAATTTACTTATTTATCTATATAACTGATGGCAGTTCAATTCACTTTCATAGTCTTGTTCGAACTCCCCCCCCCCCCCCCCCCCCCCCCCCAGAACACACACTTACAAAAATTGTACCCCAGTTTAAAAAAAAAATGCAATTAATTTCAATAAAACTAAATGACAGCATTAAAGAGAAGGCCATGTTCTGGGAAAGATGACAAATTATTTGAGAGCTTTTTCATTCCTTTTATGTCAGTATGGAAGAACATCATAGTAGAAATGTCTCCAGAAGCACTCTTCAAATGCCCTCATATTTGAAATATGACAAGAAATAGCTGTTATGTTCACGCCGAACATTAATGCCACAGGTGTGTGCAGTCCCATATACCCATTTCTGTGTACAGTTCATGTGCTGTTCACCGAGATTGGGTAAATTTTCTCATCACTTTGATGATTCCAAAACCTCACATTATACACCAATTCTTATGTAGACATGATCAACCTTCCTAATTGCTTTAAGACAGTTTCGTTCTCCATGAGATTGCATGACAAGGACCCCGTTCTCATTACGAGATTGGAAAGTAGATCGCGCTATCGTGGGGCGACCCATGGTGCACGCCAGAGAGGTCCACTGGCACGCCATAGGTTCACACCTGCAGAGGTTAGCACAATCTATCTTGGCACTCTCTGCACATGAGAATGCAAATTGGCACGCTCTAGATCGCGCTATCTCTCGTGGACCACCCCCCAGAGGTCGTCCAGCGGTACGCCCTTTTGGATCGTCGTTGACATCCCTGGATCGCGCGCGAAACAACATCGCCGCGCGCTATCATTTGTAATGAGAATGAGGTCTAGAACTCAACTTTATCTTCAAGTTAACCTCTAGTATCCCCTATGGCATCCTTACCATATGTCTTCCAGAAAGCCAATTGTCCAATGCTGACATAATTAACAATTTCCTTCACAGTCCCTTTGGTGTGGGATGGATTACCTAATGGACAGTTATAGGATGACCAATTACCAACAGGACAGGACATCATAGGACCTGTCATTTGCAGGATAGTTTAGGGTCTTTTAGGGGGCGGGGAGTACAGAAACATGAAAACATTTCATTGGACTGCACCACGTTCACACTCTCTATTACCATCTCTGTACTCTGAGATTGCCATTCAAGAATAAGATTTATCTTCTTCCCCTGCAACTATTCCATATTATTGCTTCTGAAGCTATTATTCAAATCTTATCAACTTATTCTTCATTCATATTTCCAAGAAGATGCTGTTGATAGCATTAGAGCGAGGATAAATTTGGCCATAGCCAGTGGTCAAATAACTGTCCCTGTTCCCTGAAGATTTGCTGATTTTAATAAGTTTGCATTCACAAAAATGCTACAAAGCTTGAATGACAGAATGGCAAAGTTCACTGTGATTGGTTAGTCTAGAATTCAGGAGAAAACAAATGGTTTAAAAAGAACTTAAACATGTATATGTAACTGCAATAACTTTAAATGTTTCCTTCAAACAAAGATCATACCCAATGCAAACAAAATAAACTTTAATAATAAAATAAGTTTTGAAACTCAAATAAGGCAATTAGTTCACTCAAATCAAAACCGAATTCAAGCAAACTCTCCAAAGCTTCTATTTTCTTCTAAGTCCTGTGGTTCTTTTCAAATTTCAAGCAACCAAAATTGGTACCAAATACACAAAATATAGGGCTTAGACTTGGAGGATTACAAGGGTGAATCCAGGTCAGATCCAAGGCAAAATCACCATTGACTACCTATGTACTTTGACTAATGAATCCAACCAGCACACAGCAAAGAACTGATTAAAAAGTTTCAAGAAATATTCTTCATAGTTGAGTCTGAATCGACAGACTACAGTCAAGTTCAAGCTCAAACTTCTGCCCTCAGGTCACCACTGGGTCAGCTGAACTTCACAGGGGGTGAAGGACCAAGCAAATGACAGGGCAAACATGAGGAGATTACTCTTGCTACATCAGAAGAAAGGCTTGGACAAAGAGGAGGAAGAGGTGAAATGTATTTTGGAGTAGTCGGAAGCAGTCTGGAAATGTGCGTAATTTCTCATTGATCAAGGTTGTAACAGGACTTTTCCTTCCTCCACTACTTGGCAAAGGGCAGTCGATATTTGACGTAACACTGAAATTTCGTGCCAAGTGATAACGATTCACTCAGAGGAGAAGCACTTCTTGTTTTTCTACGATTTCATTTGGCTACAAATATTTGAACGTGTAGATTGATAATAGTGCATGTCCATGTCAGTTTCTGTTTCATTATTTAAACATGAGGTACATGTACACATTGCTAATGGACCAAAGATCTTTTTCATGAGCTCCCACATAAAATACACAACAAAATTGTTCTGGACAAACAAAAGGCACATTCTTTTTGTAACCATTACATTACTAAATATGACATAGTCATGAAATACCTGTAGTTGCATTGCACATCGATCTGTCTTTCAATGTTTGAAAAACAACCCCAAAAATTGTAAGAAAAAGTGTTGACCATATAATGCTGAAAAAAAAAGGAAAACTAAAGTTAGGCTTTCAATAAAAATGTGTTCTGAGAAAATTACTTCAAAGTCAAACATTTATAGTAGAGGGGCAATTTCAAGGAAATTCCTCAAGATTGTTGCCACTCTTGCATCTGATAACCTTTTTGACAGATTTTTTTTTTAAATGTTGATTTTAAAATCTTCTAAGTAGTGTCTTCAACAGGAAAAGGGCGTAAAGCTACAAATTCATCCCAAACTCCAACTTGCCCCCAACAATCTTGGGAGTTCCAGGTGTGAAGAACAAGATATTGCAAGACGAGATGAGAAGTAGTTTTCAATAGTGTATAATAAGATGATTAAGCCTGAAAGGGGCTTGGAGGGTACGGTCGAGGTGTTAACTCGTTAAGTCATCTAATAGTGTCATTTGGCTTGAAGCTGGATAACCCCGGTGTCTGGGGGATGAATCGTATTACTTATTCATGTTCAACATCTACAGACGCATCACTCCATCTGTGACTGGTTGGTCAATCATCTCTCAAATAACTGCTAGTTTATCTTCATGACCTCCATTCACTTTTATAAATGAAGTATGTATAAATGATGAATTAAAAAAATGCTTTAAAACAAAATAGAAAGTGTCATAAAAGTTTAATATGTGCTTGTCCATATCAAAGACTTTCATTTACTTGATAATTGCATTACAATGATAGCCATATTATAGTGTGCGCAGGACAAAATATCAAGAACTTGCATTTATAATACTTTCTTAACCCCTTCCATGCCACCAGAGTTTGGAGCAATTGCCAAAAAACAAACTTTCAATGCATTTTTTCTTGAGCAAAATGGGCAGAGACATATTGCATAGGAATAAACATTATATTGACAGCAAAAGTTTCTGTATGAGGACAAATTTTCAAGCAATTCTGAGCCTAAATTTTTGGGCGGGATTTGCCGCCCACGGCATGGTAGGGGTTAATGTTGAATTATTTTGTTACTCGGCATCACATACCTTTATGCATAGGACATACATTAACATACCTTATTCTTGGACTTGCTCTTAACTCTCACTTTCAGAACTGACTCTCAAACTGAGTTGAACAAGTACAACTATACAGGTGGGCTGTGGAAGAGTCTTGAAATGCGATAGAGTAATAATATTGATGTATGAAGTAGGCATGTTCCTGCATGACAGCTTTGACGCGTGGGCAGTGCAGTGTCTTAAAATGTCATAATGATGTGAAATCAACTTAGAATCAATTACATTTTAATCAATTTTACATTTTTAGATACTAGAGGGTTATAATGCACACACCAATTATTGCAAATGTTCAGCGATAAACTATAACACATGAAAAGTCTATTCCAGTCAGTCTAAGGCTTTTATGCCGTTTGCGCGCGTTTGAGAAAATATTCTACAAATCATGTAGGATCAATTAAAATGCTAAAACAGTCCAAGATAGGTCATTTTCATGCTGTATAAGGAACTTAAGGCCATTGACGCATGCACAGCAAATTTTGAAATGTTTAAAATGGCCTGAAACATGCCCAAAATTAATTATAGTCCATTTTGTTCATTTTCAGAATTGTCGCGCACGCACTTTATTAATTTCTTTTTTAATTAACTTGCATCATGCCAAATATGGTTATGTTATGACTTTGTATTGCAGAGATAAAGCATATGTCATAATTTTACAAAATGGTGCCTAGATGACGTCACAATGCATTGACTATGATGAAAAAAATTCTGTGCTGAGACAATAACCGTATCTACCACAGTACTAAATTTGAATACATTTGAATAAGCCCTTTTGGAGATATTGTGCTTACAAAAAAGTGGGTAGAAATAAAAATAAATAATAAAGAAAGAAGGAAAGAAAAATTTGTACATAAACAAGTACACCTAATTACGAAGATAAGAAAGAGAATAGTAGGAGAAAAAAAGTGAAAAAAGTGAAAGAGTCAAGTAAAAGAATAAGAAATAGTCAATGGAACAGGAAATGAAATAGTGTTAACTGTAGTTCTTTGGAGATCTTTGTGGATTAATAAAGAGGAAATTTGATTTCTTTGGGGACATTTCTTTCCCAGGAGGTAAAGTGATACTTATGCACATGTATTGTAGTTGCCAGGATGTATAACAAAAAAGAAGTCAGATATAAATTTGAGAAAAGATGTTTGAAGAGGTCCAGGGTACCAGAAAAGAAATTTCTCAAAAAATACCATTGAAGGGTGAACAGGTGAACAACAGAAATTTTGAATCCCTGCAGAAATCTCAGGAGTTCACAAATATCAAGGAGAGCTCTAGTAAACAACGAGATAAATAACTACCGGTAGAGTTGAACAAGTACAACTATACAGGTGGGCTGTTGAAGAGTAAAAAAGAAATAGGAGTGTTCACGCCTGACACTCGATATGATTGAAAATGATTTGAAGCACATTCAAAGTCACACCTAAAGCATTTCATGCATTGATACACTTGTGCACGCATGCACCTACATGTGCATATTTCTGCGTGCATGCGCGTACTAGACGGTATCCAAGCATGCACAAAATGCAAATATACATGTTCAACAATGCCTAATAACACATGCACAGTCTATTCCAGTCCATTTCAGGCATTTATACGGTTTGCGTGTGGATGTGCGTACGTGCGCGTTCAAGAAAGTATTATATTCCAGAAATCATATACGATTAATTAAAATGCTAAAACAGTCAAGATTAATCATTTTCATGCTGTATTAAAGGCATTGATCTCTACCAGTGGATCAAGCAACGCTCTGTACGTTTGATGCGAACCCAATGCGACGTGTCACCATATTTGCGCTCGTAGAAAAACATTACCATTGTACTAAATGTCTGTACATTGAACAAGCTGTTTTGCAGATATTGTACATACAAAAATGTGGGAAGAAATAAAGATATATAATAAAGAAAATTAGTACAAAAAGATAAGGTGGTCTGTACTTGAAATACAGCCCACCTAATAATTGCTGCAAGGAAATCTTGCTTTTAGATCTGTAAATCCAAAGAGAGCTCCTATAAACAAAAAAAGTTATTTTCACACTGCACATGCCATTTCACATCACCTCATTCTGCATAATGGCAAAAGGAATCCCTCTTTAATCAATGTAACCTGAAATAGACTAACCCTCCTCCACAAAAAGAAATCTAGCAGGGACTTCACCCACACAACATCGGAAGAGCTAAAGTCATTTGATCCACTCAAACACATGTAACAAGTAAATATGAATGAATCAAACATTTCTTGCTCCACTATACCAAAGAGGATCTTGGGGCATATTTCTGTTCAGTTTTCCCCCCAAGGTGATGATTATTGAGCAGAATATTGCTTGAAATAACAATCTGTCTTCATTTCTAACGAAATGCTGACAACCTCAAAAGTTTTCCCTCTGAGGGCAATAAAATGGTTCCTGTCTTTCCAGACGTACATGTAGGAAACTATTTAAGATGTTACTTTTGAAATGAACAATTCATGACATATCCAGTGAAAAACAGTTCTTATACAAAATTTGTGAAACAGATTATTCCTTCCTTTCTTATGGGAAATGCATAAGTTTATTTCCTATAATACAGATCATCTCAAGACTGTTAACATCCTCTCAAAAAGAATTTTCCGTAAGCATATTTAATCAATATTTTTTCTAATGCAATATACGGCCATTCTTAGTGTGTGACCAAAATCCTGAAAAATAGTTGATTTAAACTTAATTTGTCAGTATTTATCTTGTAGCAGAAGTCTCTCATTTTGGATTATTAAATAACGATCTTACCCCCAACAGACAGAGGGTAATTACTTTAAATGAGAGGTCAAAATTAGGTCGGTCATATCTGTGACCTCGCACAAAAAGGGGTCTTACTTGTTGGTGTTCAAACCTACTTTTTTGTATATCCCTCAGAGTGCAAGTTACCACTTTCCATTGCTGTATGATGGGCTTGCTCTGAACAATTTGAAAGCAATTTTCCGCAAATGAGTGAACATTCTTTTCTTTTAGAGGTGAAAATTGGGTCTGTCACGTTTGTGACCACTCAGAAAAGGGTGTTTTTAAATGTCTCTGTAAAAACATTATGGTTGGGAAATTGTTTTTTTTTTCTTGTCAAAGAAAGGAAAACCTCTTTCATGTAAGAAACTGGTGATATTAAAATATAAGAACATGTAATCTGATTTTCTGGCAATGAGGCAAAATCAGATGGTCATGCGTGTGACTGTTTTTGTTTTTTTGTTTGATTTTATAGAGAATGGCTCTCTATAGCTTATTTATGAAGTGACAGTGTAAAAATATTAAAGCGAGGAAATCCAACCCTAATGGCAAGTTGCTCTGAATGAAAGAGGAAAAATCAGAGAATCAGATTGGTGAAAGTTTGAACGAAATTGGACAAACAATTTAATATATGAATTTTAAAAAGTTGTAATCACTATACATATGGGAATTTCAAATTGGCCGATTAGGTAACATAACTGTGATGTAGTTGCGGACAACTCCCCCATTCGCTCCAATGCGCAAAATGACTAAAATTTCATTTTTTTCTTCAAAATGTATTGCTCAGTAGGATTTTTTTCTTTCATGAGGACCTATAACAATATGCGATCTCCAATATCGTACTGTCTCAAGGGTAAAGGCGCTTCAGAGAAAACCGCAAATTAGTGATATTTTTGTGTACGACCAACGGGAGAGTTGTCCACAAGTATGTCACAATCGACTCACCAAATTGCCACTTGGAGATTCGCATAGATGTAGTGATCTCATTTTTCAAACATCCATAACTTTCTTATTCCTTGTCCGATTTCTCTCCAACTTTCATGATCCCGTTTTTCTTATTTTTCTGCTTTCACACAAATCAACTTATCACCAAGGTTGGATTGCCCTTTAAGCTATTAACCCCATTAAAATGAAGGCACCTATCATTCACTCTCAAAGGCTGTCACAGAGGTAAAGAAGGTAGACAAGGTGGCCTGGACATATTTTGGACATTTCATTAAGTGCCTCGTTTGTTTTGCTTTTTTTCTCAGCAATTCCACATTTTCTTTCCAAGATCATTCAGCAGATGCTATAATTGTGTTGGTTCCTGTTAAAATTTATTTTGGATTGTTGGCGGAACTTAAGATTATCTTTAAGGTCTCGTTTACATATAGCAAAAACAAATGACAAAGCGTAGCGCAAAGCTATTTATTTTCACCCCAATTGCCATTCATTTATGCATGAAATGGTTCTCATTTTGCTGCTACAGCTTTTTGAAGCATTTACCAGGTCATGTGTGAATAAGGCAGTAGTTGTTGATTGTTTGTTATTGGTAATTTCAGGAATCGGTAAAGAAAGCTTTCAGTGTGAAGTTTGAAGGAATGTCTTTAAATTTATTCCTCCTTTTGGGAAGTATAACTGCAAAATACTTTCACTAGGATATTTGGTACTTACCAAGGGTTATACCATCTTCGATTCATACAGCCCCTCCCAAGATTTTAAATGTCCTTCACCATTCTGTCACATCTTCCAACTAACTTGAATTCATTCTTTAAACTATTGTCTGGAATCTGCTAATACAATGTCAAGTTTTTCTCTTTTTTTATCTCAAGGTCATAGAATAAATCCACTCAATTTCTGAAGCCACAATTTTTCTGTTTTTTTTTTTTTTTTTTATTCTGCAAAGTGATGACAGACAGAGGAGAGAAGAAAGAGGAAAAATCATCAATCTATATTCCCTTGGCTTTCCTTTTTCTGAGATGGAATGGACAAGAGACAACATATGCAGATGCTTCTCCAAGATAAAACCTCAGGCTGATTGTCATGTCCCAAGGATTTCAAGAGATTTTATGTTTCTCTTTGACTAAATGCCAGATTACCTGTCACAATCAAATACCTGTAGCTTAGTTGCTGTCCAATGATGTAGATCCTATATCATACTCTCAAGCAGGAGGAAGAAGATATGGGGAAAGACTTTTTATAAATATTGTAAACCGAGACAACTGTGCAGAACATGTTATCACTCTGGACATTATGGCCCGAATTCACAAAGGAGGTTTGGTTTAAACCATGGTTTGAACCCCTTCCTGAGTTTTTTAAGCGTACGTGCACAAGGAATCCGATCCAATAGTTATATTTTCTTAGAGCGCACGCATGGGCAATGTGCACTTATTTACGCTAATTTTAGTATGCTTACGGAGGTTTAAACCTCCTTTGTGAATTCGGGACCTTGAGGAGAAAAGAGCTGGTTTGTTTTTCATCACATATGAATCCTGTTCATGATAGTTTTATACATCATAACACTGGATGTCAACCCAATGGACTTTTGGTGTCGTGGTCTAGTGGATACGTCACGGGACTGTGGATTACATGGTTTGCGGTTCAAGTCCCGCTGCGGCACTAATGTCCTTTGGCAAGATATTAATCTACATTTGCCACTCTCCACACAGGTGTAGTAAATGGGTACCTGGTAGGAATTTATTCCTTGAATGCTTTCAGTGCCTTAGGTCAGCTCGGCTAAAGCCAGGGTAATAGTAGTACTTTATAGGTGCCTTGAGTATCCCCTGGACGGACATGTGTGCAATATAAATGTAGCTATTATTATTATTATTATTATCATTGGTCTTTAATAGCTGTACCATGCCTGGTTGTAATATTACATGTATATTTAACCCACTGGAGTCATTGACTAATTTCATCAGAAATCCTGATTCATTATTGTAACCAAATGTCATTGACAATGTATCCTTTTCCTGTCCCAAAGGCAAGCAGACTACTCATATTCATATTCATAAAGCAGATATAAGCATCAATACATAAAGTCTGAACATGCATACATGTACATTATAGACCAAATGTCCATTCAATCCTCCTTTAAATTATCATGTCATGTCTTTATTATAATGAAAATGTAATTAATAATGTTGAAACAGTGTCATATCTTAACGATCATTCATTTTGTCAAAAACTCATTCAGTACTACATGTACATGAAGTGATGAACACTGTTGCAATATCCGTTGAGTGCTACAAAATCAATTTTAATTAATTAGCATTCCATGAAAAAAGACTGAACTATCCAGTTATGAAATTATATAATCTCATCAAAAGCTCTCACGATAACCAATCGTCAATTATTCTATTGTCATCTATGTTTATTATAAACATTTCTAATTCCATTACCGATCCCAAGCAAAACATTTTCTTTGTGCACATGCGTCACCAGCACATATGACAGCTTACAGAGCTATACAATACTAAAAATAAATTTGCATGTCCTTCAAATATCATCAACAAGTTTTCAATTGGCACTTAAAATGATTGGCTTAGGTTATCCATGGCAAGGTAACTGGTATAATTGCCTCAAAGCAGTCAATCAATTTAATCAGACTCGAAAGGCCATTGCACAAGAGTCTTTATAGTCGCTGTACTCTACATTTTTAATCAAGTTAATAGGTCGGTACAATGGAAGACCCACTGTGCAGTAGTCTCAAGCCTGGTGGATGCTGGTCGCCATTCCGCGCTTTCTCTGGCCAATCCAGGATGCTCAGCTTCCTAGTTTTGTTCTTTTCTCCTAAATATAGTCTGCAGGCCTAGACTCCATTGTCACAGTATACATAGCTATATTCTCAAGTCAAGACCCTACTTTTCAGCATTTTTACGGACAAGAGTTTGTGCCTGTAAACAGTTACAGTATACTCACATATTATCAGTATTATTGATAGTGACAGTAACTGAGGTACAAATATAATTTGTATTGGCCCATTTCACTGTTAATTTTCAAGTTATTGATTTCAAAGGATATTCAATCTGAATGCTCAATGCCACAGCTGCATGCCATAAACACTTCAGACACAACAAGTGTTTGCGAGCAAGACTAATTGATTTCTGAAACTTCCAGGACACATGCCATTCATCAGGATGACTAGACTACCTGAGTTCCCAGACAGACCAAGACATGAGTTTCTGATGAAAGTTATTGATGGGTCATGAAGGATTAGTCTGGCTTTGAGATTTGTGACACCTTCTGTCCCTCATTTATTCTTCTCCACACTCAGTCCTCCACAACCCATCATCTTGTCCTGTGACTTGGTGAATGATGTAAGCAGTGCAGATAGGTTCATTGTAACCATCACATTCATCGTAACAGGAGCCATTAGCAGTAAAATAATAGAAAAAGATGATTCCTCCAACTACATGTACACAATCAGACTGGTCCTCAGACTGAATTTCAGGCCCCTCTCAGAGCACATCAAGATGTGATTTGAGACACATTTTTCTATTTACATCAATCTCGGTGAGGCGGGGGTGGGGGGGGGGGGGGATGGGGGGTGGACATTACCAGGTGTTTCTTAGGCCCCTGTTACACCAAAATACCTACCCGAGAATGGTTTCCAAAAAGGTGACCAAAATTTTTGCATCCCTGTTACACCCAAATCGTATATGGAGTCGCGGGGCGCCCGAAGACTGCTTTTTGTGCATTTACACAGACTTACGCAAAGTTACCCAAGACAGGTTTCGAGTGAGACTTTCTGTTTGCGGACGTTGTGGGTGTCAGTCCACCAACGGTCAGATTAGAAAAAAAATGGACATATTATTTGAAAAGAATCTAGCAAAAGGATACGTTTGGCCAAAAAATGCCAAGTCACACAATGTTTTTTGCTGAGCACTAGCTTGTACATGTACATATATGTAGACATGATCAACCTTTACCCATTGCTTTGTGACAGTTTCTTTCATAGTGTAATCCCATGACCACAACTCAACTTTATCTTTAAATACATCAATAACTTGTCTGTAAGACTACATACTACAATGGATGCACAGACACAGTCAATGCCAAAAGCATCATGAATGGAGACATCAAGTGGGTTCTTAATGGGGATTGGGGATTGGGGATTTGGGGGGGGGGGGGAGGAACAATAGGAGGGGTTAATAATAGGGGGTGGAACTTTCAGGTGGCTATTATTCTGTTTGTACGGAAGATAATAGATGATTCTTTCCATTAGGCTGATCTGAGAAAGGACATAGGGAGGGAGGATCAACATTGATGGTAAGCTGGTCAAAATAGACCTGCCTGTACATGTAAATAGGCAGGGCTGGACACTAGGGAAGTCCGGAGGTCAAAGTCCCCCAAAATGATGTGTTGGACCACCAAATTTGAAAAAAGCAAGGAAAATGGTGGTCCCATGGTGACCACCAAAAATTTTGAATCGCCGATCCTCCCAAAAAGGAAAGAGCTTTTTAAACGCAATGTACTATTCAAATGCATCGCAGATTTCACAAAACGTTCATGTGTTGATGATAAACAGCGAGTGCTAGTGATGTGCATGTGACGTGATTGTTTAAATTACTATTTTGAAGTCTTGCATTTAGTTTGAACATAAACTCTGCCATGTAAAATCCCGCTGGTTCCAATTTTTTCTGACTTGTGTTTTTCATTACAGATCGAGCATCTTTAACACTGCGAGTAAAATGCCTAAAAATTTGTTTACAAATTAAAATTCCTCCCATCAAGCTTCTTCGTTTACCTGCCATGTAAAAGTTGGTTAGACATTTCAAAAACTTGGCTTAAATTTCACTTTAATTGAAACCTCATGCCACAATTCGATCTCTAGTAAAAAACAATAATTTGTATTCTGTTATTTAATTTGATTTTTTGTTAGATTCCTGTTTCAAAAAGTTGGCTTTGGTGTCATAATATTGAATTTCTCTGAATATCCTTCCTTCTCAAATAAGTCATGTGACTCACATTGGCGATCGCGATCGAGAACATGAGTCATGTGTCTATACATGGACTTGAGAATGAAGAATAATTGAAGAAATTCAATAATTTGACACCAAATCTGAATTATTGCAACAGGAATTCAATAAAAAAATGAAATGAAAGAATATAAATTCTTTTACTGGAGAATGAATTAAGGCATGAGATTTTAGCTCGAAGCAAGAATAAAAGTGGAATTCAAGCCAAGTTTTGAAGTGTCTAACCAACTTTTACATAGTAGAATTTATGTACATATTCAGTGCTAGCATTTATATCGAGCGGATTAAGGTGATAATTTTAGTTTCAATCACCACCCCCCTGATCATAGCGATCTAAGGTCCAGTTTTCTCAGGCTTCACTTTTTCGCGCCACAAATTAGTACAGTCATTAATCAGGTGAAAATATTTTCGCGAGCTTTAAATTCGCATCCCAACATCACCTTGCGAAATTAGCGAAAAATAACAGCTTTTACAGTGAAAGTGAAAGGTCAAGCGCATGTTATGAAATTGAAAACAATACCGCAAACAATAATTCTAAACGTTTGAAAAAAAAAAAATATTTATTTTATTATTTAATGTGTACCACCAAATTTAAGTGTGATCCACCAAAAATGAAAATAAATCAAATTTGGTGGACCAACTGGACCACCAAAATTTTCACTTAGTGTCGAGCTTGGAAATAGGCTATGTTAAAGCTCATGTACAGTTTTGGTGGCAAAAAGGAAATTGAAAAGAAAAGTGTTAAACATAGACCCCGTTTACAGTGCAGGGCCGCCAGCCTCGGCCCGGCCCTAATTGCTGTACTCGGCCCCTCAATTTTGTGCGTTTACAGTGCGGGTCTCAGGCCGGCCTAAATTATAACCTTTCAATATTTTGTCGTAGTGGCATTCTGAATGTAAACAAAAGTTTATTTTGGTGGGTAAACGTAACAATGGGGGGCGGGTTATTTGTACCAATATTTTTTTTCGCATGCATACGACGAACGATCGAACACCACAGCTGCTCGTTTAACAGCACAAGAGATGAACGATAATAATTGAATTGAAAACACTAGTATCTCGACTTTTATTTACGCGGACAAACTTTGGAAAATCTCAGCAGAAAAGACAACAAAGCAGCTCAGGCCGTACAATGCATGCAACGCTCAAAGCAACCGCGGGATCATGACATCATATCCAATGATGTCATGATCGCTGTACTTCCCGGGATCGCATTTGGTACCGCATCTGGCCCCGCGTGCGTTTACAGTGAAAGAAGACTACCTCCAGAAGTGATCCAAATGCGCGGCTGCTTTTGGTACCGCATTTGGCCTTTTGAGCGTTTACAGTGAAGTTTAGCCCGGCTTTGCAAGGAGACAGCGAGTGTGTCACTGTGTGTAGGTTTTGAAGGCATGTACACGGTGTAGTGCACGCTGTTCAAGTTTTGGGGAGTTGATGTATATCCCTGACCCATCGCTTATATTATTTTTTGCCTCTCATTTGTTTAGTATGTAACTTTAGGACATGAAATCTTCACATCATCTTTGTATTGCTAGTATCTTGCTATTTTATCACCAAAAATCTAATAAATCATACAAAAAGTTTTGAGGGTTTAACCAAAACTAAACATAACCTTTAACAGACAAAATGTGGTTTGAGTAAGGAAGATTAAAGATAACAAATCACAAGACACAGCTGAGGTACGATTCCATAAAGAATTTCAAGTCCCTCTCCCTTAAAAAATTACAGAGTACTGTTAAAATATGAGAAAAATTACTGATCTATGATTTGGCATACTCCCAGCTGGGTGATGTGCCTATTTCTTAGAAAATGGTACAGCCCCAGCAAGGAGGCAATGGCTACTGGTAGACAATTTTTGCAGTTATTAGTCTGGGTCACAGACTTTATATCAAAGGCAAATTTTAGGCTTTTTACACTTGATTTTTTTAAACCTGTACAATCCTTAACCCTGGACTATTTTTTTTTTTGCTTTCTCATTAGCAGTTTTAGTCCAAAATTTTGTTTACCGGTAGTCCCATACTAAGCTAAGACTACTTTCTGCTCACATTGCATTTTACCAAAGTGGGCTAACTCCAAGATAGTACAGTATTATTTTAGCCATGGAAAAAAGCAGGGTTAGCCCCACCAAAAGTAGGGCTAAGCGATCTGGCTAGGGAGATAGCACAGGACTAAAACTGCACACGAGAACAGAAAAAAAACAACTGCGGGTTAAGGACAGTCCGTAGTCCGGGACTACGGAAAGCAAAATTTTGCAAGTGTAAAAGGCTTATTTGAGTACTTGCAGGAAAGCATCACCTTGAGAAAACATACATGTATTTTAAAATCCTACTGAATTGTACCAAGGAGGTACCAGGCAAGCTTACCTAGTATCTCCTTGATTGTACCATGTGTTATGTGTTAGGTTAAACATAGTGAATGTAAAGGATAAGATCAGATGAAGAAAAAGAATAAGAGACACACAAAAGACAAAAGGTATAGTATAGAAAGAAAGGAATTTGAGATAATGTAATGTTTTGCTCTGTCTATGGTCGGTACGGTGTGAGCCTCCTTAGTGGGACAAATAAGATCAACAGTTTACACAGGGATGAAAAAACAAGCACAGCTAAGTGAATAACAAACTTCCGTCTGGGAGCAAGACTACTTGTCAGAATGGAGATATACAACAGATCAAACATGAAATGAAACAGATGGGAACAAGGCTTGATTCTTTTTATCTCCACTCAAAAATCTACCAGGAAAGGGAAGAAAGAGAAAGAAAAGGTCCACAACTTGAGGATTGGAAGCAAATAGAAGCCCCATGTTGTTATTAGATTTAGGATAATTGAGTCCAACACAAGAGGATGTCAGAGAGGATTTCAAGAGTTTGTGGAGATGGGTAGTTGGTATGTTGCTTACTCATCAAACACTGATCAAACAAGGTGCATGATCAAACCAGGCAGCAATCGATGTTTCCCCTGTGAAACCGAGACAGGCCAGGCAGCATCTTTCCAGACCAGACAATCAATTGTGGATAGCAATTCAAGCTAGACAGTACAGAAAACAAAGCCAACAATTTGCTTGGTTTATTTCATTTGCTTACCAAGAACTTGAGGAAAGTAAGGGTAAGAGAGGTTAAAAATGAAGGACTGGAAGATAACTTCAGAAAGTACTAATATGTTTGGAACATCACAGTTTGAGCCACTTTTCTGTATTTTCTCTTGATGTCCATTCTCATCATTACTAGGATGAAATGAAAGGCCATCTCATGTTTTTTTTTCTGATAATGATTGTAGATTGTAGAAATCTGATCGACTAAAGGCCTTAAATTCATTTTCTTAATCTGTGCTGGTGAACTAATTGTAATTATGTGATCAGAATAAATTTGTTTTAAAAACCCAAAGTACTAAACTTTGACTTACTGGAAAACATAATTGCAAAAAAGTTTGAACATCTTCCCTCATTTGTTTTATTAAAGGGATACTCAATCGCCGATTGTGGACGTTTTTATGCCGCGAGAGGGCACCGTGTTCGTTACCTGATCATGTCGTTGCCCTGCGGGACGCAAACCTCGGATAGACGGGTCGCCGCACAAACATGCACGCTTCGCCTGAGCTCGAGCTCTCGTGCGAGATTCGGTCGGCTTCGTGCAGTCCGAAATATAATCCCAGTAGTCCAACGGACGCGTTCGACGCACAAACTTTGTGTACGAGTGAATGGGGCTTACGCGATCCTGACTTTTCCCACAGCCGCCTGGTTGCGTATCCCTTTAACACACAGCATACTCAGTTACTCACCATTCTCAGTGGAACTTAAATTCTGTTTCACTTGGAATAGATGCAAGCATGATCTATACCACTGGGGAAGATGCATTTAATTAATCTTACCAAATACAATGAAACCCATCCTATAAGCTTAGCATGCATGTTACAGGCAGGGAGGTGGACGAGAGACCTGTTACAGGTAATGTCACTATGAACATGGCAAACAAAGAAGCGGACAAAATATACAGCTCCTCATTGTACCTTCCACACTTGCTCTGCTAGACAAAAGAACATCCCTTCATTGCTATTATGTAAAAATATGTAGAACAGGTGTCACATGCATATTCACCTGTTCTACTTATTTTACATAATAGCAATGAAGAGATGTTCTTTTGTCTACCAGAACAATTGTGGAGGGTACAATGAGGAACTGTATAGTTTGTCCGCTCTCTTTTGTCATCATGTTCATAGTGTGTACAGTATTGGTAAGCCCTCAAAAACTTCTCGTCAGATTTCTTGGATTTTGGTTGATAAATAGCAAGATACTAGCAATACTAAGATGCTGTGAAGATTTTACCCCCTGAAGTGAAATATTAAACAAATGACAGGCACAAAATAGTTTATATACCGGGCCAGGGATGATAATTCCCAACAACGGCAGCATGCACTTTACACTATAAACGCATGCAAAACCTATGAGTATTGTGTGTATACTTCACACTGTGACACACATGCTATCTTCATGCGAAACCTCGAAGTTTAATGACAGCTATAATGAGTGTGAATTAAACTGCCACAGATCTTGATGGAGCTTACAAGTTCTAGCAGAACTTCCCCGAAGCAGTGGAAGATACCCTTGTTTCATAGGCAAGCAGAACCATTCCTGTAAGGATAACTGTGGACAACGTATAGGCCTACTGTATTAGAACTAATGACAATCCCAAACAATAATGAGGACATTTTCAAAAAGCAGTCAAAGCTACAATATTCCAATTTAGCATTTGACCAAGTACCAAGGAGCTAAAGCCAGGGTAATAATATCCAACCCTTTGGAAGAACATAGGTACGCTATATCATAATGTGATATGCACTATACAAGAACGGTTTGTTATTATTATTATCATTACCTTTGGAATAAGAATAAATTAGAGTCAAAATTGTGCTAATCAATTTGCCACAATTTAACTTGGATGCATTTTATTTCTTGTTTTACAGAGAGCTTCACATCGGTCCATAATGCCAAGCCTTAAATATACACTGCATGATGAAACACGTTTGAAACAAATACCATATTTCAAAAAGCCTAAAATAAGTGAAAGTTCTTTTGTAGACCTTCTACATACATAAAATCCAAATGGTAACATTTGCTGTGAAATCTGGACAAACTCTGTGGCCTTTCACGTAATCACATTATCTCTTGATGAACTCACAAACATACTCCTCAAGATTTATCTGTAACAGGTGACCATTCCATCCTTACTCATCATTAGTTATTTTATTTCCTTTACCAGGCTCCTACTTCCCTCCTCTACTTTCATTCCTTCCCATAATATTTGGGGGGGGGGGGGTGGCCACATGGGGGCCCCATGCTACATCCCTATTGGAGTGTGTTCTTATTCCAAGAATGTTGGACGAACATAAAAGAAATATTTCCAAACAAATTACCTCTGTCTAGAAGATGGCAGCAAGCTTCTCGGTGAGCCGCTCAGAGATTCTGTTTACCACCAGATATTTAATGGTCTACATGGGAGATACAAAACAATATAGCATCATCATAAAATCTTTAAGTACTCGGAAAATTATTAATCATGCGAAATATATTTTTTTATTAAAGTCTATATGCAATGAGCGGTTATCAAACACAAGACATGAAACAATCTTGTTAACATTTTCAAGTAAAATCCAAATTTGGCGGCAAATTCAATGACTTCAAAATGTAGTTAATGGCTTACATATAATACACAAGTTCCATTATGATAAAGTATCCTTTAAAAAATTTAGTCCAAAGAAATAATAAATCACAAGCCTCGAAAGTCCATAACAGTTACATTTACAAAATGTTTGGACAGACTAGGTCATTTTTCTGAACCATGCAAGTGTTAAAAAAAAAAATACTTTTTTACACGGGCAGGAGCTTGTTTTAGATTTTTTTTTTTTGGAAGTAACATTTCGTTGCAGCTATTCATTTGTACAAAATATTTTAGAGATTCTTTACAATCCTGTTTGAGTTTTCTAGAGCTCTCCTCAAGCTAGTCTTTCTCTGCTACAGTGGGGATGGGGGTGGGGGGGGGGGGGGGGTTCTCTCTTGCTGTAACAATAAGCCAACATTGTAAGACATGTACAAATATTCCAAAATATATCAACTTTATTTTGTCATTAATCATCATCGTATTCTACATTTTAAATGTTTAGTGTGAACATCGTCTTGATTAATTTGGGGTCATATCATCTAAGAAATAAATTTCTGAAAGAGATTATGAAATCTGAATACTGCATTCCTTAGCTCGTCTTTCTTCTCATTCTTAACTAGATTCTGATCACAACGATTATCTATAGGTCAATAACATACACCTGTACTACACTTTAAGTTATCTCTCCAATTAATGTCACAAACTCAATCAACGTAGACACAAATTGCAGTGCTGAGTGTTTGGAGTAGGAATTAGGCAACATACTAGTTAATGACAATTCTGACACTGTATGTGTCAAAACAGGAAGACAAGGTTAGTTTGTTGTGATCCTAAGACTGAGTGATTGCTCTAATGAATTAGATAAAGATGTTTGCATGGTGTTCTTCAGTACTTTGTAGCAGGGTACAGCAGAGGGGTGCATGGAAGTATGGTAGAGAGTGGGAAGACGAATAATAAGATGAGACAGGATAACAACAGTATTTTAGAGTAAAACTGCGCAATGACCGAATCTTATTCAGTTCATCTTGTTGTATCATTCCTGGGGACACGTGGTAGTCCAGCAAAGCTGAATTTTTTGCAGAATGAATATAATTGGTTTCTTAAACATGAATTAAACATTGCTCCTGAAATGCCAGTACAAAAGTCAAAAAACTTATGTAATTTCTACAATTAAAGTCAGAGAAGTGAATTCAAACAATTACAGAAGTGATGAAGAACCAAGTTATGAACAACTGTCATGTCAAAAACAAAATACAGTGGAAGATTACAAAAAACAGATCTCCTTGTCAATGATCATTTTATTTAAAATCTCTAAAAGTAGTTTTGCCATTGATGGGCTTTTTACAACAGCAAAATTTTGTCGTACAGCTATCGGTGGGACTAAACGAGGATTTAGCCCCACAGTTTACGGGACTAAGTTTAGCCCACTTTCTGTTCATATTGCATTTTACCAAAGTGGGCTAACTTCACGATAGTACAGTATTGTTTTAGCCCTAGAAATAAGCAGGGTTAGCCCCACAAAAGGTGGAGCTAAGCGCTCTGGCTAGGGAAATAGTACAGGACTAAAACTGAAAATGAGAACAGCAGAAAAAAAATGTCCAGGTTAAGGAAAGTACAAGGTTAAAAAAATAAAGTGTAAAAAGCTTATTAGTGGTGCAAAGACAATGCCATAAACCCTCCAAGGCCTCTACAGGAGTCTATTACAAGATTTCAATCTCTGGAGCAAGTTTTAATGGACAGCCCCTGAAACCAACTGAAACATAACCCTACGCCCCCGCTAGATTTCAGATAACTCCCTCCAAAATGTAAGGTAGGCCTACTGTAAAGCGATTTCAGGAAAAGATTCTGAAATTTCAAAATGGAGAGATTTGAGAGAGAAGATAGAAGTCTTGTTCAGGTCAGCTAACTTAACGAGACTGTTATAGGTGTGTAGCCTCAAGTCACATTACCGGTACTCCATACCTATGAAGAAAAGTAGCCTACATAGAGGCTAAAATGACTTTATACATATACCTAGAACTCTATAGAAGGAAAAAAAAAAAAAAAAAAAAAATTAGGTCAAATTTACCACTCTCGCACAATTCATTTTTGCCTCATTTCACCATCTTTCTTGATCATTAAGCCTTCATAACAAAAGACACAGTAATCAGGTTCACACAGAGGGAGCTTAACTTTAAGTTTCGCTTGTAGCTCCAAAACTTAAAGTTATCTTGTAGTTATCTTGTAGTTTCAGACCGTATGAACAGACTCATAGTTTCAAAACAAACTTTAAAGGTTCTCTGAAGTAAAAAAATAATTTTGTATACAGCTAGAATGTATAAAATTAACCACAAATAACTTTACCAGGCATTCTACACAGTAAGAGCGATACGGTGCAATTTGAATCTCATTAACCCCTGGTTTATTTCGAATTACCAACAGATTTCTAGATCTGTGCATGTGTGCGGTCATCACAATGGCAAAACATGGTGCTTCTATTTTGGTGATTTATGAGCTAAAATTTCCCACATGAATTAATTTGTTAATTAAGTTATTTATGATTGTCTGAAAAAATCCTGAAATATGACGTTTTGACGAATTATAGCAACATTTTGAAATGAAATCATCCAAAAACTATGTGTATATTTTTTTCTGACACAAGTCTACCCCTGCATAAATATTGTATGCATGAAACTTCATTTCCTTATTTGGTGGTGTATATTCCATATTTAGAGGAAGTTTCGCTGATGCAGCTTCTTTCTTTGCAGCGATATAACGTCTATTTCACACGATATCTTGCAGCAATTTGGAGCAGCAAATTATGTGCAGTGATGCCAAATTCACTATCTACACATATGATATTCATGAGTCAGCCATAGTCAGCCCATTCATGGATTGCGCATGCGCATGGCCCATGTGGACCGCTCACTCTCTCAATTCACACAGCACAGCCGTACACAGATTTCAATGCGTGGGACGAGGTTGGAATATATTTTTGTTTTGTCAGCCTCGGCGATTTGACACCGAGATCCTTTTTTCCGACACAACTCTATGTGGGAAATTCAGCTCAAGTAAATACCATCTGGTTGTAGAAAAATGTACAATTTAATGATTCATCTCAATGATTTTCTTACGAATCTAGTCGAAATGAGGAAGTTTATCAGGTACCCTAAAATTTTCTGTTTGTAACCGAAGAAATAACGCTAAAATTTCATAGCCTCCATTGGTCGCTTTTTTAATTTGCACTATTGTTTTGAAAGATATTTCGTCATTTTTTAAACTTCATATTTACAAAAATGGTGTTTAATACATTATTTTTTCAGCTGGCATTGTAAACAACTTTACGTAAATCGTGGGAAAATGCAAGAACTGGTAAGGTCAAAGGGGGTCAACTTAATGGACACTCGCTTGCTACTTATAGGGCTATTCCCCCGCTGTTGGACTTGAGTTCCGAGCGAGCAGTTTTCGATGTTTGTCCGTTTTTTCATGCATGCACGTTCAGCGAACGTCGTCTGCTATTAAGTACAAAAGGACCCGACTTTTCTAAATTGTTGATGTGCCACCTTGTGAAATTTCCTGTACATGTATCATTTGAATATCAGATGAAAGAGTTTCCTATCTTTATTAATCCATCTGACGTTTACTTTGGGTGGAAGAATATAAGTTTTTCCAATCGATAAAAATATTTTGCGTTGTATATTGGCTTATTTATTTGTTTCATTTGGGTTGCAGCTTTGAACAAATATATCAATATATGAATGCAAAATGTTTTTATCGAATCAAATATTGATTTGGAGCATAACTTACAGAGAATTTCCATTTACAAGTTACAACATGTAAGCCCTGATAACTTTGTAAACTGAAACAAATTGAATAAGACGCCTACATGTGCAAAAGTAGGTCACACAGTAGGACAGTGTTGTGGAGCACTAATATCCCAAACCTACGCTCTTGTTACATGCTCTAAAATAATGCCCATGTAAGTTGAAACAATGGAAATTCTGTTCATAAACTCTGAAGAGTCGCAAAAACAGAAGCATCTACATTACAATCACTACAATACTGTGCATATTTTGTGCCCATTGGGTTTACAAACTCATTTCTTCAGGGATCCTATAATGTGCACTACAAAGTTTGCAAAAGGAGTATAAATCTACACACAAAAGAAATAACAATACAAAGTAAGAATTCAAATAAGGTCTGTCTAGAAAAGTTGGTAATTTTCTGAGTTCTCTTAAATATCAATCACGAGTTTATATGAGCCTTCACCGTAAAATGATAAACTTTTGCGAACATTTAATGTTAGCGAGTGGCTAATATTCGCAAAAGTTTCGTGAATCATAATTGAAAACACACTCAATTTTTGGTAGATCGCGAAGGTTTCTTACTGTGAAAAGGGCTGTTACAATTCCCGAAAGCTTCGCGGCGAGAAACTTTTTGGTTTTAGAATACTTATTGAATACTATAGATTTCATTCAGGATACAAATTTTATTCATTCTCCATCAGATGATCATGTTGCAGGATCAATCACAGATTTTGTTTTCCCTCTCTTTCTTCTCCCTTGCCCTCTCTTTCACAGGGAATCAAAAGAGAAAGAAAGTGAGCAGTGGGAAAAATGCCAAAAATACTCACACACAGGAGAAAACAACATTATTTAGGCTGAAATTGGAGTATGGGAAACCTTGATGTCATACCTAATAAGGCACCTCAGAGAGCAGAGGGCATAGGGTTCAAGCCCAAGACCGGAGTCATCCTATCGGCTGAGGGGTACACTCTTGCACCCCTTGGGAATCCTCTTGATCATTTTATGAGGCACGAGTATTTCAGAGTCTGCAATTCCTCTGTCAGTATTGAACTTGTAAAAGTCTTCATAATCCACATTACCTGCAGTTGGATGAGGGAGTGTGATGTCTTACAATATGACATACAGGTGTCATACCTGTATGTCTTATAACATGGAAAGAATCTAAGCATTTGAATGGCAATAGTGATCCTGTGACCTACAGGTAGGCCTCTATGTTTACCATGATATTAAAGGGAAATCCAACCTTAACGGCAAGTTGCTTTGAAAGAAAGAAGAAATATCAGAGAAGCAGATTGGTAAAAGGTTGAACAAAATTGGACAAGCAATAAGAAAGTTATGAATTTTTGAAAGTTGTAATCACTATACATACGGGAATTTCGAATTGGCCGAATAAGTAATGTCACTGTGATGCAGTAGCGGACAGCTCCTCCATTTGCTCCAATACACAAAATGACCAAAATGTCCTTTTTTTCAATATGTATTTATACTCAGTAGGATCCTTTTCTTTCATGAGGACCTATGCTATATATGCAGTACTCAATATGTATTGAGTACTGCCTCAAGGGTAAAGGCGCTTCGGAGTGAAACGCAAATACATGATATTTTTGTGTACGACAAACAGCACAGTTGTCCACCAATATGTCACAATCGACTCACCAGATTGCTTATTTGAGATTCGCACTTTTCAAAAATCCACAACTTTCTTATTCCGTGTCCGATTTCTTTCAAACTTTCACCATCCTGTTTTTCTTATTCTTCTGCTTTCACACAAACCATCGTATTACCAAGGTTGGATTTGTCACTCTTTCCCAAGAGTAAATCGGGTAATGATAACAAGATTTTCATTTAAGGTTCACCCTACTGTATGCTGTGTACATGCTCTAGGGTGTCCCTTTAATGAAAAATCTCAGGGTAGACTGGGCTAATTGTGGCCCCTTTTCACTTTTTCGATATCTGCATTATATTTATAAGTGATATGGTTGAATATTTTATACCACAATGTAGAGCAACTATTCAGCTATTCATCCTATAACTACATTTATTAAGATGCTAATTTAATAGCATAATGTCAAGCAGGTCATATTGGCGTGGGTCCGGGTAATTGTGGGTCCGGGTAATTGTGGCCCGTTTGTCAAGACTGACTGATATTACAGATTTTGTGAAAATTTCTTATGGAAATCTATAATTACTAATGTCAAGTGTTGCTGATACACGTTTAATCAATTAACAATTATTTAATCAATAATTGGTTCAGCCAAATTGTTGAAATAAGCAATCATATCAATACACATACATGCATTTTCACTTTGATTCCTCTGTACAGCCCTGCTATTGAAAATACAGAGGTGGAAGTTTTTCTAATGCCTTCCTTAGTTCATACTCTTCCTGTTTCAACCACAAACTCATCTTAATGACTTTAATTAATGACACCACACCCAAAAATGTAAAGTAAACTTGCCACTTTCCAGCTAATGAAATTTGGATTGTCGATGTTTTGAGCCCCCCGTTCGTAAACTTTGAGCTGAATTAAATGGCTGATTTTTCTGATTTGATTGGAGGAATAGGTCAGCTACATTGCAGACATGTGCCTAACATATTTATCATTAAGTGATGCTACAAGCTCTCAAAGATAAAAGGGCCACTATTACCTCAGTCTCCCCAATATCATTATCGTTATCGGACAAATGCAGCCCAGGCTTAAATTGGAACCTCACAAGATAATGCCCAAGTATTCCAATATTGTATAGTATCTCAGCATATATGATTGTTCATGACATACTTTGAATTATGAAATTAAAGTAAACACAGCAGGCTCTATAAGTACGGCATATATACAAGTATCGAAGTAATAGGCCTCTATTGGGGTATCCTGCACAATGCACATACTGTATATTATACAGATATTTATTGAGAATCATAAATCCCAGGTTTATTGGGGTGGAGATGGGGAACACCCAGGGACTGAAACTCCAAACATGAAGGTTAGAAGGTTGGACCAATGCAAGCAAGCTTCTTGGTATAAATCATTGAAAGTTACAATCTCTTTGGTAATGGAATGGCAACAAGAACAAAAGCTACGTTCATACCGAGACTTGCCGTTTCGAAACTTTAAATTAACGAAACTTTAAGTTAACGAAACCATGACTTCCTAACTGCAACGAGGGTACACAGGATCCCTAGACAACGAGCTGAAACTACAAGCCGAGCATCATCGTGGTTAACCCCCGGAGGTAGATACTACTGCCGATTGTGTGTACAGTAGACATACAGATCCTGTGTTAATAATTCGCGCGAAGGGTATGACCCGGAAGTTTAATGATCAACAGCAAGCTCATCACTAACCGAAACTGCGACGCAGGACCGCCCACTGCTTGTGGTTTTGACCTTAACCACGAGCTCGCTTGTGGTTCTTGAACTACAAGTAACTTAAAGTTTCGAAACTACGCGTCGTTCATACGGTCTGAAATTACAAGATAACTACTAGTTAACTTAAAGTTTTGAAACTACAAGCGAAACTTAAAGCTTAGCTCCCATCATGTGAACGTAACTAAAGCCATCTCACAGACATCTCTCCAAAGAATATACATGCACCTGACTGGGAGAAAGATATGGCTTAGTTTTGCTTACAGAGGGCATTTTATTGCCGTCTGCAACCTATTGCTTTTTGCAGCCCCCTAATGAATGATAGTATAAACTATATCCATGATGTACATAACCAAAGCAAGGTTCACAATTAGCTAAGAACAGCTATCCACCATCTAGTTAAGCAACTTCCTGCGTTTGTGACCTAGAGTTAACTACAAAAATCTTAACATAATAAACAAATATATACATATTTGTTTAACAAATGAATTCTGTGCAATATATAGAAATGGGTATTTCCAGAAATAAGGGTCCCAATTTGTGACATTCTTGGTGTCCCGCTTACATATGAGACACACTGGTTTTTTGTGGCCCTGGGTAGAGACAAATAGTGGAGTAAGAATGAGTACTATTTTAACAATGAAGATGCAATATGTTATACTCAGAATCACTTTTGCAGTCTTATTCCACGATTGGCATCTTACACTCAGAGCCACAAAACCTGTGTGTTTCATATGTAAGTGGGACACAAATTGGGACCCTTATTTACGGAAATACCCAAATTCATCAGCAAAACTGTTCTGGCAATGCATGTAACTAACATGTAACTAACATATAACTATTAATTAAACATGTAACTAACTGTCAAGGTTGCATTGCTGGCATCCCAAATGAAGAAAGTGTGAGAGTCCTGTGAAAAAAAGCTGCACTTTAAAATTAACTACAATTTCCATAAGCTGAAAATTTCCTGCTCAGCATCCTAAAAGACATTCTTAAAGGGAAACTCCACCCTCATTACAAGTTGTTTTAACATAAGCAGAAAAATAAACAAACAGATCAGTGAAGGTTTCAGCAAAATGCAATAAGAAATAAGAAAGTTATGAACTTTTAAGGTTAAAGAAATTTACCGGATTAAATAACTCAAGTGTAAAAAGCCTATAAGATGTAATCATTACTCATATTCTTTACACAAAACCTGCATGAAACAAATTTATTCCTTCATCAAAAACTTAGAAAAACAAAATTTATGAAATTTTCTGTACTGAGCAAATGGGAGAAGAGCTTGCAAGGTACGTCATTTGCCAATTTGTGTTTGATTGATTACAACTTTACAAATTCATAACTCCCTTATTTCTTATCAGATTATACTCAAACTTTCACTAATCTGTTTCTCTCATTTTTCTTCATTTATTCAAATCAACGTAATACCTGGGTGGACTTTCCCTTTAAGTATAACAAAGATTATTGGAAATACTTTGAAGGAGCTATGGAAAAATTCAAAGTTGTAATATAAGAATGCCCATACCCATCGATTTCTTTTTGTTTTTAGAAAACTCCTTAAAGTGCTGTTATGAACAATGAAAAGGTAATTTCATTCCCTTTATTCTACATACACTCCAGCTTTCAAGTTCTTACAAGAAGAATAAAATACATTAACAGTTCAATAAGCACGCATGAAGAGAACCACTTTAACAACGTCCAGTCATAAAAAATGATCATTTCTGCAGTGCTCTGAACACACTTTATCTCATCATCCAATGAGTCTATAGGGCTAGAAATTAAAAATAAGTTTGTTTTTTAAAGGGATACGCCACCAGGCGGCCATGGGGAAGGAAAGAATTGCGTAAGCCTCATTCACTCGTACACAAAATTTGTGCGTCGAACGCGTCCGTCGGACTACTGGGATTAAATTTCGGACTGCACGAAGCCGACCGAATCTCGCACGAGAGCTCGAGCTCGAGCTCAGGCGGAGCATGCATGTTGTGCGGCGACCAGTCTATCCGGAGTTTGCGCCCCGCGGGGCAACGGTCACTGTGCCCTCTCGCGGAATAAAAATGTCCACAATCTGCGGTTGAGTATCCCTTTAAAGTACCAACCATGCATGAGAAATTGAAATACGAATACCGGTAGTTCATTCATAGTTTCTCTCTCTTCCACCCCCCTGGTTTCAACTTCTGTAGAATTTGTACATGTGGGCCAATAGACTAGGGATAATGCCTTTATGAAACATGGTCTTGGTCACATGTTGCAATTTTATGAGACAGATGTGTTCATCTCAGTAGGTGCGTCTCCATCAGCCCGAGTTTGCTCAAGCTCAAGATTCTAGCCCGATCAGCGCTTCTCAAGAAAAAAGTCTGAGTTTGAAAACCCTGTCTCTATCAGCCCGATTCGAGCGACTCCCGCTCGTTCTTGGAACAAATTCGAGCTACAGGGCATGTGCACTTCAAAGATGGGAAATCAAAGAAAAACATAAGATGAATGAAAAGAAAAGAGCAAAAAAATACATAAGGAAATGATAAAAGGGAGAGAAGAAAACAAGGAAACACATAAAGAAAGGAGAAAAAAGAAATACATAAGAACATAAAGAATGAAAATAATAAATATATAAGAAACAAAATGAAAAGATAAAAAGGAAAAAAAAGAGAAATATATAATGAAATATAAAGAGAAGAGAATAGAAGGAAAACAAATAGATACATTGAAAGTAGGCGAGAAGAGGAGATCAAGAAGAACAAAGAAATACATAAGAATTGAAAGAATCAAAAATGGGGAAAACAAAGAAATACAAAAGGAAAGGATACAGAAAAGAGAAAAAGAGAAAGAAGAGAGATGAAACCCACGAAATAGCCCGCTATTTGCGTCTTCATTACAAACTAGCTCAAGCTAGCTCTGATCAGGTTAGTTTCCCTGGATTAGAATTAGCAGGCTATTTTAGAAATGCGGGCTGAGGATGGGCCAAACCTCAGACTTCAAAATCTGTGTACTGATTAAACAACATACTTCCCATCACCCAGCAGAAATAAGTCCTACCTACTGACTGCTTAGATGAGGAATACGGGTACTTTGCACACCATGTAGAATTTAATATACGCAATATATACACAACAGGAAGTGCGAACAATAAAGGGCTAAGTCACAATAGGGGTGCTGCTATTGTCAATGCACCTTTCATATGCTTCATTCCATTTTGATTTGTATTCTAGCTGTCTTCCACAAACTTTTCTTTATCAAAAGCATAGAACATATATGATGTCCAACCTTTTTCACATTATTTCAAAATCTGCCCAGGTGGTTTTTGTGTTATTGGAAAAGGAAAGTTGGATTCTGGCTGATATGTTCTTTCATAATACTCATGATGTTATTTTGTTGACGAGCTTCATTGAATTAAGAAGTCTGAAAATGAAGACTGTACTTCAGGCCAGTTATTTGTGTTGAAAAGGCATGAAGTCAAGCAATACTAAGAACTGGAACTACATGTAAGAGAGTGGTGTAATCTATGATGCTAACAGTTATCTCTCTGCACCCCACTGTAATCCTTCGGTTCCTTTGTTAATCTAATGGGGTTGGGTAAAGCTTGCCAAGAATTAGGCTCGACTTTGAAGTTGTGGTCTTTTCTTCTTTTTTTTTCAAAACCCATAAACACAGACAAAGCCAAAAGACTAACTGCCTGGGAGAAGATTTGAATCATAGATAGCAACAATTGGTCTGCAGTGTTCCTGGTACGAAGATAGATCGGCCTTAACATCAAAAGCAGGGCGGCTAACATGAAAGCTCGGGAAGCTTTCTTGTGCTTGTACATTAACCCAAATTGGGACTTCCACTTGCATTTGAAAGTTAACTGTTGGTAATGGTAATTGGTCTTGAACTCTGCATTGTACTACATGCACAACATTTATTTTACATACACATGCTACGAAAGTGCAACTTTTTTTTCACTTCGCCCAAATACTTATTCCGTATTCAGTGAACATGTTTTATTGTCAACTCCAAATAAAAAGATGTTTTTTACTCTAGGCCTACAGAGCGTCACTGCAAAACTTGACCATTTTACTTCAAATAATTATAATATACATGTATTTATATTCTTATCATAACGAGGTCATTGGAGAATTATCTGGGGTTTTTTTGTTTTTGTTAGGGGGGGGGGTCTTCTTCTTACTGTGACTAGAGTATTTTTCTTAAATATTTCCTGCAATATTCCAACAATTATAAATGTTCTGATTGTTAGAACTAATAAGTCTCCTAAATTAAATTAATTCTCACCTCTTAATATCCTACTCAAAAAGAAAAAGGTCTGAATATTAGTTGGAAATTACATCTGGCATTCTTGAAAAATTTCAAAGAAAACTATTAAAATCGATATCTTAAAACTTAAAGGGGTACTCCGGCCTGAAAATAATATTAATCGAATGAATGGAGTAAAATTAAACAAGCAAAACACTGAAAATTTCATCAAAATCCGATAAAAAATAACGAAGTTATTGAAGTTTTTAAGTTTTGCCTTATTTTGGGAAACAGTTCTATGCATGTCATCATGAATATGTAATGAGTGAGCTGATGATGTCACGTCCCCACTTTCCTTTTTTAACTATATTATATGAAATCTTCATTATTTCATTATGTCATACATGTCTATAAAAAAATATCTCCCTTGTAACAAAATAAGTTACAGCAATGATGAACTTACACATTAAATAAGGAGTCAGTCCTTTTAGTTATAGGCTTGGAGCAGACAATTTGAATAATTGCAATTTCATATAATAAAATAAAAAAGAAAAAGTGGGGATATGACATCATCAGCTCACTCACTGCATATTCATGATGACGTGCATATAACTGTTTTACCAAAATAATGCAAAACTTAAAAAGTACCCCTTTAATAAGGGAGCTGAAATAAAGCCTATATTATCAAAGAGTGTTCTCTGACTTTAAAGATGGAAGTCAGAATTAATATTTTCATCATAGAATTAATCATCTTCTCTCTATTCTCACTTGCACCATATATCCCACTCAACTTCTTGGGTGCTTGGCAGCAGGAAAGTTCTAAGCATCATCGCAAATTCCACATTACATCTCGTCAGATGAAATTCAGGAAGATTGGTTACTGGGTTACACATCTTCTTGGCATCCACTCTCACAGTCTCAATTAAATTAAGGATAAATTGCAGAAGCAGTCATTACCACGGTCCTTGATCATGGCATTCGTTTCATTGCAGGCGAAGCATATTAACAAAAGTTAGAGGATTTTCTTACCATGGTAGAAAGCATTTGAGTGCTGCTCAAGTTCAAGTTTAACTTATTCATGTAACAATGTCTATTTCTTAGAAGTGCTATACTGCTACATTAAACAAAAATAGGTGCAATATACCCTACCTGGCTGCTCAGACTAAAGGAGAACTGATCAGAACCATTATTTACTTTCGATATTAATAATAAGATTTAACAGCATCTAAAACACCTTTTGTTTATAGTGTAGGCTACTTGTGAAGCGCTGTGCACCATTACTTATTAGCATGTTGACTGCAAAAACAACAAAAAAACACACCCCCCCCAAAAAAATAAAAATAAAAATAAAATAAATAAATAAAAATGCTATACTTTGTGTACATGTACAAAGATGTGATGTCCAGCAACTCATCGTTATTGTTACAACTCTTACATTAATTTTCAGATTGAAAAGTCTTTCTCAGATGATGAGGTACAGTAACACCATAAAAAGAATAAGACTAGATAAAAATAAGAGTTTAACACCCCTAAGATGGAAAGTGGAGTAATTTATCAAAGTCTATCCCCTTGAAGATATGCTGACAAATGATAAGTCTAATTCTAGATCAGAACATGAAGGAGTCCAACACATACATGTACATGTAACATTACTTTAATAGATGTAACATTACTTTAATAGAATACCAAATATATAAAAACTTCAGCATACCACTTTGATAGAAGAGACAAAAAAATAAAAGTCGCTTAATCTTACTCAAGGTTGTGAAAATCACAAATCATTAAATTATGTCCCAAAAGAGGATGATATAATGGTTCTCAATTGCACTCTCCCAACCTTCTTTTTCTTCAAAGATACATGTAAGTGCATGGTGCAGCTAAATTGTTGCCCATATTCATGCTGTCTCCTTTTGAAACTTGCCCATGTTCACTTTGTATGCTTTTTGATTGGACAGCTGATGAAAGGACATCAACTCCGACTTAAATGACATACTATAACTTTACAATACTTCCCTTTCAGCAAAGCTGCGACTAATCTACTGCACTTTCGCCTCAAGAGAATTAAAAAAAACACACAATCCATCTCACAAATCAATGTACCATTACTGGCTAAGATTACCACTTGTCTAGCTACGATGGCAGAGCTCTATGCAAAGAAATAAACAGTAACAACACACTGCTGCGACAGCTTCCTACTTTATCAAGATATATTGAAGTGGATGACGTGGGGGAAAGAAAGTAGTATCTTTAAATACATGGTAATAACATGAATAAAATAAGCCAGAAACAGAATTACCATCATTAATTGGAAGAATACACAGAAGATTCACACAGAATCAGAAGCCAAATCATTGTAAATACACTCTAAAAATGGATGGGAAAAAACAAACATTGCATTTAACTTGATGATGAAACATGATGTACATGTAAAATCCATGTACTTAAAAGAGGAAACTGATGTAGCGCATTTTCTTCTCACTCATAAACCCAAAGGTTATATGCACCCATTCATACTAACAAATCGCAGACAATCCAACAAGATACTTGTTTCCTTTGCAAGAACTGTTGGCTTTCAGGCCTACATCAAAACAAAAACTTTCATTACCCTTCTTGTACTTAGTCTAAAACTAAACCCAACACTTAAAGTGATTAGGTAACTTTGTGGAGGCTTGATAAAATCTGAGCTGTCTGGCCTTACATGCTATCAGGGTATGTAATATGGTGTAAAAATGAAGCCCATGGCAAAAAAAGCACTTCAAAATCATCATGTGCTTCACAAAAATAAACATATGCAAATGACCGGCAATGCCAGACTCATTTTCCCCTTGACTCGGTGTTAGTCTACAGCGTACGGCCATACGCTTTTGTAAAATGGGAGTATTCAGTCACAGATATAAAAATAGCATTATATATTTGAAAACCATTCTATGCCTGGCTATTTACAGTGTATTTATCCTTCTGAACATCATTATACAAGACAGATATCAAAATTCAACAATTTATTAAATCAAGCCTCCACAAAGTTACCAAATGCCTTTAATTGCTAAAATTAATGACAACCATTTCCATAGCAAGAAACTTTCATGAATTGCACAAATTGTAAGTAGTGATTCAAGTATTTTACATTAAGAATGTTTCCTGAATCCAAACCACTTGCCAAATTCACAGCAGTTTTTAGTTTGCATTTCAACATAGTACTGAATGCATTTTCACAATGAACTGCACTATTCAAGAATAACATTTGCAGAAAATACCATATCATTTGAGGATTCAATAATTAATGAACTGCAGAAATACAAAATATGTTACAACTTTGCACCTATTTCCATTTTGTTCACATTTCAGTAACAAGGGCTTTTTCTTTTTTTGTGTGTGTGCACATTAACAATTATTGGTACATTCATGATCTTAATGTTGCTCTTACGATACTTAGTCTTAGATTTGATTTTGGCTCTGTTTTTTTTTTTTGTGCAGTACTCTGTGTGTGCGATTCCGAGCGACAGTACTCAACTAGATCCAAACCTCAAATGGAAGTTAACTCAAGACTTTTCCCCAAAAAATCTGACTTTTTAAAATTCATCTCATCTAGTATGATGGATCGAGTATCTTCTTTATAAAAAGAATGCTGTATAGAGTCTAGTATAGACTTCTTCTAACTTTTTAAAAGAATAACTTTACTCTTTAGTCAGTTTAGATTCTTCCGTCCATATGCATATCAACCTAAGAAGTCCGTTAATGACGCCGTCATAACACTGATTCAAGAAATCACAACATATCGATAAACCTGGATGCTATTACGCAAGAGTCATGTTCGCAGATTTTTCATCAGCATTTAATACTATACAGACCCATGTTCTCTTGCAGAAGTTACTTAAGATGAACGTACCACCTTCTTTAATTTTGTGGATAAAGGACTTTCTTACGGACAGGACTCAAAGAGTTAAAGTGCAAGGGTTATTATCAGATTCAATATCTATCAATACAGGTCCCCCACAAGGATGTGTGCTTTCTGCTCTTCTATATATTTTGTATACTAATGATTGCATGTCTAGTAATAACGATGTTCGCTTTTTCAAATATATGCAGATGATACTGCAATCTTGGGGATGATCAGAGGTGATGAAAGTCACTATCGTTCAAATATAGAGCAGTTTATCAAATGGTGTGATGATAATTACCTTCAACTAAATCCGTCTAAAACGAAAGATCATTTTTTACTTTAGAGTTGCTACACAACAACACGAACCAGCGAAGATCAAAGATGAAAACATTGAAATTGTTCTAAAATACAAATATCTGGGCACAACGATCGATAATAAACTTAGTGGCATGATGTGTGTATGTCGACTGTGGCGACGGCCCAAACGAGAATGTTCTATCTTAGGAAACTGAGCTCTTTACATGTTGATAAACCCATCTTAAGTCTTTTTTACAAATCCATTGTCGAGAGTATTTTTCTTTTCAACTGTGTTGTTTTGTTTTGGGCATGTATGAAGGATGACTTTAGGAAAATGGAAAGTACAGTCAAGAGGGCGAGTAAAATAACAGGAAATAGACGAAATCTGGCAGCAGAATGTAAGGCAAGAATCCTCCAGAAAGCTAAACAGATCATCGCAAATGACAATCACAATCTAAATTACTTATATGAATTATTGCGGTCAGGAAGGAGAATGCACTCACTGAAATGTCGGACAAGCTGATATTTGGGCTCATATGTTCCATGCTCCATTCGTTTGTACAATCAAATGGAGTAAGGGGCATGTGAGCCCAAGTATCGGTTTGGCGTGGTTTTCCTTCCTTCCTTTCTTCCTTTCACACTATAATTATAATGCATAATCTTTGATGTCGTACCCTCTTCATCTGTTTCAATGTGCAATATTAGAATATAAGAATATTTCTTTTTTGTCTACCTTTCATTTTGATGGTTCTTGTCTGATTATAAATACAATGACATAGTTTCTCATAATTTCAAACCATGTTTGCATATAAACTGTACAGTGCCCCTCATCTCATTTTTTAAATGTATATTAACTTTTTAGATGTATATGCATTACATGTTTTTATAATGTGTGACCAAAACAAATTTCCATGTATTCTTGTGAATCTGGACGATTAAAAGAATTGAATTGAATTGAATTGAATTATCCGTGTTAACAGAACTCAAGGGCCAAATTCGTTATTATGCCCAGCCACCATTAAATCCGCCTGACCAAGTGAATATTTAGTCAAGTTTCTTGTGTTTTTATTATTGAAATTCTGATCATTTTCAACAGAATAAACGCTATTGTTAATTCATAACTGAAAAAATATCAGTCAAGAAGAGCGGGATTCGAACCAGCAACATTGTAGAACGTGTGGTGTAGAATAAGGATACTTCGACCATGATGCAGATTTCTTTACCACTAGACCACGAGCAGTGACGGTACAGCTCGTTGCTCTTAAGGCTTTATACCTCCACTCTATAGAAATTCAATAGTGTACCTCTTTTCTGCTCACTGTTTTTTCGATATCCTTGGTAGGATTTTTGCCAATTTGAGGATTACTGGGCATATTAGCTAATATAGCCAACTCAAGTACCGGTATAGGCGGTAAGTAACATAATTAATTATCCCTAAAATTATTTCAGTATTTCAGAAATAATCTTTCACATTTGCTGTGTTAGTTTTTTTAATATAAAAAAACAGTCTACAGCAGTAGACTAGTCACTAGGCACTAACTTTTTAACAGCTTGTGCCTTGTCACTATAGTACTACTACTACTACTAGATACAGAACTAACAACAGAACAGTTGTCAGCAAATATTTTGAGAGATCAAATACTTTCTTGCCAAATTATAAATAATCTTGCATATGTGTGAGTGGCCAAATTATTCATTTTTCTGTTAGAAACTATGTAAAATAATGACCATCTTATTATTACCAGCATGCACCAGGCCAGGGCCACACAGCAATGCAGTCATACGAGTCATAGCTCTACTCATATCCATGCAGACTCCAACGTGCCATGCATCGCACACAACATATACATTCCTACTCACACTGTGAATCACAAAACTGCAGACATGCAAAGTCAGAGGGATGCGGACTCACTATCAAACTGGAAAAAAACTTACCATTTCCAATAAATACGGAGCTCGTAGAAAGTTCATTGAGAACCTCTCTTCATAATTCAAGTCTGTTAGCAGCTCATTTATGAAAATTGTTTGATTCTTCGGCTTAGAATGGAATTTAAATGTTCTCTTATTCTTCTTAGCTCTTCTGCTGGAATCTGCGTCTCAAGCAACGAATTTAGGATTTCGGGCCACCGAAGATCCCCCGTCCAAATCGGACCCGAATATCGAATGCATACAATCTTCATACACGAAATTCCATCGCGCCGCGAAAATCATGTGTGGGGGTGGACGCGTCCACTTTTCTCGAAAGTCGGGGGGGGGGGGGGGTGTTGGAAAACTTTCAATTGAAAAATACTGAAATGAAGGCATTTACACAGATTAAAGGCATTCAGTAACTTTGTGGAAGCTTGATTTAATAAATTGTTGAATTTTGATATCTGTCTTGTATAATGATGTTCAGAAGGATAAATAAATAGCCAGGCATAGAAAGGTTTTCAAATATATAATGCTATTATTAAGATATCTGTGACTGAATACTCATTTTTACGAAAGCGTATGGCCATACGCTTTAGTCTAACACTGAGTCAATGGGGAAAATGAGTCTGGCATTTCCGGTCATTTGCATATGTTTACTTTTGTGAAGCACATGGTGATTTTGAAGTGCTTTTTTGCATGGGCTTCATTTTTACACCATATTACATACACTGATAGCATGTAAGGCCAGACAGCTCAGATTTTATCAAGCCTCCACAAAGTTACTGAATGCCTTTAATTTAGGACCTACACAAAATGCATCAAACCAAGGAGTTACGAACCTCGTATCTCCTTATAGTTAAACGAAAATAGTTATCGACTTCTGTACGTCTGTGCTCTAATTCACGTTGTAGAGGAACAAAAGATTCGTGTAAAGTTTGAGTGATCAAGCGAATAATATCTCTTATCCTATACCAAGAAGGGCTTGTCAATCTTGATTCATATAGGTCATTGCCTCCTTGCTCCTGAAAGCAAAAGGAAAATGATAATGAAGAAAAGCAAATGTGATCATAAGAATATCCTATATTTAGCCAGCTTAATGTCTATACTGATGTTCAAGAAAATGACAAACAAGCGTTACATTTTGCATCGGATGCCAACTTTTAATGGTCACTTTCAAGAAAAAGTCATCAGGATATGCTTTTAAATGAAAAGCCAGGAAAAGACCACTGAAAGTTCATGACAAATATTCTATGAAAGTTTATTTATTGGCAAATTCCATTGATCGACACTTAAAGGCCAAGTCCACCCTAACAAAAGTTATGGTATTTTAAAGTTTCGCTTAATTTCGCAAAACAGTTATATGCACATCATGCTCAGTATGGAAATGAGGGAACCAGTGACGTCACCCACTCACTATTTCTTTTGTATTTTATTATGTGAAATATAGAATATTTTAATTTCTGCAGATTTCACAATTAGGAAGCTCTCATTGAATTGTGTATAGGTTGCAACAATGTCAATTACACATGTTCAGCGAGGAATCAAACCTTGTTTCACATTATAACAAGGAAAAATTAAAATATTTCGTATTTCATGTAATAAAATACAAAAGAAATAGTGAGTGGGTGACGTCACTGGTTCCCTCATTTGCATACTGAGCAGGATGTGCATACAACTGTTTTGCGAAAGTTAAGCGAAACTTTAAAATACCATAACTTTCTTATTTTACATCTTATTTTGATGAAATTTTCAGTGTTATGCTTGTTGGATTTTTCTCTATTTATTCAAATCAACTATTTGTTAGGGTGGACTTGGCCTTTAAATCTTCACTAGGCGTGACAGTGTCCGAAAACTCAGACTGTTGTAGATCTAACTCCGAGTTCCTATCCATAAGACAACAGTTGAGCTAAAACACGGAACGAAATGTCATATATTTAGTAAACACTAAATCTAGATAGGCCTTTATTTAAATTAGGAAAAAGAAAAGAAAACAGTATAGAGGAAGCCTATGAAAGCCTTGATACAACACATGTTATAACATAATACCCATGAAGGGAAGAAAAGTGGTCGGGTGTAGTATGCCTATAGGATATAGCATAATTCAGTCTTCCTTCTTCTTTTTTCCCAAATAAATAAATCTCAAATTCATATTATTTAAACTTAAAGTAATCATATACATACCCTTATAATACAATATCATGATCACTGAATCCCACATTAATCAAGCACGCATGGCAAGCAGAGCCATGCCCTAACCCCTTACAAAAAATACTTCTTAAAATCTAACAGTTTACACTTTATGACCATGAGAACAGTATACTTCGCGATAAAAGCAGGACAAACTGCAGTTTTGTAACTAAGCACGTGCCTCTCCCCAAACCGTGAATACATGTATATATAATTATGTAGATTTGCATTTATTACTGCCATCGCTTCCACGAAAAATATTAATTTTAATGATATGTATATACATGGCAAGAAAGCTTTTATGTCCCTAAGGCCTAATTGCTTGCAGAAGCATATAATAGCCTGTTTAAGATAAAGAGCGAACAGTAACCGATGAAGAAAATAAAAACTAAACTGACAGCCCTCTGTATGCCTCGATAAATCAAACTTCAATTTCAATATTAACGGCTACCCCGGAAATTCGGAAGTTATAAAAATCAAGCTTGTAAATATTCTGGCTAATTTTTATCAGCCCACTTATCTGCCATAGACTGGATAGATTTAGCAAGAGGACTGATGAGAAACGGAAGTCGGTTCCAACACCAACTGTCAGTGGACTACTAGAAGACCTCGAATAGATGGATAGGTACCCATTACAATGCTTCATTAGTTTGCAAACATCTTATAAAAGTGCCTCCATCCGAATGCTCCAACAGTATAGAGAGAAAGAGAGAGAGTGAGAGGCGGTGGAGAGAAAGAAAAGGGAATACTCTCTCTCTCGCTCTCTCTCCTTTTTATTTTTTAAAAGCTTTCCCTCCATAAGAAACTATAAGGGTATATTCTCTCTCTGCCTCGACCTTTTCGGTAAAGTAAGAAGAAAAATAACTTTAAAAATAAAACTTTGACTTTTATGGTTTCAAAACATTACTGTTTTTTTAAGCATGGTTTAACATTTTCTTATGGTCGTAAAAGTGGTTGAATTATTCATTAATTTCTCTTTTAATGTGAAAAAAAACCTAAATGCTCTCAGAAAATGAACAACTATTTAATTTTAGTCATCATGGTCAGGGGACAATAATGAACGTTCGTCTTTCAATGAAAATAATAATTTAAAAAAGTAAATAGACATTTGAGTTAGGGATATATAGTTTCAAAGAGACTATTGTCGCCATCATGATACATGCCCTACTTACTCATTTATATGTTTTTATACATAAATACAAAGATTCGAATTCGAATGCAGGTCTGCATGCTTCACATAAACTTTTCGACAACATACTAGTAATCTCATGGCGCTTTTTTTAAATAAATACTAAAGGAATCTATAGATTTGCATTTGAAAGCATGCATGCAGTAGGCTTATAAGCTCGTGATGTGAGCACAACGCGCCTGAAAATTATAATCCAGTGCCAAATTTGGACCTGGAAAAGCTCTTTTGCATTCAACTCGTGCTTGTGAACGCTGTTAGTTACCATGACAACATAGCCTATGATTTGCTGCCATTTGTGTTTTTGATGTTCACTTTCTAATCCTCCCAGATTGCTTTCTGGTAGTTTCTGACGTCTTCTTTCTGTTTTGAAGTATTTGAAGTCCCTTCTCTAGATTTTATATCTTAATGATAATTTTATGAGTATCTATGCTCTACTTTTAATGGATTCAAACCGTAAATGGGGATTAGTAAGCCCTCATACAGTTGGATAGAGTGGAAGTAAAAAAAATAGGAGAATCGATTTGTGAAAGTTTCTGAAAACCGGACAGGGGATGAGTAAAGATTACTACAATGAGATGCATGGGGGAATCTCCACCAAACAATAAGTATGTCACCTATACATGTATTTATCTTCAGTGATCCCAAGGCAAAAGACAGCAAGGAACTGTATATTTTGCTTGAGAAAGTCCACTAGAGTGGGTGACAGCTTACCTGCTAAACTATGTAATGAATACCCTAACCAATTAATGTTTTCTGTGTCCCCATTTGTTGTCAAAATATCCCTTTCGTCAGTTTTCGGGTTCGAATATTGGACATTTTCCTTTCTCGTGAGAAACTTTCTGCTCCTCATTCTGAAGTTTCCTGTTTCAAGTTTCAATCTTATCTATTTCCAAGTTTATTATTTCCAAACATCAAACATAACTTGGAAATGAACATGATTTACACAACAGGGGGATATTTTCACGTAATCACAACGATACATTAAAATAATCTCATCCAAATATCTATTCCTCCTTCTCCTCCCCTCCTTTCCCCCTCTCCTCCCATCTCCTCTTCCTCCTTCCTTCTTCTCCCCTCCTCCTCCTCCCCCTCCTTCTCCCATCCTCTTCCTCATCCACCTGAACGCCCTCCCCTTCTTCTCCCCTCCTCCTCCCTTTCTCTTCATCTTTCTTCTTCTCCTCCTCCTTTTCCTCCTTTTCTTCCCCCTCCACAATCATCTTATCCACAGCATTATCCAATATTTTCTTTTCATTTGTAGAACTCGGTGCTCCATTTTCTATCGAGAGTACGAGCATTCCTCCTCTTATTCCCACTGATAAATAATTGGAATATTACGATTTCAGCGCAGGGAATACATCAATTTGTTGCGACCCCCTGACCTTGTTCACCTAATGAAAACAGTTCCTTTCAACCAGAATTTTCCTAATAAGTGTTTACCTTTAGCTCCCTGGTCCGGAAGTGACCACTGACAACTTTGTGTTTCTTCCAAATTACTTCCTCACGACGAGAGAAACATCTTCAGATGAAATTTTACAGGCCGAATAATTTTTCCCCTCTTTCCATTGATTATTTTCCGTACGTCCAATGTGTCGCTGATTAAGTTTGGGAGCATGGTATAGCCTAGGGCGGAAAAGAATTTGTTAGCTTTCTCAATGTTTTTATTCCTATATCATGTATACGTGCATGGAAGAATATCATTATAAACATTTCTCATGAAAAGGACTGCTCTTGAAGTGTTTTTATATTTCAAATATAACTGGAAAAAAGTCATGTTCGTGTAATCCCATGCATGTATCCATATCTGTGTCCAGTGCTTTCATTGTTTGTGATATTTGATAAGATTTATTCACTTTGTATTATTGTAATTGCGATGATTCCGATACTTTATACATGTAATATATGTTTCCTATTTCACATTTCAAACATAGTCAAAGTTCTCGGAAGTTTATATTTACATGTATACAATAGTGATAGAAATGATCACTATGAGACGGTCGTAGCTTGTATTATCCTCCTTTATTCGTAGTCAAACTTTCGATCTGTGATCTGCGTCAAAACTCTATACAAACACAAAATGATGACTGAGATTTACATAGGAATGTACATTACAATGATAATGATAATAGTTATAATTTTAATAATGAGTATATACTTAACTATTATAAGAAATTTAAATGTACATTCCGATGTAAATCTCAGCCATCATTAAGTGTTCTTAAAGAATCATAATGAAGATCACAGATCGAAAGCTTGACGCCGAATATAGGAGGATAATAAAAGCTACGACTCGTTTCTTTCACTATATACCTTCCACTTAAGCAACTATATGAGTGACCACCAGATTTGTATTCGAGGAAGATTTCTCACAATATATATGTATATGTGGTCTAGTGGTTAAGGCGTTTGGCGTACACTGCCAAAGACCCGGGTTCGACTCCCGGCGGATCAGCTTTTGCAAACCCTGCAGTTATTACCACAGAAAGGAAGTCAGTAAGGAGGAACAATGAATTTAGCTACGCAAATTATTTCTCTCAATCAATTCATTTGTCACATATATATATATACATGCGAATATACCCAACTTTAACATTTCGACGGCGTCTCGGTAAATAGCGTGAGTATTGATGAGACAGGAGACAAAGAACGTAGCTGAACTTCAACTTTATTGGATCAAGCTTCAGGAGCGAATCCAGGATTTCCCAATAGGGGGGGGGGGGGCGCCAGGCATTATTGATCGCCGTCCTCGGGGAGGGGTCTAAGGGGAGGGGGTGCCCCCTCCCCTTTGGAAAATTTTTGCTTCTGAAGAAAGGCTGAGATGCAAAATAATCCTATATGTGACCAATTTTGAAGCCTATTTAATGAACAACTTTTTTTTTTTACGACGGCCAATAAGGGGGGGGGGCGCCTGTTGCGCCACCCCCTGGATACGCCACTGAAGCTTTCGGCCTTCACGGCCTTCTTCAGGTTCTGCAGATGATAATACAAACATATAGCATATACTTCAATATACACACATGTCAATATGTGTTTTTTATATTCATTTAATAAAAAAATAACATTTGCATATTGATATTAGCATATACCTTCATGGCTACGGTTTATTACAAAGAACTTACTGAATGAATAATAAGAACAAAGTTTAGAAATATTGTACAGAAATTTAATGTAAATTATCGCTTACCGAAAGCGAAGTTTCGTTGAGGGTGACTAATGTATGTGTGTGGTGTGTAAAATTTGTGCGGTCAAGTGTGAATAAGTTCCTGACCTTTGACATTGGGATGGCAGGTGAGTGTGGCGGGAAGAAAGAGAGAGAGAGAGAGAGAGAGAGAGAGAGGCAAGATGAGAAAAAGAGAAGAGCGAGACGTGAATAAACAAATATAGTTGATCACGAACGAATAGAATTTGTATATACGTACTGCTTGCGGTTGGGATTTCAAACCAATGGTAATGAATGGTTTGAACAGAGTGAGAGCGTTACAGACTTATATTTCAATATCTGTATAACTTAGGTACAATTTTCATATCTAAGAGTTAGACTTAAAATGAAATCCAACCTTAATAGCAAGTTGCTTGAAAGAAAGAGGAAAAATCAGAGAAGCAGATTGGTGAAAGTTTGAACGAAATCGGACAAGCAATAAGAAAGTTATGAATTTTTGAAAGTTATAATCACTACACATATGGGAATTTCAAATTGGCCGAATAGGTAATGTCACTGTGATGTAGCTGTGGACAACTCCCCCATTTGCTCCAACACACAAAATGACTAAAATGTCACTTTTTCATAATGGATTACTCAGTACGATCTATTTCTATAACAATATGCTATCTCCAATATATTTTGAGTACTGCCCCGAGGGTAAAAGCGCCTCGAAGAAAACCGCAAATTAATGATATATTTGTGTACGACAATCGGGAGAGTTGTACACAAAAGTGTCACAATCGACTCACCAAATTGCATACCAATTTGAGATTCGCATAGATGTAGTGATCTCATTTTTCAAACATCCATAAAGTTCTCATTCCTTGTCCGATTTCTTTCAAACTTTCACCATCCTGTTTTTCTTATTTTTCTGCCTTCACACAAATCATCTTATTACCAAGGTTGTATTGCCCTTTAAAGCCGAGAGAAAAACTGTTGAAATACCAAACACGCACTGAAAAAAAAACAAGAACACCGTCTTCTTTCCCGTATCCTTCACCCCCGCCACCGCCAAAATCCAACAAATAATTAAAAAACACTACCCCCTGCTACAGCAGTTAGACAAAACGAAAACTATACCCCCAGTAACCTCATTCCGCCGAGGTCGCACCCTCCGAGATCTACTCGTTAAAGCGGGACACACTTTCCCCTCCCACACCACGCCAGAAAACGATCCAGAATGCCCCAATGGATTCTTTCAATGCAAATTTAAAAAAAAAACCGCGTCATTCATAAACACATCACAAACACCTCAAAGTTCAGAAGCACAGCAACCAACCAAGAATTCTCAATCACCTCACATATAACTTGTAAATCCAGTTGGGTAGTATTAATCACCAGTCCTGCATCAGCACAACACAAAATATTACCATACACAACACACTTCAACATCCCATCTCACTCACTAGATAATGTTAAAATAACTGGCATTGAAATCATCCGCAACAAATCACGCGACACAATCCTCCACAGAGAATCCTTCTGGATTTCAAAACTTAAGACTCTACACCCAAATGGTATTAATGTTGACCAATAAATAGCCAATGACACCAAGTATTGCATGGACAATGTGCATGAAAAGTTCTCCTTAAATGCACACTTGCCTTGTCAGTTTGTGTTTTGTTTTTGATCACAGGTACACTATCCCTATGAGGTCATTTTATGTTAAAATCATTTAAGTCTAACTCTCAGATATGAAAATTGTACCTAAGTTATTGGTCACAAGACTTAAATCTCAACTACAACACATCTCTATCGGTACGCTATGCTATTTATTGTTTACCATTCGTGATGTGATTTAAATCTCAATCATTAAAGGTCTATACGCGCTGGGTATGAACCATCTAATTCCCAGGGATATTGAAATATAAGTCTGTAACGCTCTCACTCTGTTCAAACCATTCATTTCCATTGGTTTTCAATATATATATATATATATATAAAACGTTGTAAATTCCAATTATTGGCGTAGTAATAGAAGAATAACGATATGGAGATGCATAATTAAAGGGAAATCCAACCTTAATAGCAAGTTGTTTTGAAAGAAAGAGGAAAAATCAGAGAAGCAGTTTGGTGAAAGTTTAAACGAAATCGGACAAGCAATAAGAAAGTTATGAATTTTTGAAAGTTGTAATCACTATACATATGGGAATTTCAAATTGGCCGAATAGGTAATGTCACTGTGATGTAGCTGTGGACAACTCCTCCATTCGCTCCAACACATAAAATGACTAAAATGTCACTTTTTTCAAAATGTTTTAATTAGTAGGATCTTTTTCTTTCATGAGGACCTATAACAATATGCTATCTCCAATATATTTTGAGTACTACCCCGAGGTTAAAGGCGCTTCGGAGAAAACCGCAAATTAATGATAAATTTGTGTACGACAAATGGGAGAGTTGTCCACAAGTATGTCACAATCGACTCACCAAATTGCCGATTTGAGATTCGCATAGATGTAGTGATCTCATTTTTCAAACATCCATAACTTTCTTATTCCTTGTCCGATTTCTTTCAAACTTTCACCATCCTGTTTTTCTTATTTTTCTGCTTTCACACAAATCAACTTATTACCAAGGTTGGATTGCCCTTTAATTTTACTAATTAAATTTTACTTTTCAAATTTTCGGAACGATCCACACATTCCTTCTTCAGGGAAACGGATTACAACAAAAATGACTCTAACTTTTTGACAATAACAAAAACAATTGTTGTACGCATGTCCGTCCAGCAACAACTGTTGTGGTTGTAATGAACCAAAAACTTTGAGGGGATGAACATAGACATATACGCAGCACAATTTCTGAATACTTGCGAGCGAGCGCAGCGAGCGAGCCAAAAATCCACCTTTTTTTAATGAAAATGTAATTTTGTCAGATGTAGACCTATATCTGGTAGGTAATTTCAAATTTTGCCTCTTATTCTCTCTTCCCCCATTTTTTTGTTGTTTATTGTTTTTGTTTTTGTTTTTGTTTTTTTGTTTTTTGTTTTTTTGAGGGGGGGGGGGGGGGCTTAGAAGTTTTTTTTCGGGCTGCAGCCCCCTATCAGTACGCCAGTGGATACAAGTTGCGCAATCTCAAGGGCGCATTAATGATTGGTGTCTTATTATGACGTAATAATAAGACAATTAATTACATTAATTATATCATTTTCATGATGTAAGCTTAAGAGTCAATGAATTGTACACATAATGTACACATTATGCATAAATATATTGTAATCCGTTTCCCTGAAGAAGGAACGTGTGGATCGTTCCGAAAAGTTGGAAAATAAACTTTAATTGGCAAAAAGCGCATCTCCAATCGTTATTCGTTTTATATAGGAATGAATTAACTGCGAAGGGGTTGCAGGGGCTGCATGTCGGTGTTTTTACCTGGTGTAGCCGAAAACCACTCAACCCGCCTCCGAGGTCTAGTGGTTAAGGCGCTTGGCGTACAGTGCCAAAGACCCGGCTTTTTTTTGCAATGCCTGTAGTTATTTCCACAAAAAGGTAGTCAGTAAGGAGGAATAATGAAATTAGCTACGCAAATTATTTCTCTAATTCGATTCAAATGATTTCTCACATTATGTAAATTTACCCACGAAAGCTGCCAATGCTATAGTGTTAGAACAAATTTCTCACACATTGTAAATAATTAAATTAATTCTAATACATGAATCCGCCATGGATCTAGCTAGGCATGCGGCTTTTCATTGTTCAATACTCCCATGTCCCTCAAAGAAAAGGAATAAATTAACTGCGAAGGGGTTGCAGGGGCTGCCTGTTGGTCAGGCATGCTGTTGGTGTTTATACCTGGTGTAGCCGAAAACCCTCAACCCGCCTCCATGGTCTAGTGGTTAAGGCGTTTGGCGTACAGTGCCAAAGACCCGGGTTCGACTCCCGGCGGAGACAGTTTTTGCAATCCCTGCAGTTATTTCCACAAAAAGGTATAGTCAGTAAGGAGGAATAATGAAGTTAGCTCCGCAAATTATTTCTCTCATTCAATTAAATTGATTTCTCACATATTATATACACACACATACACACACACACACACACACACATACACATTATAAAGGGGGTGAATGTATCGCTTTACTCTTTTCCTACCGTGTGATATTCGCCCTACTTCTCTCTAACGCTCTCTCTCTCTCTCTCTCTCTCTCTCTCTCTCTCTCTCTCTTCCCTCCTTTGCATTTTTGCTTTGTTGCTCTTAGCGTATTGCATTGCCCTGCTGCTGGATGTGTTTATTAATAAAGTTCATGATTTCCTGATAAAGCCTTATGGGCGAAAATTCGATATTTTTCATCTGTAAACGGTTGTTTTTTGTATATTATATATATATATACAGCTCTGGAAAAAATCATTAGACCAAGCAAGGGTACTATAATATGCAAACAAGATTATAAAAATGATTTGTCTTTGCATGTATTTCATTGAATGAATACCAAATTCCAGCAATTATACCTTGCTTTCATGATATTTTATTTCCTTCTTACCACAAAAATAACAGTATCAGTAACCATTCTTGGTCTAATAATTTTTTCCATGGCTGTATAGAAAAATTATTAGACCAGTTGCATGTGGAGGAATATAGGTATAGTGTTAAGTCCATTTTCTACAGAAGTAGGAAAATGATTATTAACTGCTTATTGATTATTATATGGACTACTACTCCCCATTACAATTACCTTTGTGACAATTACCCCAGGACAATTACCACTAGGACGACTACATCAAGAACAATATGAGAAAGGTTTTTTGAGGACTGCAGGATGAATTTCAAGCGTTACTTGTCTTGGTTTGAGCACCTTGGCCTGCTCATTATTCTGAGAATATTTAGAGTGACATAAAAATTAAAGACAATAGAAAATTGAAGTTAATAATAATAATAATATTCCGCTTTTATATAGCGCCTAATACATCGGTGATGTCTCTAAGCGCTTTACAGATTATTATTCCCCGGTCATCGGATTCTGGCATGCCCGCACACAATATTATGCACATTATTTTCCGCTCCCTGGGGAGTATTCCAGCAATGGGCAGTACAGTGACGCTCACATTGCATTGCTAAACAAACGACATTAACTTTCGCATCCTACCGGGTACCCATTTAACACCTGGGTGGAGAGTGGCAAATGTAGATTAACGTCTTGCCAAAGGACGCTAGTGCTGCGGTGGGATTCGAACCCCGGACCTCGTGGTTCAATATGTTTTGTACACATAATTTCATATTTTATCCATTATCTCTATAGATGCTGCTTGTATTTTTGTGAGCTCAACATAATGTTCTGTCAATTTTCCCATGATATATCTTGAGCTAAGAAGGAGGCAAGCTGCACATATGGATAGTTGTACTACTAAACCTGTCACCCTGAAGCAACATTGCCAATTTGAGGATCGCCATAAAAAGTAAATTGAAACTTTCATAACTTTCTCATTTCGTAACCGATTTCGATTGGAACTTTTTTTTTTACATTGCTTCTCTCTATCCTCTCTTTTAAATTTCCCCAAGGGTTTCATTCTCCTTTAAGTGAAATGGATTTTGAAATACTCTCATCATCTAAGGTATGTCATTTTTTAGCGAAAAATATTTGTAAATTTTGCCATTCAAGCCAGCAAACATTAATTTGGAAGCTTTCAATTGACTAATACCGATACCAAATACCATGCATGTAAAGCATTGTTGCTGCCAAATCAAAAGCATAACAGACGCTTGCTATAGTTTCTACAAACCCTCCTGTTTGACGTAAATAATGATTTAACTGATTGATCTAATATTAATTGACTTTACAAAGCATGGGAAAAGCAAACTGATGTTTGAAGAAGAACGCTGAATCAATTAATTTAATCGCCCTCTATTTAATGTAATTGGGTTGTTTGATTAAAGCAATAGGTCTATGATTAAACCATAGGGTCTATTATTAAACCAAGATGGAAAAGCTGAGTAATGGACAGGGATGGTTGAATAGGTTGTTACCAGGATGACGCCACTGTCAGCGAGCTGCTGGAGGAAGGATGCAACATCCGGTAATCAGTTTGATTGGATTTAGGAATTTTATCATTTCATCATGACCCTTAACAGCCCGGGATACAACTTGTCTATTTTTTCTGTCTGGAATTAATTTCCACTGATTTGGTAATGTTTTCCGTTTATTTTTAAGCAACCTCCTGGTTTATCCTAGGAGTTGCAAGTCTGATGAGTGTGAAATTTTGTCAAACCTGTTATGTCATCATACGAAATTTAATATAACTTCGATAAAAGGGCATTACTGTTCCCTTATACTGTAATAAAAGCAATATTGTCAACATGATGTCCGATGAAGCTCTTCTTACCCATATCTCTTTCTCTCTCTCTTTCTCTCTTTTTCCATCTCTTAAAACTTTCACATTGCAACAAAATAAACAACATCCCTAAAGGGCCCCTGCCATCGAAATGCAAGTGGATACCTCTTGGTGTGCAATTCTACATACATCTCATATTTTGTTCTTTAAACTTCTAAATAATTATGTTTTATAGATTTTTAAATACTTTTGAAATAATTTTCTTCAACCTGCTAAGCCCACCCACTTAAAAAAAGGCCTCCAGACCATTTACCCCCACTGTAAAAACTAAAGTGTTAAATCACCATTTAAAGGGCCGAGGAGTGACAACTTTTTCAAAAAGGCAGATTAACAATTTTAACATGCTGGATCCAACACTATAAAGGTTGTATCTAGCAGGTTTAAGAGGTTGATCTGCCATTTTGAAATGGTGGTCACTCCTCGGCCTTTTAAATGGTGATTTAACATTTTAGTTTTTAGAGGGCCCTTTGACATCATTTGTCAATCATCAGTGAACCATAGCGATTTTGCATGTGAAATTGGTATTTAACTTTGTCAAAGCTGACACCTGTTACAATACAATATACAATAAGAGTTGCTATGTCAGACATGCTGTAATGAGGAGGTATGTATGAAAGCATGCAATTCTATGAGTGCGTGCTGAGCTGGGGGATCACTGTGTACTACTATTCTTTTGAAGAATAGTGGAATGTAACTTCGCCAGCTCATACAGTACCCCATCATAGCCTTTGTTTTCCTGCTGACGCTACGGCATGTCTGCCATAGCAACTCCTGTGTTGTTATTGTATGCTGTATTGTAACAGGTGTCAGCTTTGACAAAGTTAAATACCAATTTCACTCTCTTTCTCTCCCTCTCTCTCTCTCTCCCTCCCTCCCCCCCTCTCTCTCTCTCTCTCTCTCTCTCTCTCTCTCGTCTCTCAGTGTCGCTCTTTTTCCCCTCTCTCCCTCCATCTCGCTCTTTTCCCTCTCTTTCCCCAAATATATCTCTTTATCCCTCTCCTCTAATTATCTGCCAGAGAGAAAACAAACCAGAGAGAGCGCTAGAGAGAGAGAGAGAACAAAAAAAGAGAAAGAAAGGGGAAGGGGTATCACCCTCAGTGGCGGATCTAGCCTGGTAAGACACAATACATTCTAGGGGTCCGCCATTGTGCACAAACAAAGCGGACCCCTAGAATGTATTGTGTCTTACCAGGCTAGATCCGCCACTGACCCTCTCCTCTTTCATTTTCTCTACCCATCTCTCTCTCTCTCTCTCCCTCCCTCTTCAGTCTTTTTTCCTCTTCAAGATGTTACATTTCATGTCTGATTCACGTTATCGATGGACGAGGCAAGCGTAGAAGTTCTCTTCTCATTTCACATACATTATTTATCAAATCATGAACATCTTAATCAATAAAACAAAGTGATGAATAAAATATCACTGCGATTGGCTAAAGTATTCCATCTGGAAAACTGACAGGCAATTTTATGCCATCGCGACCAGGCAGAAAAAAGAGAGTGATAAAGAAAAACCTTTCCTCTTGCGTTCATGCGAACATTTTCGGCCCAGAATCACGGTTTTGAAAGACGTTTATAGTTTAAAACACGTCTGCGTTCATGCAATTTTTCGTCGGTCGTAAAAATAAATGTGTTTGAGATGCCAAACTGAAGCGCAGAAACCGTGTGTTTTGTAACATGTTTCTGCCAGAATCATGGTCGCTAAAATTGCATGAACGCAACGATCCGATATCTCAATCATGTTCTATGACGTCATTAGGATAGAAGAAAAGATGAGAGGAGGAGAACAATGAAGAAAAATACCATAAGAAACAAGAAGGAAATATGAGGACAAAAACAAAGAATAACATAAGGAAAGAGGATGAAAGGAAGATGGAAACAAAAAATGAAATAAGGAAAGACAGAAAGAGAAGAAATATAAAATCAAAGAATAACATAAGAAAAGATATAACGAAAGAAAAAACATGATAGGAAAATAAGAACAAGAATAACATAATGGATAGATAGAAAGAGACGGAAAATAAAATTAAAGAGATACATAGGAAAGGATAGATGAAAAAATGAAATAATGAAAGCACAAAAACATACATAAGGAAAAAGTAGGATGATATACTAGATAAAACAAAGAATAACATAAGCAAAGACAGAAAGGGAAGATGATAGAGAGAGAAAAAAAAATATTGTCATAAGGAAAGACAGAAAGAGCTAATGAAAAAGATCAAAATAAAGATGAACACAACAAAGACAGAAAGAGAAGAAAGATCAAAATAGAGAAAAACATGAGGAAAGGCGGAGCTTCATTATTTGGAGCTTGAATCAGCGTTGACGTGAAATTGCATGAACGCTCTACACAAGAAACCCTGTTTTAAAACGGCGTTCGTATGATTCATGTTCGTGGTTCTAGCTTCAAAAATTGGTTGAACGCACCCAACTCATTTGTGAAACTTGTTCCTGGATATTTTACAAATTTATGAATGTGTTATAATCATGATTTTTCTCATGATAATGAGGTGATAATGTGTGTCATATTTTTCATCAATTTGTTATACTTGTTCATCATTTCTGAACTGACTGTTCTGCTAACTTTAGCTTATTGCGACCAATGATTTCCATTGAAGTTTTCGTTGTTGTTGTTTTGTCTAGTAAATTTTATGCATATTATATTGGTGTGGAACTAGCATTCCCCACAGGGCCCACAATGAGATGATTGATCTTCATTATCATTTGTAAAATGAAGATCTGTCTTGGTAACGGTGATGGGACTCGTCCTGTGGGCTGAACCTGGGGTTTGATATTCCATCGGGTTCTGAACACAGAACTGTGGTTCTGAACCATCGCTGTTCTGAAATTCGCACTCTACTTTAACTTTAGAGGGCGGCAGACCTAAACCCAGTGAGGACGACAAACATACGAAAGGGATTCGTTAATAAAAGGGTTCTGCGGTGAGCAATAATATGCAAGCTGAACCAAGAGTGTCACTTGGAAATTTTGCAATGAGAAAAGAAGATCCTCCAAACAAACAAAACAGAGCAAAACAGGCCCGGTACGCCCTATAAAATTTTAATTCAGTTGATAATTTTTTTGAAAATATATCATTCTTGATGATTATCTATCAATGTTTCTGGCTAAGTTCGAAAGGTAATAATGGAATCCGGTTGTACATTAATGTTAGAACAGTCGTAAATATGTGTTATGAACCAGGATATATAATTGTGATTTTTTTTTTAATCACCAAAAATGATGGGTAAAAACCTGCTGCATGATTAGAAATTCATGTTAAAAAAAGTCTTTGATCTATTTTGTCTATTTATCTTAAAGAGCGCATGCATACAGTCGATTTCCGATTCAGACAGGAGAGCGTGAAAAGTCACACCCGTCATGATATTTCCGCTGTGCTGCCCATGGCGTTCACATCCTCAATGATCATGATGATGAAGCAGTGTCATCAACGACATCGCCATTCCAACACCGACTAATTTCCTCATGCATTATATTCTCATTTTGTCTTTATACTCAAAGCGTATACTTTCACACACCATCGTATTAATATTCCATTACAGAACGTCAACGAGGTGATGATTATCAGTGAATGATTTCCAGCTGAAAGCAGAGATCTCAGTAATGATTGGAAGTAAATTTGTCAATTTTCTTTCCTTCATTTCCTTTAGGTTATCTCGTTAAGATTAATAATGAAATCATATGATATTATTGTGACCATCTATCATTCGATCACTTGATCATATTTTGAAGTTTAGTGTCAGTGACTCGGAATTTTCAATCTTCCACGACCATACTTCTAAGCTTTTGTTAGCTGTTGAAATATCTTCTTAATATCTTTATAATAACATAATTAACAACTTATGTCATTCTGCATTATAAATCCTTTATTATTGTCAGAAGTCACGTGAATAGACATACGGATACAAAGTCGGCGGGAGGAGGGGGGGGGGAAGTAATGTATCTCACCCTTTTTATATAGGTATACAAGTGAGCTAAAACTGTGAAACTATGCTATATGACAGTGAAAAAAGTTATTTCGTCATCTACATGTAGGGTACTATAAATAAGATACAATGAAAGAGCTACAAAGAGACCAACTTGCTGCTCGAATGGTCGTAGTTCCTAAATTCTCGGAGGGGGTGTAGCCCCTCCAGCCCCCCCCCCCCTCGCGCGTCATATGCCTGTATGCCTGTTGTAACTTTCGTATAGAATACAACTTAATTTTGTTACAAAGTTACTATTTAGAACTGTTTCCAAATTATCCAATGAAAAGAGTTCAGCATGCTCAGTAAAAGCATAAAAAGAATTAACTGTTGTTATGACAACGCTTGTACGATTGGTACGTCATTCAACCAAGATTCAAGATTCAAGTTTACTTTATTTGTGTTTTTATGTATTTTCCCTGCATCCTCGAAATTTCACTGATCTGTTGTTGCGGAAAAAAATATTCATAATTCACAGTCTTTATGCTATAATTTGTGATAAGTATTCTCATTCGGCCCATGGGTGTTGTTTACACCTCACGACACATGTTTTCATCCCTCAACCCCCCCCCCCCCCCCCCCCCACACATATTACGCATATTATAGCAATCATAAAACACATCTCCATAACTTTCACATCAAACTTTACACATCAATCATCAATAGAATAGTTAAGAAAAATTATAAAACATATGATTTGTACGATTGTCTATCCATGGTACAAGGATCCGTTGTCATCTCTTTTTCTGTTCGACTCTCTTGTACTGTCTCACCTTCCTGTCACCTGATTTTAGTATTTAACTTTTGAAAATAAAAGTCATTGTGAAAAATCAGTCAAAAATGTGATCGAAAGCAAGATTATAAGATGGGGTACGATATGCAATTCTTTTAGAATTAATCTTGAAGTTTTGATAATTTCTATGATAATCATTCTTTGCGTGGTACGAATAGAATTCTTTACATTCTGGTTGAAAATTCACATTTATTTTCCTCCAACTATAAACGTTATCGCTTTTCTTAAAATTTTCAGGAGGATTTGTTTTTTATTCCGCTGGCAAAAAAGTATAGAATTTCACTGTAGTTTCACGGTTATGTCAAGATATTACCTTCGAAAAAAATATTCCCAAAATGAGCCTGTTTTATCGATATTTTGTTCATAAACGTACGAGTAAATTTTGTGCCAGAGGGGCTGGCGTAATTTGCTCGAAAATTAAATTTTCTTTGTTAAACTTTTTGCGAGGGAGGAAAGCGAGCAAGCGAAAATGTTGATTCTTGTGGAAGCGAAAATATGCAGAAATTATATATTCGGCCACATCACTACCCACATATGAGGATATTCGGGTTCTTCCCTGCCCGAATATGAGGTGAAGTTTGGCCGAATGTCGGCACATTTCCAAATCCTCGGGAGGGGGGGGGGGGGGGGCTGCATCCCCGAGCCCCCCCCCCCCCCTCCGCGTACGCATTTGATTTCGTTTATACTAACCTTCAAAACTCTTATAAACACGATTGTGTTTTATAAGTTGTATGCATACGGAATATGCCTTTCCCCTTCTTTTTGTAGTAAGAAATAATTTTTTTCAGTTAGTGACATCGCTTTTATGATATAGACATTTTATATTAATTATGCTTTCCATGTAACCCTTTCCACTGGCTGCTATTCATTCAAGCATTTTGCTTAAGATAGCTGGCCCCTGCATTTCTGCCATTTCTACTTGTTTCATTTAGATTTATAATCATGTCTTTATTCTGTTGTCATTGTTATTTAACTGTCACATTTGTAATTTGAACAATTATATTGTACATTTATTACTATAATTGTTTGTAAATTTGTTATTTGATTTGACAATAAATGCAGAAAATCCTGCTTTGCAGGTTGTTATATACTCATTCGTAAAAACAAACGGAGTTTAATAATTTGTTAGAAAAGCTCCCTCCTATAAGAATAATAGCCGAGACTATACATGAACATGATGAAATATGAAGAAGGAAAAAAAAAGTGTACTTTTGATTTTTGTGTGCTTAAGTCTTTGTGTGAGCGTTTTGCGTTTCCCTTGCTAGACTTAACTGAACTGTCACTTTTGAGAGTTTCAGAAGCGATATAAGCTTGTTTGTGTGTAATTATCATCAAGGCTTCAAACTATTCGCTGACAGAAGACTGGGGGCATGTAAATGAAATGGCGGTTGGTTATTGGTTTGATATAAAACGAACATGACGAAGATACAAGTTACCTCTCCCTCTCTCTCTCCCTCCTTCTATCTCCTTCTCTGTTTCTCTCCCCCTCTCAGTCTGTTCTGTATCTCTTGTCCCATCTCTAATGCTCTCTCTCTCTCTCTCTCTCTCTCTTTGAGATTTCCGAGATAATATCAGGTGGCGAATCCAGCGTAGGATCGATAGCGATAGATACCAGCATTAGACTAATGGCTGTTGATTTCACTTGACTGCCAAAGGGTGGAAAATGAGAAAGAAAAGAAATGGAAAGAAAAAAGTGAAAAAGGAATGGAGAAAAGAAGGAAAAAGAAAGAAAACGGAAACAAGGTGATTCCCTGGACCCTACCCACTCGCGCTTGATTTTGCGATGTACACGCATTTTTTTTGGTCCGCCCTTGCCCCCCCCCCCCAACATTTTCTTTTGCCCCCCATTTGCCCCCCCCCCCCACTTTAAAAATCCTGGTGCCGCCACTGTTGACTGCTAAGAAGCAAATATAATTATGCTTGTTAAGAAACCATGGAACCTACAGCTCTTACTCTATTACCCCGCTTTCACACAGGGGTAAAATTCTGTAAAGCTGATTACTTTAAAGAGCTTTAAACTACTAGTAATCAGCTTTACATGCGATGTCATTCACACACAAAAATTTCGGTGCGATCGTTCGAGACTCTCTGCTGATCAAATGCGCAGTAGAACCATTGTCCATGATAAAAGCAGGTCATGTCAATATTAAAGCGCGCACCCGGTCTTAGCTCCGCCCTATTATATCTGGAGAGCGTTTCATGAAGACAGTGTTTTGTCACTGATTTTTACCGACAACTGTTATAAGTTACTGAAATCCTTGCATCTGACTGAGCAAATTTGTCGGCAAAACTGACAAAACACTTGATCAAACACTCCCCCGTTTATACACATAATATTTTGCCTCCTCCATACGAACTTCGCATCTGTAGCTCTGTTAGTGTATAGTTCGATGTATTCGGAAATTTGTCTAGGGCTGATTAGTTTCTAATAAGCTTTCCATACGATGAATTTTACATCACACAACTACGCGATTACTAAAATTTCATACTAGACACGTGAAATGACAGATGTATCACGAATACGTTACGAATACGAATCCACGCTCTACGTGCCAATCTGGATCGCGCTGTATCTGCAATTCATTCGTGATTCGTGCGTCAATTACGTAATTTTAACGCGTAATTTTAACGCAATACGCGATATAAACGTGATACATCTGTGGTACATGCGTGAAAGGTCCGTTAAACATACGTGGACATACGTGGAACGGTCATGGAAAGCCTAAAATTTGCGTATGCATATCGCAATAATCACGCACAACTGCGTAAGATTTACGTAAGATTTACGTAAGAATTGCGTTTTAACTACGTAAAATACGTATAAACTGCGTAAATCTCAACCGACCAAAAAATTTGCGTAGCCCAAAACCGAAATCAGGTAAATACCCATCTGCCGAAACCCTCGACGGACATCTGCCTTTGTAAAGTAAGTGAAGGTATCAAAACGTCCGACATTAAGGGATTTTTAGATCGTGTGAACGTGGACGGCGTCCACATCGACCGGTGAAGCGTATATAAAACCACCACGTCGACTAATTATTGGCTAGCATTTAAAAACATTTTAGATTTCAGTCGACGTGACCTGGAACGGTATATGACGTCTTATCTTCATCTTTTCTTATTAATTCTTTGTGTTTTATCCTTTCATTTCTCTTTCTATCTTTCATTATGTTACTCTTTTGGTTTTTTCCCTTGATATCTCTTTCTTTCGGTTCTTATTTTATTCTCTGTTTTTCTCATTGCACTTCTCTTTCTATCTTTCCTTATGCTATTCTTTGTTTTTCTCCTTTCAATATTCTGTAGTTTCTTATGTTATTGTTTGTTTTTCCTTTCATTTCTCTTTCTTCCGTTACGTTATTCTTCTTCCCCTCTTTTCATTTTTCTTTCTTTCCTAATATTCTTTTTTCTCATTGCACTTCTCTATCTTTTCTTAAGTTATTATTTGTTTTCCTTTCTTTTCTATCTAGCTTTCTATCTATCTATTCTTTGTTCTTCCCCTCTTATCTTCTCTTTCTCACATCTTGTCTCATGACGTGCTCTCGATCTGACTACGAGAGGTATAGTTGACGGGGAGACGTAGTGACGCAATATTTTACCAGTCGACTTTGTGTGGACGTGCAAATCGAGAACTCTGGGATGTAAATCGTGACTAATCATCAAATAAATGTCCTACCTTTCTCTCTATTTTGCCTACGGCCATTTTGACAACACAGGATTAGAAAGCATAACTTTATCAACATCGACTGGGGAGTTGATGCTACATTAGCGCTAAGGTTTGAGAAGCACCCCTTTTCTTATCACAATAATAAGATTTGTTTTATTCCCTTTATTTTTATACAGAATTCATTTATAAAACCGAACGCGGAAAAAATGTAGAGCTTTCAACTTTTCAACTCTTCCTCCCGTAACGAGACACATTATTTTCCCATAACCTCAATACAAACTACTTTTTCAGAAGGTTAAAATGAAGAGCTTTGAAAGTAAACTTCACATTCTGCTAGCGAAAAAAACCCTATGCAACTTGTGGAATATGTTTTTTACTATTTCATTCATTGATGTTTAAAAGATTTTTATATTCCGTCCTTACATTTCAATAAATAAGTGCACACGCCGAGCCTCACAATGCGGCCTAGTGCGAATTAGTTTCGCCGAATCGTCGAAAAAAAGCTATTACGTATCATTTTTCTATTCATTGAAATTAATATCAAGAAAATAATTACAGCTAAACACGGGATGTATCATCATTCCATCATATATAATTTACATGAAATTCACTAGTTTTCTTTATCGTTTTAATGAAAGTTTAGTTTATGATGACGTCATTGGGCAAGATGCTTTTCCAATATTGTCCCTCTATCTTTATTATCGGTTTAAGTTCAATGAATTTTACTGAAAGGGAAGGTTGAGTTCTGGGAAAGGTAAAAAATAATTTGTGAGCTTTCTCATTCTTTTTATGTTAGTTTGGAAGATTATCATAGTAGAAATGTCCCCTGAAGAGAATTGCCCTTCAAATGACCTCACAATCAACATATAACAAGAAATACCTGAAATGTTCGGGCCGAACAGTTGTGTGTAGTACCATTATACACATTATAAACATTTTTGTGTACGTGCAGTGTATGTGACTCTCAGCACGATTGAGTCAATTTCTTATCATTTTGGTGACTCCAAGACCTTACAGCGTACACCAAGTCTTATGTGCTATATAATCAACCTTTCCCAATTGCTTTGAGACAGTTTCTTTGACAATTCAATCTTATGAACAGAACTCCACTTTATATTTAAACGAAATGCGCTATTTATCTGAACAGATATATTGCACGATTTGCACCCACGTCAAAGGACGGAAATTGAAATTGCATATGATACAAAATAAATTGCAGGGAGAGAGAGAGAGAGAGAGAGAGAGAGATGGAGTTAGTATCATGTTATCTCAGTTTTGGTATTCAAACATGATAAAATCCAGGGAAATCGATCAAGCTATGGACGATATATCGGCCATGTTTGTCAGTTGTCATCCGCCGAACCGTTTAGCACAATTCTCCATCCGTGATTAGATTACGTTGCACAATCAATCATTTGAGCCCAAATAATCTAATGTGTTAATGATTGCAATTCAAATATACCATCTCCTTTCCTCTTGTAGTCAGCCCTTGCAGCATTGGTCACGCGATTTTTACATGTCCCTGGATTTGCGGGGTAATTCGCGCCAAATTCAACATGTTCAAGAAGCAAACAGAGAATTTTGAGCATGCTTTATCACATCAAACGGCTAATATTGATGTAGGCGTACATGAAATAGGTCTACATAATATTGGAGGGTGGATATTTGGACAGAAAGTAGGGCATCGGATCATACGCTGATAATTTTTTAATAATCCTGTATTGTTTCAAAATGAATCTGGCCATAATTGGTCTATGATTGACGTCGCGAGAGGGGTATTATTTTTCAGAATAATTTTATTTGAATTTATTTTATGTGATGGGGGGGGGGGGGGGGGGGCATACCTATATGATGTGGGAGATGGTCACAATGTAGTCTAGGGGTGCTCATAAATATTTATAGTAGTTATACATACATACTGTTAGGGTTCGTTGCCCCCCCCCCCCCCCGGATCCCCACTGAATGCCTAACTTCATAAGGCCAAATAAAATTAATTCCCCCTTTTTCCTCATTTTGGGGGGATATTTTGTTCTGAAATGGAATAAATAAGAATCTGAGGACATCTAAACGGGGGTACACATTTTTATGAGGGTTCATTTCCCATAGATTCACAATTCCGAGGGTCGTAATTCCGAAATGCAAATTTCCCATAGCAGGGGGTTCATAATTCTGAAATTGAAATAGAGTTCATAATTACCAAGGTTAAATTCCGAAAATGTAATAGAGCTTTACATAACTTTTCGGAATTACAAACCTTCGCAATTACGAACCCTATTACATTTTCGGCATTATGAACCTTCTGAATGACGAACCGTCGCAGCTCACAAACCTTCGGAATCATGAACTCCGGAAAAACGACATGTATCCCATTTTAACAATGAGGAGACAAAATGATTAAGGCAATGTAATTTCACCTTGATTTGAACCTCTTAAGTGCATGTACATACCGAATTGAATGAGGAAAATTTGTATGGACTTTAACCCAATAGCATTGTTTATGTACAGGAAAAATATCTAATATGAAATAACATGGAACCCCTCCTCCTCATTAAAAAAAAAAAGAAATTGGACGAGAAACCAGGAATCAAGTTTACTTGGGCCAAATCTTATGTAGGCCTTACACGTAAATTTCCCGGTTTTTCTCCTTCCCATTACTTTCGTCCTGCTATCGCAGACCATGCATGGCCCCTTTTCATGAAAAATAACAGATACAAGCTACTGGTTCTCCGTAACCAACAATCTCTGGGTGCCTTCAAAAAGCTCCTCAAGACTTACTTATTCCGTTAATATCATTGTGAAGCGCATTTGAACATAATATATGGAAAATGCGCTATATAAATGCATTATTATTATTATTATTATTATAATAAAATCGTATAAGATTGGCTGTAAGCAAATTTGTCATTGAATTTTACCCATTTGTTATTGACAACAATTATCATGAAAAAGGCCCCAGACAGATTTGTGTCGAGGGTATATCCAATCGAACCTCATTCAACAATGAAGCCAAGCTCACGCTTTTTTGATCAACTCTCTTCCTTTCTCATGATACCTTCTCAAAAGGTCACGGTCAAGGGCAAAGATCATAGGTCAGGAGTATAGCTTTCAAATGGTCGGCAAACCAGCGCAACTGGATGAGCTCGAGGATTCGGGTCGATATACAGTTGTTCTAGACTTCTCAGTGAAAAGCGGTCCTTTTGAAGCAGAAATCATACCCTAATTATTGAAAATCGGTGTTTTTGTTGAACTGTACCGTAGTCTGCGCATATCAACCCGTTTTAAAGAGTCTCGGGATCATTCGGAACTAAGACATAAAATGGAGAATGTAGAACTTTAATATCACATCATGAACAAATGAACACAAATGTAATTTAGGAAATAAGTTTTAGTAAACTTCCGTTATATGTTAAAAAGTAAAGAACCCCTTTCATTTTCATTTTAGTTCTTTCCTAAATCTCAATTTCTTGATAATTGTCATTTTTATAAGGATTCCGGCTAGTATAAGCATGTATCTTGTAGATTTTGTAGATTGGGAGGACGCCCCAAACTGATTTTCATACTTATAAACTGTAGTAATTATGAAGATGTGAATAAATTTTATAAATACATTCTTAAAACTAGAAAGGCCGTCAAAGGCGGCAGACCCACGCCTTAACCCAATAGGTTTTGTTTTGTTGCGATTATTTTTGTAAGCAGTAGCCATTCAAAGGGGATAACAAGAGGCACATCTCCCCCCCCCCAATAAATTTTGCCATATCCAGGTCATAGCTTTGTGTGTCCCCACCCTTGAAAAAAATCTTCTGAAAAAGATATTTTATTATTGAAACATCCCTCCCCTAAAAGTAATTGATTAGACATGTCAGAGAGCGTGGCGTGGTGAGAAAAAAAATGTTAGCAATTTGTATTCAGTGTTCAGTCCAAGGCCGTACGCAGAAATTTTTTTCCAGGGGGGGGGGGGGGGCAAGATGATCGCTTTCAAAGGAACCCATAACTTGAAGTCTAAAACCCGATTAAGAAAAAGTATGATTTTGAAATTTCTGGGGGGGGGGGGGGCAACTTCCCCCCCCCCCCCTCCCCGCTGCGTACGGCCTTGGTTCAGTCATGTCAGTGTTAGTAAATGTATTCATGTTCTATCTTTACATTGCAATTCGGGTTGTTGTTGTTTTTTTCATCGGGCTTGGATAAAATAAATATGACGACAAAAGAAGTTGGATCTCGACTTGAAAATGACGTGCATGCGAGGCACAGAGCTTACTCACTCAGTACTACAGTCAGCCGGCCCTAGGCGCACTTCGCGACAGTGCTGTGTATAGTTATGTACGTACACTACAGCTACTCAGCCACTCACTCAGATCAACACACGCGACACTCGCGAGTGCGATAGACTCACTCACGTCGAACAAACGCACCAGATTTTCACCGAAAACAATTAAAATCACGTACTACACGTCCACCAGGATAAAATAAATCACAAAAACTTCCACAACAAAGTGGAAAGAACCGGGGAAAATAAACAGAAATGCACAGAAGATAAGAAATAGGAGAAATTAGACGTGCTAGGCTATACGTATACCGTATACCTAGCCGCTTTCGATTTCGCATACGAGAGTACAGTTCAAGCGCGAAAAATCCCTTGTTGCTGGGATACGTTGGCTTTGAATATTCATTGCAGGCTCGTGCGGATTTGAAGTGAAATAGCAAATAATGGGTCTAAAAGTCTTCTAAAATTCATAAACCTGAAATAGATTTTTGGTGAGACGAAGTAATGAGTGTTTTGATTGACCAAAATATTTCTGCATCGGCAGGCGAAGTTTGGGGTCATCAAACTTTCTAGTTTCTATCCTGTCACTCTCTGAACTGAAGTTCCTATACTTTACTACAGGGTCAAAAGTTCAAGGTCACACAGAATTTGCAGGGGTCAACCAATCATCACCAAAATCTAATCGATTCTTTCCTGTCACTTTCTGAACATTCCCTGAAAATTTGGTGCAAATCCGTTCACCCGTTCTCTTGTTATCTTGTACACAAACAAACAAACAAACAAACAAACAAACAAACAAACAAACAAAAAAAAAACAAACATACGGAGCCCTTTACATAACCCTGCCGATTTCATCGGCGTTCATCGGCGTGGGTAATAAACTCTCTTCAATAGCTAATAGGATCATTACCCCCTTTTCGGGGGAGGGGCGGGAGATGAAAAGATAATTTTAGATAATTTAGATTATTTCTCAGGCAGCGTGACAGCTTAAAACTCTTTTGTTTTAACGATATTAATTTTTAAGTATTTTCACTTTACTTGGAATTCTGGCAAATTTAGTCTAGGCCTATTGATGTGTCCGACTGTTCAAACTTTAATGTTTTAGAATTATAGATGAACAGACGATTGGTACTACAAAACTTAAAGATAACATATCCGGGTCGCTGTAGGCCTACACACACTTCCTTGACTTTTGTATTTTCTTGTATTCTCTCATTCCTGCGTTGTGACCCGATGAGTGCAGGTCGAAAAGCTTCGTCACTATGAATTTGTTAAATTTTATCTTTAAAGATCACATTGCAAGAAAATCACAAATATGGCAATTAATGTATCACTAGAAACTGGGAAGCTTACAGATGGCAATCGTATAAGTTTTATGTCAACTGCGTATCTGATGATTATAAAAACAACATAAATAAAAGCTCTTCTAAGCATCTGGAATATCCGAGGATTCGCCAGAAATATAGCGATGTTTTGATGTCGTCACACTAGGGATCGATCCTGCTTAAGCAGACGACGTCCTATAATGAATGAACGTAATTGCAATGCAATTATTTATCAAATTATAAAGAGTTTGGTATATTTAACATGACCTTATTTCACACCATTCTAAAAGGGAAAGTGAAACTGATTCTGATAACTAAAACCGTTTGATTGTAAATACACAGGAGAAGGGTCAATGATCAATGATATAAACCCCATTTTCAAATTGAAAAGCCCTCCGAATAATATCACAGATTGTATTCGTTCCCTCTTGAAACGCCGAACATGCCCCGGTGCAAGCAGCTGAAAATACAATGGCGTCTTATTTTGTTTACAAGTGACTGATTCCTTTATTTTTTTAACGCTGCATTTTTCATCAAGATAATACCATACACGAAGTTAAGAGTGAGGCAACAGACTAACATTAAGACTGACGCTAGTCAAGTAAGAGAAATAAGTGAAGAGGAGATGACAAAACAGGCACTGAAAAATGTGTAAGATGTTATGGGACATCGTCTGCTTAGACAGGACTGGTCCTTCGTGTGTCGTCACACATCTCAGCAGCGTTCAAGGAGCTCTTCAGCTGCTATATCGGGGGCTGTATTTTACCGTTTTATAATTGATAATAATCATTAATTCAAATGTTTCCAAGCGTTGAATTTGGATAACTTTGTATAATTTATGCCATTTATGCAATAATAAGTATTAAGCCAATATTTATTTTGATGGAATTTTCTTGCAATGTGATCTTTAAATTATAGATGAATTAATTTACATCAATATTCTGTTCATAAACATATACCAGATTATTTTATGTGACTAGGGCCCTCCTGCATAAAAGGGTTGCGATTAAACGCAACTTTTATGCAAGAGGGCCCAGGCACCACAAAACCACCAAAAATTCGCCAGATATGAATTTTTTTAAAGATCTAATTCTAAAAGAGGAGATTCTCTCAGCTTTAAAATGATATATAACTCATTGGATGTTCCTTACTCAATGAATAAAGAGTAGATGAAAAGCCTTGTGACATTCAAAGATAGCCCAGGAATAGGAAAAATAAGAATGTGTTCTGATCACGATATTTGTTTTCACTTAAAGGTCATAGCAAGTGGCACGAATAGGAAAAAAAAACTTTAACCCTACTCATCTTATATGTTGACAGTTGAATATGGAAGGACATCCACTCTTAAGTGGTCTAAAAACTGGAACTCAGATAAGATCAATCAAAATAAGGTTCCGTATTTCAAGACTACATCATTTTGAAAGGGTAATAGTATCGTTTGACAGTGATTGTATCGCCAGTAATCAATCGTCATCATTCGACATATCGTTTGATTCGAGACGATAACATCAATTGTTACCAAATAAAGAAACTTTCCAAACCTAATTCCGGTTAGATTTCCCACTCGCACCGAGAGGGATGAAGGCTGAAGATAAATGATAGCCAGAGCCCTGAGGCCTTTAGTTAAATGTCTTTTTTTAATCATTTAGAGGAAGAAAGTTTATACCAGGGGAAATACATAAAGGAAACGAAATCATGATAATTATATCAATTTTCTCCTTTTTTTTAAATTCCCGAGTCCAGTGCGTCATAAACGAATATTCTATCTTCTGCATTTGGCATCGCTGACATTGACAGACGTCGGCTTGTACTTTTGTATGTTCATACATGTTGAAATAAAAGAACTACGGAAGTATTAGGGAAAGGGGTAAATTCACGAGTTTATTTTTAAGTGTTGGCAGCGGCGTATCTGGACCTGTTTTTAGGGGGAGGGGTCAAAATATCAGAGGAAATGGTTATGCACCTATATTCCAGCGGGAAAATAAATTTTGAGGCCCTAATTTGCACTGGGACAGGGTGAGAAAGGTTCCTTATATCTTGTTTCTTCTCCAAGTTGTAAATATGATTTTCATATCGATATGAACTATATAGAGAGTAGCAGCAGCGCTATGCCATGTACATAGTACACACAGAAAACATTTGGTTAAATTCCGTCTATAATCGCATTAGTTCACCAGGAATTTGATTTGAGATACGCTTGAAAGAACCAGGCAACGAGGTAAAAATTACCAGATTTGTGTTGGCTACCGCTCAACCCAGAACTCTGGTAAAGTTTCAAGTGGCATTAAACTTACGGTAAAGCTTGAATAGTCATCTTACAGTGATTGCTCAATTAAGATTATCATTTGAAAATTAATTGCATTTAATTTTGAATTTTGACAAACAATTTGTTTGGATAATAGGCATATTTCATGTTTCAAACTATTTTTTTGAATTGGCAAATGCGGAAAATTGCCTACAGGTACATTCTAAGCTTCTACAAACTAGAATGGGGCATGATGGGAAAATGAGAGGCACAGAGACTTTTCAAATCCTGTTAAAAGATGGCGCTATTTAGGAGCTTAGTTTACTGTCATTTTAACACTTTCTGTGTTAAAACTTTACAAGGAGTTTTTCATTGTACTTTTGGTCACATTTTGATTTGATACGCAGTTTTTTTGACCGGTGCATTTTTGCACGCATACTCTTTTGTGTAATATACTTAAAGATATTTCAGATTAGCTGTCAATTCATAATATAAAAGAATCGTTCGATGTTGCTCTGTTGGGATCTATTTCTTAGGAGATACGTACCCTTCAGTTTCCACTCTTATCATGTATTGAAGTTTGGTTTCCTTACTGAGCCGAAAATTTTGAGAAAATGCATGTAATTTATGATTAAAATCAATTTAATTGATTAACTGCCTTTGAATAATTTGCTCACTTACACTGTAAACTTAATTTTGGATTTTTTCCTCCGTTAAAATTTGTCACGGGAGGTACTTTTGCCCTTTGCCCCCTTAAGATACGCTGGTGTCATGTGGGAAATCAGCATCGAAGTAACACAATATAGCCATCTACACAACTGAACTTCATTTAGAATATGAAATGTAATTACGGTTATAAATTTAAAAAGGAAGGGCCTTAAGAAACACAAGAGCCACAATAAATGAAATGAAAATTTCCCTAACTCTGGAATCAAATTTTAGAAGATAATCTCAGCAAATTTTACATAAGAATCATATATATATATTAAATATTCAAATTACCGTTATGTACAATCCAATCATTAGAAACGTTGAATCAAAGTGCTACTCCATTTTCCTTTTTTCTTTCTTTCTTTTCTTTCTTTTTTTTTTTTTTTTTTTTTTGGGGGGGGGGGGGACTATAATGAAATATATATATAAAATACCCTGATAGCAGAAAGTGGTAAAAATTACGTGATATTTACGTCGCGGTTTTCGTCTTTTTTACGTCCTGTAATTACGTCAATAAGACGACAACTTGCACCAACGCAAGACGTCAAGAGGACGTCTTATTTTGACGTCATCTGTACACTGTAAAAACTGAAGTGCTGTATATAGCACTTTTTGAGGGCATGCATAGGGACTGCACTCAGAGTGCTATTGAATGCACACAGCGTGCTATTTCAGCACTTTCACGGGAGCTGGACCGGCTAAAAAAATGATTTGGGCGAGCTTCGAACCAGGGTCCGCTGATCGAGAATTGCTGGCATTACCGCTAGACTAACTCACATTGTACGATTTAGAGCAGATCATATTGTTACATAGTGAATTTACGACACCACATAGTTCATGTTATCTACTTGACTCCCATGACTAAACTGGATTGCAAGAAGCTTTCGTTAGTCCATCGGTAACGTCAGCGCCTCTCAATCAGCGGAACCTGGTTCGAGGCTCGCCACGGTCACATTTTTTTTTGCTGGTAAATTAGCACACTACAAGTGCTATAAACAGCATTTCAGGTGCAGTCACTATACATGCCCCTAAAAGTAGCACTTTAATTTTTACAGTGTACAAGACGTAGAGATGACGTCAAAATAAGACGTCCTCTTGACGTCTTGCGTTGGTGCAAGTTGTCGTCTTATTGACGTAATTACAGGACGTAAAAAAGACGAAAACCGCGACGTAAATATCACGTCATTTTTAACACTTTCTGCTATCAGGGAAGAGGAATGAAGACGTAGAGATGACGTCAAAATAAGACGTCCTCTTGACGTCTTGCGTTGGTGCAAGTTGTCGTCTTATTGACGTAATTACAGGACGTAAAAAAGACGAAAACCACAACGTAAATATCACGTCATTTTTTAACACTTTCTGCTATCAGGGTAGTCTGAGATGTGAAGATAATCCATATTACCAAATATTAGTGCTCACATGATTTATAGCATTATTTTCAATTTTTACCGATTTTTACATAAGAAAAGACATATAAAACAACAACCACGTACGCACCAATGTAACGGGATTATGATGTCAGCATTTCGGCTTGAATAAATAAAACATTTTATCAATAAGCAGGGGAAAAAGCCATCTCCCAGAGGAGCAGAAACTCGCCACGGGCGAGTGAATTGGCTCGTCCCGTGCCACTCGGAGAAAAGTCATACAGTCGTATGAAAATGGAAAATGGACTATTTAAAAGATTCTTTTGACAGCACTACATGTCGGCTTCTGCCTGTATAGCATAACCATTTAGGAGAAGAAGTTTTAATTTCCGTTTAAATATAAACAATGATGTGGAATCAGTAATTTCAGTTGGGAGTTCATTCCAATACTTTGGACCTGAAAATGTAACGGTTTTTTTGCAAATATTGTTCGAGTTCGTGGCAAATGGAAAGAGTGACTTTGACGTGTGGGGTATGGGTGGATAGCGTTGTTTTTTTACAGTGCAGAAACCATCGCAGGTAATTCATTTATATATAACTGATACATGAATATCCTTAAAGCTCTCTGGTCTCACTTTCTCTCATTAACTCCAGATCAAGTAAGAATCCTGTTTCATATAATATATCAATTTGTTGAGTGATGAGGTAATGACGACCATCTCCCCTCAGTCATATGGGAGTTAGGGCGTTGGCAGTGAATAGAGATTACATAGCCTATTACAGAAGACATCCATTTCTAATTGCAGAAAGAGATGGAATAGGAAGGATGCATTCTTGTTGACAATGTTGGAAAGGGTTACATCTTCATGTCGTTGTCTACACAACATTACAACCCTGTAAGGGGTGAGGAATGAAAACGTTTGAGGATCCCTTTTTAATCATTTTTTAGGATGGGGTAAACAGGTACCCCTAAATATCTGAAGACCCCCTTCCCTTTGTTTGTTTCTGTTTTTGCTTTGTCAACAATTTTCGGGCAAAAAAACACACACTTTTATTAAGAATCCTGGATAAGTCCCTGTAGAGCCCACAAATATAAAAATAACCACAAATGTAAAAACACTGCACCCGCAAATGTCAAAATAATCACAAATGTCATAACATGTCAACCACAAGTGTAAAAATAACCACAAATGTAAAGCATCTCGCAAACAAATGTAAAAAATTTCCATTTTTACCAAAAATGTCATAACATGTCGACCGCAAATGTAAAACCTCGTTGCTTACATAATGCACCTATGTGAGATAATTATGATATGTATGTGTGTATGAACGTGTGTGCGTGTGTGTGAGGTTTTCCTGACCATTAAAATCCCTAAAATATTGCAACACCCTTAACCACAAATGTCAAAACATGTCAACCGCAAATGTAAAAAAAAGAATAAACGAGTGGTTTACTAGTGGTTTCTCTTTTTATGATTAGTTTACAGAGACGAGGATCGAGGATCATAACATAAACTTTGAACAATGGCAAGTAAAATTCACATAATCCATCGATCTCTACATAGAACCTCAGTTAATACGATTCTAGTGAGGGCAATTAATGTTGTATCCCCCCGAAGTAGCCAGTCCATATCATTATTATTAACAAAATCAGACATGTAGAGCGAACTCCAAAATATTGTTAAAAAATACAATTATTGCCCGCTATTTAACACGCTAAATTCTATTGACTTTTGAAACCGGGCAATAAACAATTTATCGCCCCGCAATTTTTTTGGCTTGTCAAACCCGGGCAATAAAATGTAAAAAATTGCATTGCTCAGATGTCTGGTATGGTTAATAATACTTTTTTTTATTCACGCGATTTTTAATGATGAAATATTTAATGGCTGAGAAATACCAGAACCTTGCATGTTATCGTTTCAATCTAGTGATAATCAAAGATAACACAAAAGTAGAGGGCCTATACACTATACAGCGCCCGCTGCATGTTGTTTTGATTAAAAATAAAGTGTTTATTGACAATTGGTCTAACATCATTCAGTCTAATATCAGTGGATCTAATAACCAAAATGGTCTACTCATCATTTCGTCCAATTACCATTTGGTCTATAGTCAATTCGTCTAATAGCCGTTTGGTCTAGTTTGGCAATTTTGTAACCGGGCCCGGGGGGGGGGGGGATGATGCGGCTGCAGCCCCTCCACTTTTTGAGTAGACACGTTTCATATAATTTGATATATATATATATATATATATATATTTTTAGAAGATATCACATTTTAATACATTGTAAACATTTTTGGCCGCCGCTTTCCTTGGTATCCGGGCAAGAGGCGTCAGTCCCCACTTCCAAAAACGTTCCATTTCCCTCCAATGTGCTCATAGAGTAATAATGATGATAATAATGAATTGAAATGGAATGACATAATGAGAGGGGGATGATTGAAGAATGAAGTAAAGATAAATTAGTGAATAACAATACAATAGGAATGATTGGAAGTTAAAGGATAGAAGGATAAAGACATAGGCCTAAGGTAAAGATAGACAGAGAGGGAAAAAATGGTAGAAAGATAAAGAAAACATGGCGAAAGATACAAGAGAAGATTATAAAAAGCCCCCCCCCCCCCTAAAAAAAGAGAAGAATAATAACATAACGAAATTGGAGATGGAAAAAAGATAAAAAGAAAGAATAATGCAAAATAGGCAAAACGATGGAAAGATAGACCAAGGAATAAAGAGCGAAAAAACATAGAGAAAAAGAAAAATGATAGAAGAAATAATATGAAGATTAACATATGGAAAGATGGAAAAGGTGATAGAAGGAATTAAAGAATAATACAACTAAATGAAAGGTGAAAGAATGAAAGGATAAAAGCAAGGAATAAGAGAACGAAAGATAGAAAAATAATAGAAATTAAAGATATATATATGTGTATATATATATATATATATATATATATATATATATATATATATATATTAACAAGTGTAAGGAAATAACATAATTATACAACAGCTTTGGCAAATCTCGTGGGAATAAATACAATGTGAAAGAAATGCGAGAATAACGTTGCGTAGCTCAATCAAAGTTCCCCAGAGCTGTCCTCCCTTTTTGAAATTTTTGCAAAGGCTGAAAAAATGTCTCCGCCGGGAATCGAACCCGGTCAGCCTTTGCAAAAATTTCAAAAAGGGAGGACAGCTCTGGGGAACTTTGATTGAGCTACGCAACGTTATTCTCGCATTTCTTTCACATGATATATATATATATATATATATATATATAGTTGTAAAGAAATGTAGATGGGAGAACGTATAGAAAAAATAATTTAAAGTAAGATAAAGTTCACTCCGACAATAAAGACATAGTAGATATCCGTAGGTTTGCTTCCACAAGCGCTTTCGTTTGTTCCACCTGAAGAATTAAACGAAAGCGCTTGTGGAAGCAAACCTACGGATATCTACCATGTCTTTATTCTAGGAGTGAACTTTATCTTACTTTAAATTATATATATATATATATATATATATATAGAGAAGATAAGAGACACGAAAAAATGAAAAGATAAAAACAAAAGCAAAGTGCAATTAAACAATTTAAAATTCACTAAAATATTAATTGATTTAATTGATTAATCGATGTATTCATTAGATATTCAATTAATGACATGTAATTAATTCATGCCATGCTCGACCTGGTCACCTTTATCCTCCTCTTATTTTACTCCCCACCAAAAAAAAAAGAATACTTAACTTACAATTACTGCAAAAAAGTTCGAAAATTTCGGCCAGTGCGCCGAATCGAGGACTGACTGTTTAGTCAAAGCCCCCTAGAGTAGTATTGAAGGGGGAACAAAAAATTAGCCCAGTTGGTCATAAGACGAAACGATGATTAGACCAAATGGTAATTAGACCAGACGGCTATGAGACCAAATGACAATTAGACCAAATGGTTATTAGACTAAATGTGTGTTGACTAAACATTATGTAATATAATGTTCTTTTTATGTGGAAAATGATGAATAAATAAATGATGATAGACCAACTGAGGTTAGACTAACTGACAAATGGACCAAATGATGTGTAGACCAAATGGTAGGCCTATTAGACCAATTGGGTTAAGACCACGATGAAATGGCAATAAGACCAATTGATAATGGACAAAAATGGTTATTAGACCAAATGGTTTTAGACCAAATGGTAAATGGACGATATGATAATTAGACCAATCGGTTATTAGACCAACTGATATTTGACCGAATGATGTTAGACCAAGTGGCAATAAACTTATATAACTATAGTAGGTTACCTATTTGTCTGTAGTATTAGACGAAATGAATATTAGACCAAATGAACATTAGACCAAACGGTTATTAGACGAACTGAGAATTGGACCAAACGATGATGAGAAAAAATGGTAATTAGACGAAGTGATAATTACACGATGTGAGTGTTAGACCAACTGGGTTTAGACAAAAATGGCTATTAGACGAAATGATGATTAGATCATTTGGTTATTAGACCAACTGGTTTAGATATTGGACCAAGTGGACATTAGAAGAACTGATTATTAGATCAAGTGGTGTCTAGACCAATTGGGTTTAGACCAAATGGGTATTAGACCAAATGGGTTTTAGAAGAATTGGCTATAGACGAATTGGTGATTAGACGAAGTGATTAAACTGATTATTAGACCAAATGGTTATTAGACTAAATGTTGATTAGACGAATTGGTGATGGACGAATAGACCGAATGAGGTTAGACCATTTGGCTATTAGACCAATTGGCATTAGACCAAGTGGCAATTTACCATAATAACTTACAACGATTTTTTTACATTTGCGGTCGACATGTTATGACATTTGAAGTAAAAATGGAATTTTTTTACATTTGTAGGCGCAATGTTTTTACATTTGTGTGCAATTTTTATTACATTTGTGGTTATTTTTACACTTGTGCTTGACAGGTTATGACATTTGTGGGTATTTTGACATTTGCGGGTGCAATGTGTTTACATTTGTGGTCATTTTTACATTTGTGGTTGATTTTTACATTTGTGGGCTCTACAACTGCCCTTTGAATGCCAGATTTTATTATCAAATTCATTATTTTATCAGGAGCTCATGGGAGGATATAGGACATGATGACGTGCGATGGGTGAGATGACCTGAAGGCATTGTCACCCTGTCAATGCAGAGAGGACATCTGAAAGAGCAACTAATATGCTCAATCACAATCGCAGATTGCCAACTTCTCACTACAAGATTGCGTTACATATTTCGATATTTTAAAGAAACGTATACAAAGAATAGAAATATTTCTTTGGAATTCTTTGGAATAAAGAATTGAAATTCAAAACTTCCTCATGCCCAGTAGCTATCTAAAAAGTATAAGGTAACTGACATCACATCCCATAAGGATTTATTTTGTTCCAAAGTTTCTTTTCATTCAATTGTAGAAAATTGTACATACTTTTAGATTATCTTATTTTCTATAGAGAGCCTATGGAATGGAAGAGAAAGAAAGAAAGAGAGAGAGAGAGAGAAAGAGAGAGAGAAATAGAGATGTATGACAGAGTGGGAGAGAGAAAGAGAGGGGGAGGGAGAAAGAGAGAGAGCCGAAGAGTATGAGAGAGAGATATATATATATTAGACAGAGCGTGTGCTGTGATATATGTGAGAAAGTATATACGTCTTCGGGTAATCGAAACCGAAAACATTTCCATCAGCATGATGAGTGCTATACATGTAGACCATGATGTAGATTGGAGTCGGGAGTATGTCATAACACTTCTCGACTCCAGTCAAGAAAGTTGGTAAACATGTCTTCCAAAATGTCTTATATGCTGAAATAGAATACCTCAAATAACTTGCCCTGGATATTTGAGGACTCATAATTCAGCGAAACAGAACAGGCCTTCATTCGCCATAGATCTTATTTCTCCCTCCTTTTTTTCAAAAGAAGAATATGTAGTAACTAGTACATTTGAGTAAAAATAAAAGATGCTGATATCAGAATCATTTCACGGGTTATAACCCCGATTTAAAAAGAAGAACAATATCTCAGTAATTGTGAATATAATAAAGTTGATCATTATTCAAGTTATTACGAGGATGTAAGCAACCTATAATATACGTATAAAAGTGGCAATCGCTTCAACCTTCGTTTGTGTTAAAGAAATGCACAGTGTTGAGAATCCTGTAACAACGGATTTTTAAAATCAATTTGACTGATTTCTTAATTCTTCTTTTTTACTCAATAAAACAAAATGTGGAGGACTAAAAATATGAAAAAGGGTTTTAATCTAATTACATTAAGCTGTCCATACGGTGTGACATCTCATGTCACGTTTCTTGCTATGCCGACACATCTCAAAGCTTATATACGTGAACATACATACGGAAAAGTAAGTGAGATGACATTTTTGCAGCACTTGACGTAAACAGGTTAATCCGTTAATATACAAATGTCAATATTCCTTTAGACGGTCAGACATGTCAAAAGGAGAATGAATGATCAAAAGCTTGACCCAAGGACTGCAGTTATCTACCTCACACTAAGACTGATTTTGAGTTCTATATCTAGAAACGTTGTGGCTTAAAGCAAATCTTGAGTTCTGGGAAAGGTGAAAAATAATTTGTGAGCTTTCTCACTAATTTTATGTCAGTTTGGAAGATTATCATAGTAGAAACATCCCCTGAAAAGGATTGCTCTTCAAATGCTCTTATATTCGTAATATGACTAGAAATAGCTGAAGTGTTCGGGCAGAAAATTTATGCCACTTGTCTGTATTGTCCCATATACCCATTCCTGTGTGCAGTACATGTGCTTTTCAGCTAGACTGGGTCAATTTCTTATGTGTTTGATAATTCCAAAACAACACAGTCTAAAACAATTCTTATGTACACAAGTTTCTTTCACAATATAATTGCATGACCAGAACTGTACTTTCTCTTTAAAGAAATTTCGAATTTTTAAACTGTGAAAAAGATAAATATAACCAATAAATATCCTGATATGTGTGCATCCACACTTATGGGTTGAAAAATTAGTCTTGATTGTACACTCTTCACATTCATTTAGGATAATAAGATGTATTTTGTCTTCAAGTTCTTGTCAGTATTTAAACGGTAGATATACGACAAGAAGTTTACATAACTGTATACCATGTATATACATAATGTTTCATTTAAGAATTCGAGGCTCATAAAAACTTCTATTATGCACTGGACAATGGGGGATTGGTGCACCCCCCCCTCCCCCCGAAAATCAATGTGTCATACCTTTAATACACAAGCCCAAAGCGTGCCCCTTCTGTTTGTTTGTTTTTGACTATGCAAGAGGCGCTTGGGCAATATGATTTTTTTTCTTGCTTGTCAGAGAGTTATTGTAAGTTCATACCCCCCTTTTTTTTAAACAGGACCCTCGATCTGCTTCTTGACATTTGACACCCTGCTCTATCCTCTTTCTCTCTTGCATGGAAGGTCTAGACATTTTGTTTAGACCGGACCTCCCCTTTAAGTTCATTCGTCTAGTAACGGGCTCGTTGGTTGACCATCAATCTCGGGGACTTATGTTCATTTATCAGATTCGAAGGATAAGGTTACCGGACCTGCAGGCGGGCTGATAAAGTTTCTCAAGTATAGAAAGTGCCATTGTTGGAAATTTAAAACAATTAAAGTAAGAAAATATCACGCTTCAAGCCAAAATAATCACAATCAAGAAAATGTCTTCCAGGCGAGGCTTAAAGTAAAGGATAAGATATTGTATCAATGACTATATTAGTCAATTTTTTCAAATCCACAGCAAATCTGAAAACGTAAATCAATGGATATTATTTGTCGTTAAATATTACTGATACTCCATGCAGAAAGGTAATAAAATTATGAGGTAATATTTCGCGTCATTTTATACTCTTTCAAGATGTGACCTTTTTGACAACCGGAAACTAGTCTAAATCGGTAATGTCATTATTCATACTTCGTCCATGTTGTCGATTTCCTATCTCTTCTTAAATTTGTAAAAAACTCTTATTTGATCAGTTTCTTTTGTAAAGTACCAAGTGCGATCTTAAGAAACGGAAAAATGTCACCATCCACAGAAGGTGGAATGATTCATATGTATAACATAAGTAGACATTATGAAGTTTACGCATAATTATGATGAATTTGAGGAGAGAAATAACAAGAAAGGTTCAGGATGTTGATAATCTTATACACATCAAAATGATATTGCCTTATTCTAAAAACTTCATTAGATTAAAGCTGAAAGCATTCATTAGAAATAACCATATGAGAACATGTCTCTGACAACTAGTGATCTTGTACCGATTTCGAAAACATATGACAATATCTGCACAAACATTAACTGAAATTAATATCTAATTGTTTTCGTGCTCAGTCTTTACATTATCTCAGTTTATGTAAGAAAATGCTCTTGGTAGCTAGGTTTGTTCAAAGCTTATTTATAACAACACAACACGACAGTATTAACAGAAATAAACAATATTCTTATTCTACGACCTAAATGTGTATAAAATAGTTATTGTCACTAAAATACCCTACAAAGCCCAGTTTAATTGTCAACACTTATGACAATATTTTATTCTAAGCTGCTGTTGATTTCTCCCTCTTTTAAAGTACCACATTAAACACACAAAAAGTAAATAATAACTTCCATTCTACCTTATATTTTGTGTGTATGCCTTTAATCTACATTTGCCACACTCGACCGAGGTGTAGTAAGTGGGTACCTGGTAGGATCACAGAGTGCATTATAAGTAAACAGCTTTGGAAGTACAATTGTACCTTACATCCAAAATTATTTATCGTGACTCTTGCTGCTACAGTAAATGTGGTTTGATATTTGTAAGGTTTGTAAAAAGTCTTGATATTTTATATGTATCAATTGAAAGCTATAACGGAAATGGCTGCACTTTTGTGTGAGCTCACCTTATACATAGCCATTGGCTAGGTTTGTATGCCGGGTAATCTTCCACTCTTTGACCTAGATATATCGGTCTGGGTCTGAAAATAGTCATGATAGTAGACTACATATTCTGTTGCTGCTCTCGCCATATTTCATTGTTTTGATCGGAGAAAATACCGGCCTATCAACGTCAAGACCATGATGAAATAAATCATCCTACTCGGATTCGGAGAGACGGAGAATACCTGGGAGTTCTCGGATTCCAATTGTGCTTGAAAAACAATTTCCAGATGTAGATCTTCAGTCAATATTATACGAACGAACAGACGAACATCGCTCGCTTTCTCGAATTTTACAATCCTCCATTTGGCCCGAGACTTTTAAAAGGTTTTCGTTTCGCCTCTCACTCGGTGACACAGGCTTTTTTTTTAAGGGGGGGGGGGGGGCATAATGGGGCCGTGCCCCCGTAACATCCGCTGAAAAAGGTCATTCGCAGAACTTATGTTCAAGGCCTTAACCCTACTCTTTATGTGCATGCGTGTGTGGGGGTGTGTGCGTGTGTGTGTGTGGGGCATTTTTTTCTTCGTCTTCTTTTTTTAATGATTACATTTCATTCAATGATATTTTGGTTGTATATGCCTTGTTTCAATGATTTTGTCGATTGTAATTTGCATACATTCAAGACGAATGTTATGTTATACATGTATACAGAAATGAATAAAGATTACTGAAAAACAAAAAAAATGTGAGGGTGGGCGTGTTTAGCCGTAAGTCCGAGGACATTTTCGGACAGAGAACAAAAACAAAAATCATGAGAACAATGGTCCTCGGAAGCCGGACAATAGTCCTCGAACGTCGAACGATGAATTTGTGCCTTATTCCGTCGACTGTCCGAGGACAGAGGAACAATACTTGTCCTCCGAAGTAAAGCCATGTAAAGCTGTGTGTGTGCGTTTGTTTAGCATTATGTCCGAGGACATTTTCGGACAGAGAACAAAAACAAAAATCATGAGAACAATGGTCCTCGGAAGCCGGACAATAGTCCTCGAACGTCGAACGATGAATTTGTGCCTTATTCCGTCGACTGTCCGAGGACAGAGGAACAATACTTGTCCTCCGAAGTAAAGCCATGTAAATGTGTGTGTGTGTGTGTGTGTGTGGGTGTGTGTGTGTATATGTGTAACTTAAGAATGTAACATTTTATGGTGTCACCCCCTTCACCTGTGCCCCTCCCCTGTTCAACAAGTCTGGCTCTGCCAGTCTTCGTTGACATGCGAGCTAGCACGTCATACATACGTGTTATATGTTACTGATTAACAAATTAGATTTTTAGATCTCCATGGAAGAAATGTTTTTAAAGAGCTACTTCACAAACTTTATGTATCAAAATTGGATGCGTAGTGGACACATTTGTCATTTCAAACTTTTCAAAAGCAAAGTTCAGACTTTATGTTGCATCGTATAGCATGTATAGTGAGTTAAGAGATATTTGTCTTTTTTATACCCCTTTCTTTTCTGAGTGCGTGTTGTCTTCCCACTTGTAGAAAAAAAAGTTACATATATATTATATATATCCCTTTTTGGACTGAGTGACATTTTTCATCTTGTGTTTCAGCTTTTCGTGATAGCCTAGTCATATCGATGAAAATGGAACAAAATATTTCCATTACGTAATTGTATCAGAATATAATGCAGAAACATGCCATAATTATGAAAGCACAAAAACAGAAAATAAGCCTAGATGAATAACAACAAAATGTGTATAGTTTCGGGAAAAACAGCTGACTTCGGACCAGATTCAGGAAAAAAATCAATAAAAAAACAAAACAAATGAAAACAATAAAACAATGCGGGGAGATTGCCTAAAATTGGAACATTACGTTTTGGTTTTAAAATTTAATGTCTGTCAACGACATTCTGATGCAAACAGTACAAATACTATTCGTCCATTGTTTAATACTTTATATCTAAAATTAACCAAAAAAATTTTAGAGAAAAAATGATGGAAACGATTCTCCGGGGCGATAATGTATTGGGCCTTTCAGTGGATGTGATTTACAGATAACAGCCCATGCAATGTCTGATTAAACAATTTCGAATTACTATAATCCAGAACTCAAGCCTAATGTTTCCTGTATTAATCTCTGCTAAAAAACCCCACATCATTCATATATTCAACGTATTATGATTTTGTATGTACGAGTGCATAAAGCCATTTGTTATGGCTGAACCTATACATCTACGGTAGATTTGAAAACAGTGCAGTATTGATTGTATATTATAAAAGTTTAAAGGTGTTACTCGGAGATGTACAAACAAATCAAAATGCAATGAATTTGGTATCAACGGAAAGGGGAAGATGCCCTAAAACATTCCATCAACATTAAAAATCCATATAGGTTTTCATAAATTAATATTATTCTGTTTCAAAAGTGTGCAAAATATTCGCATATTTTCGCCCCGCGAGCAGTTTCTTTTTCAACCTTGGAAATGTGACGTAATACTCGGGACACACTTGCTTGCTTCTAGCTAGCTCACGATCACGTCAATACAGCGCGCGCACATAACATTCACGGTTCAAGGTTAGCTACTGATTTCTTCCAATCTTTGAAAATCTTGTCGACAAAATGTCTGATTTTGGCCCTGATTCAGATGTTAGAACCTGGAATCACACCGTCATTCCATCAATCACTGGGTGAATCACTGCAGCAGCCACACACACATACGATTCATACAGCTACAGTACAGTCAAGTCGTATACCGTAAGCTAGCTGTCCCGAGAATGACGTCATTTTTCTAGTGCAAGAATTCTCGCTTTCGTGGCTCATCTGAGACCCTGTCAGGGGTCTTGAAAAAAAGTCCTGATAATCTTTTTGAACAAGCTTATATCTCTAAAATTTAATTCCATCGTATTATTTGGGGGATTAGCTTTCCAAAAATGTATAATTTGTCCTATTTCTTATTTTATGGGACATTTCTCCGGTTATCTGCTTTAAGAAAAAACAAGGAGAAGTTGAAATAGTTGAAGAAAAAGAAGAAGAAGAAGAAGAAGATGATGAAGAAGAAAAAGAAGGAGAAGGGGGAGGAGGAGGAGGAGAAAAAGAAAAAGGAGAAGAAGTCGAAGAAGGAGAAAAAGAAAAAGGGGAGGAGGATCAGGGGAAAAACAAGAAGACGAAAAAGAAGGAGAAGAAGAAGAAGAAGAAAAGGAAGCAAGTAGACTCTATGACCGGTATTCATGAATGCGGACTCTTAACTTCAGGCCAGGATTTAACTCCTTAAGTATACTTATTTACAAAGTGCTTAATTGTCAACCTCTCTTCCCCTATCTTGTTTTATGGGGGCACAATGGGGCCGTGCCCCCGTTACATCTGCTGAAAATGTCATCCGCAGTACTTAGTTTCAAGGGCTTAACCTTACTCTTTGTGTGCATGCGTGTGTGCGTGTGCGTGCGTGTATGTGTGTGTGTAACTTAAGAATGTAACATTTTATGGTGTCACCCCCTTCACCTGTGCTCCTCCCCTGTTCAACAAGTCTGGCTCTGCCAGTCTTCGTTGACATGCGAGCTAGCACGTCGTACATTCGTGTGATATGTTATTGATTAACAAAGATTTTTAGATCTCCATAGAGGAAATGTTTTTAAAGAGCTACTTCACAAACTTTATGTATCAAAATTGGATGCGTAGTGGACAAATTTGTCATTTCAAACTTCTCAAAAGCAAAGTTCAAACATTATGTTGCATCGTATAGCATGTATAGTGAGTTAAGAGATATTTGTCTTTTTTATACCCCTTTCTTTTCTGAGTGCGTGTTGTCTTCCCACTTGTAGACAAAGTTACATATATATATATATATATATTTGGACTGAGTGACATTTTTCATCTTGTGTTTCAGCTTTTCGTGATAGCCTAGTCATATCGATGAAAATGGAACCAAATATTTCCATTACGTAATTGTATCAGAATATAATACAGAGACATGCCATAATTATGAAAGCACAAAAACAGAAAATAAGCCTAGATGAATAACAACAAAATATGTATAGTTTCGGGACAAAAAAGCTGACTTCAGACCAGATTCAGAAAAAAAAATCAAAAAAAAAAAAAAAATGAAAACAAATAAAACAATGCGGGGAGATTGCCTAAAATTGGAACATTACCTTTTGGTTTTAAAATCTAATGTCTCTCAACGACATCCTGACGGAAAAAGTACGAATACTATTTGTCCATTGTTAAATACTTTATATCTAAAATAAAAAGATTTTTTTAAAGAAAAAATGACGGAATCGATTCTCCGGGGCGATAATGTGTTGGGCCTTTCAGTGGATGTGATTTACAGGTAACAGCCCATGCATTGCATGATTAAACAATTCAGAATTACTATAAGCCAGAACTCAAGCCCAATGTTTCCTGTATTATTCTCTGCTAAAAGAACCCCACATCATTCTATTTAAGGTAATATGATTTTGTATGTACGAGTGCATAAAGCCATTTGTTATGGCTGAACCTATACATCTACGGTAGATTTGAAAACAGTGCGGTATTGATTATATAGGTTTAAGAAAAATAAGAAGAAGTTGAAATAGTCGAAGAAGAAGAAGAAGAAGGAGATGAAGAAAAAGAACGAGAAGAAGAAGAGGAAGAAGAAGAAATCGAAGAAGAAGAAAAAGAAGGAGAAGAAGTAGAAGAAGAAGAAAAAGAAGTAGGGGGAGGAGGAGCAGGGGAAAAGAAGAAGAAGAAGAAGATGATGATGAAGAACAGGAAGCAAGCAGACTCTATGACCGATGTTCATAAATGCGGACTCTTAACTCCAGGCCAGGATTTAACCCCTTAATTATACTTATTTACAAAGCGCTTAATTGTCAACCTCTCTTCCCTTCTTGTCATTCGTAACGTATAACTGGATTAATAAGCAAATTTTTGTCACTAAATTCATTTTGTGTATTGATTCCGTCATATAAATTACATAAATTAATGCGGAATGGACAGGTTGAAACCTTTGCTCCTTAAAAAATAGAACTACTATAAGTTACGTCAGGATCAACTTAGTTCGCTTTTAAGTAACACGGTCCTATATATAGTTGAAATAAGCTTCAAGTCACCTACGGTTTAGATCCCTATGCGAGGGACTACTATTGAAGCCTCATTATCAAATATATTTAACGCACTGCTGTCTGAGTCTCGAACCTCGGCCTACTCCGTTTCCAAGGCCATCGTTCTACCCTCAGGGCCATACTCTCTAATAACCTGCTAGAAATCTCTGTTCCTCCACTAAGAATTCACTTACTGTTCCTACTACACCTATACTAAAACATATGGCATTTTCAACGTCAGCACCTACCTTGTGGAATCGGCTTCCTGACCGGCTTCGGGGGGTTGTGAGCACTGACGGATTCAGGAATGGCTTGAAGACTTATCTGTTTTCAAGGTGTTCCTGAGGATGTCCTACGTGCATTTTCCTCTAGCTGGTTGGTGTTTGGTTCCCCAGGGTGGATGACTTTCATACTACAGGCTAGTTAATTGTACAATTAGCTAATGATGGACGCCTTGAATTACTAATTCTTGTTCTAATTATTATTTATATGTATGTATTCTATGTTCCCATTTGAAATGCTATTATGATGTATGCATGTATTTTCAAAAATGATTGTAAAGCGCATATATTAGAGAACTATCCGAGTTATTATGCGCTTAATAAGTATACTCTATTATTACTATTATTATCAATGGAGTGACATTTTCCAAACATTTTCGGCAGTGTAGTGTTCACAATTCTTCACTCTTTCCAGGAAATTATTTTGTTTATGATTCGCCTGAAATGAAATAATACTGATAGATACATTTTGTTTATATGACAAGAGAGAAAAAAACAGACATGAGGTGAAAATACATATCAACACACTTACTGTATGTATCGAGTAACTTTCAAAAAGGATAAAAATTATTAAAAAGTATAGGCCATTTTCCTCAACTCACTAAGCCTGAAAAGTCTATTCTAATCATCAATATCAGGTTGAACATTTAAAAGTTGGTTGCTATGATATAACATTTCAGGTGAGGATCCTAATGTCAGCTTTTTGAAAATTCCATTATGTTATCAAGGGAGGTGAAAATGGTGAGATGAAGTAAATCATAATGAAAGAAAAGTAAACATAGATTTCAAAGGCCAGCTTTGAAATAAGGTTGATACATCTTAGTCCTTCATAAAAGACTATAAAAGCGATAATATTAGTACTGGGTTATTTGCCAGTAGTCGGTTGCTAGGTTCATATTACACAATTTAATTTTACGGATGGCTGATGCGTGACGGGATACATAGTTTACGACCCCACGGTAAATACCCTACGGCAGAGAGAGAGAGAGAGAGAGCGCGCCAAAACGCTCCAGGCTACTTTCACTTGCCTCGGATTTTTAATTTTAACTTTAAAAAAAAAAGTCTTCCTGACTCCTGCTTTCTTCCTGATGAGATGTGCAATGCGGAAGCCTGATTCGATAAATCTCGATTTTAGGACAAGCTGCAAAACTGTATCATTTGTATTGAGGGTTTCAATTTTTTGTTCAAGTCAAGTCATACATGTATAGAAGTATTGTTGAAATAAATAAAAAGTGTATTCATATGTAAATATGATTTTATAAGTTTCATAGATTAATATCAGGACATTTTAATTGAGTTTAATGACGCAAAATCGAATCCAGGATTGCCCAAAGGATGGACTGATGGAAGTGGAGGGGGGGGGGGGGGGGGGGGGGGGTGTGGTGCACACCCCTAGCTACACCAATGTAGCTGTGTAATGAGCAAAGATATATGCTTTTCGTTGAACGTTAACACTGGCGAGTTTTTCGTAAAATTATACTTATTTTGCCGGTCCAAAGTCCGAACAATACATGTACTGCATGTTCACCAAATTGAATTCCCTTACCACAAATTAAGATAAGCCAGTGGCAGGAGTAATGATACACTGTAAAGTTCTTTCATCATCGAGAAGGCGCTCCTTAAAACGACCCCCCCCCCCTCCCCCAAGAAAAAAAAATGCAATTGTCTTGTATAAAAAATTGAAGTGGTGCAACTATTATTTTTTATTACCTCAATTAAATTTGCACGAGTATGGCGTCGATGTGTTCACACATCAGTGGAAGCACACCAATGTTTCATTTCAAATGAATACAACGGAATACATGTATATTGATGACGGGATATTATCATCAAAATGCAATCAATAGATGTACAAACTCTTTTGTATCCAAACGTTACTTCGTCATTTGAAGTGATGGAGTGGGATGTATGAAACACACTTTAAAACCATTGCCTGCCAGCTGACAAACTCATATGAAAAGTGATTAAGAACTTGACATCATTTTGAATAGTAATATAGATTTGGTTCTATGAAGAGAAAGAGAGGGCTAGATGAGTGGGTGGGAGAAGAGAGAGAGAGAGAGAGAGAGAGAGAGAGAGGGGGGGGGGGGGGGGAGGGGGAGAATGGGAAAATGAGAGAGGAATGGAAAGAGGAATATAAGAGATTTGAGAAAGGGTCAGAGCAAGGAGTTGTTCTGTGATAACTCCTTGGTCAGAGTGAAGAGAGGTAGACAATCTCAATGCAACGAGAAATACAGACACTGAAATTATATAATCTAATATATCTTTTCTGGCAGTTGTTACCTGAACTCTCTTATCCTACATTCACCTATTCATAGTGAAACATGGCTATAGATAATTAAAGCTATATATACTGGCATAACTGTTCATCTTTTTGATAATGATAGTACAGCAAACCTTTTGAAATCTTATCAAAATATAGGATATCATGGTCACAACATTACGACCGTTTCTCTAGAGGCATCCACAGTTTTATTTCTTTACGTGCGTTAGATTTTCTGAGAAGAATTTGTTTACTCCGATTCAGATGTGACTGTCATCAGAGTTTGACGTGAAGGCATTGATTGTTGTTGAATGGGTCCACGTGTCCTCCTGATCTCCTACCAGTTGCAGAACTCATCATCACTAAGAAGATAAGACGCCTAGATCATCCTCCGGATCGCATCTTCAATCCTCGATTCTCCATCACTTCCATCCTTCTCTTGCTCGCCGTCTTTGAAAAAAGAAAAACTCTCAAGTTTCTTGCCTATACTCTTTTGATTTCACAGCTATATCCTCCGTTCGATGTCTCCTTTTCCTTCTCTCTCTCCGTCTCCGTTTATTTTCCTGCCTTCAACAGTTTTCAAACACTTTTTATATTAATAGCTGATATCATGCTCACATATTTCTCTCTCTTTTTCTCTCTCTCTCTCTCTGTCCTTCTTTTTTTTTAAATCTTCAATAATCTTACTTTTAGAAGCGATAAGAAAAGAAAAAGAAAAATTGATGTTGATTTTCAGTGAAAATAATATGAATTCTTTTCATACCGCAGTAGGCATAATCTAAAATAATCTAAAATCATATACATGTATATCATTATCACAAAAAACAACAAAAACCCAGTTATAAAAAAAAAGGTTTGCAAAAGTTAGAATAGCATATGTATTTTTACACTCACCTACCTTCCCTTGATAATGTTTATTCTTGTTCATAATGTACATTATATCTGTTGTCAGTTTCATAATGATTCTTTGCTTCTTTGCTCAGCTATACTTATTCATCAATAAATATCTTTACTATATGTACAACCCTATTCCATTGCTAATTTTGCAGACACAGACTCTATTTTGACATTTAACCATGACAGTGAAATCCAATCAAGCTTTGAGCCTAGCCTAACTTTGTCAGTCTCTGTCTCTGTTTGCAGGAACAGCCGTGTAGTGCAGTATACACAGTCTAACGATTCAGATCCTCTGTTACGGGTTACCACTGACAAGGGTTTGTACCATCGAATTCCATGGTCTGTACAGGGGAGCGTTTCATCAAGTGTTTTGTCAGTGATTTTTACCGACAACTGTTATAAGCTACTGAAATCCTTTCATCTGATTGGCTGAGAGCAAATTTGTCGGTGAAAATCACCGACAAAATGCTTGATGAAACGCTCCCCTGGTCTGCAAACTATTCCCTCCTAGCCCCTCCCTTTATTGGAAGCTTGGGGTGGTGAGCCTTGTCATGCTTAATATTCTTAGCTCGAAGTATATCGGGGTAGCAATGTCACATGAAAAGTATTATTCTAATTGAAATACCCTCATATTCAAAATATTTCTATAAATTTTTTTAAAATGTGGACCGAATTTTGATGCCTAATCCCCGTCAGAAAAGTTGAGTCAAATCATTTTGATAATTCCAAAATCTCACAATGCACAACTACTCTTACGTCCTACATAATCAACATTTCCCAGTAACCTTTTGATATTTTTTTTACAATTTAGTGGCATGACCAGTATTCAGCTTTATCTTTAAAGTGAAAGTCCACCCTGATTATAAGCTGGTTTTAAAAGAAATAGCAAATTTAAAGAAACAGATCAATTAAGGTTTGAGCAATATCCGATAAGAAATAAGAAAGTTATGAATTTTTGAATTTGTAAACAATCAAACACAAATTGGCAACTCCTTGACGTATCTTGCGAGCTCCTCTCCCATTTGCCCGTGTGCCCCAAAAAATCATCAATTTCCATTTTCTCTAAAGAAAATATTCAGTCATACATTTCCTTAGATATAATCATTGCTCATATGTTTTTACACAAAACCTGTATGAAACAAATCTATTCCTTCATCAAAAAAAAAGAAGATGAGAGTTTCTGTGCTGAGCAACTCGGAGAGGAGCTCTCAAGATTCGTCACTGCTAATTTGTGTTTGATTACAACTTCAAAAATTCCTAACTTTCTTATTTCTTATCGGATTTTGCTCAACATTTCACTAATTTGCTTCTCTCATTTTTCCGCTTTTATTCAAATCAACTAAATACCAGTGTGGATTTTCCCTTTAACAGGGAAAGATTCTGGAGGCCATGTAGGAAAGAGTGGATACAAAGTCGCGGAGAAGAAATCCCGAGAGACTTAAACAGATTCCTAGGGGATACTTTTCAACCCGAGAGAAATTAAGCTTGGTAGAACAGATGAAAACTTGTTCGTATCAATCCCAAACGACTGTGGCGTCTTTAAGCTAGCAATTTCCTGAGTCCTTTCGCCTTCAATCTTACAATCTAAAATGTAGAATATGAAGTCGAGATTTCTAGGTTCCTTACAATACCTTAATAGAATGAGACACCCCACGCGAAGTGTAAAATCAACAATGACTAAACTTAGTTATTGTATTATACCAACTCATTTCATGAAATGTTGGGATTTATTGCTTCTGTGTTAGAGCCATCTTGCATGCCATCATCAAAAAATGTTTATTATTTAATGAAAAGTACAATATGAAATTGTCAAATATGTCAAAATAATGGGAAATACAGTACAAATAGAGAATCCTACACATAATCTTTCAACTTCTGAACCTAAATGGAATTCACTGTGTGAAGATTCGTCAATGTTTCAATAACGCATGCAGAACAACAAAATATCGACATTATTTTCATTCCCATTTTCAGCTCAAAATCAACATTTGCTGCAGATATATAATGTAAAAAATAGATAAATATATAAATACTATAGAATCAAAGTAAAATTCCAGTGAACACCAACAATGATAATGACCACCATGAAAAAACTATATATGGACGAAATTTAACCGGACGCCTACTAAAGAAGACCTTATGTCCCTTGGTTTTAGAACTGACCCCCTGAATTTGTATATTTGTATCTGATATAATTGTTAACAAACAGTATAGCAGCTATATTAATTTCATACTTATGTATTGAAGCAATTGATTAGTAAATATATTTAATTGGGCGACGCTTGCTTTTTTGTTAAATACAAAATTGTTGGATATAATCTGTTCGTGACTGAGATATTATTTGTAAACCAATAACTGAAATACATTTACATCCGTGCTGGTTTAATTTAGATATAATTTTGCCCAGCTAAATACCCCAGTGTTTTCTACTTCCTGTTTTACTTTGAAATCCCACCAGAGGTCTATCATTACTGGGCGGAAAAAGAGTTGAATCTCTGTTAGATGTTAAAGAATCGTAGTAAAGAAGGGGAAAAGGCGTCGGGGAAACGGGGCATACATAAAAGGAACACTCGTGGGAGACAACCGATGCCTCGTGAAAATCCATTTGCAATGAGGTGGTTCCGATCAGACACTTATTATCACTTCAAATATGAAGAGGTAGATGAAGGAGCCGAACATAAGCTGCTCCGATGATTTATTTAATGGGCCGTAATAAAATTTGGAGTGTTAGCTTTCCAAGCCAAAGAAAATGAAAAGAGAAGGAATTGGCAAACACATTAGGTAAACTAAGAAGCCGTTAGGAATTGAATCTCGTCAATGTTTCGAAATCTTTAAGTGTTTAAACTATTTTTTAGCTCAACTTGTGGCAGCATTGACGTCAATGTTCCGGGGTAACCTCGCTAGTCATAAGGACCGTTATCCATAACGCGTGACTAAATGAATAGCGGTTTATATGAATAGCGGTCCTTCTGAATAGCGAGCAATCCATAGAAAATTACCTCGCTATTCATAAGGACTTCTATTCATAAGGACCACTATTTATAACTGTTCATAAGGACCGCTATTCATAACGCGTGTTAAATGCATAAGTATGGTTTTCTAAATATAGTGGTCCTTATGAATAGTGAGCGGAGCCGAATGTTCCAACCCAAAACGTTAATAGAAGCAGGGGCGTCGCTAGAACATTTTGAATGGGGGGGGGGGGGGTAGTTGTGAAACCCAAATTTGCGGGCAAAAATGGTGCACCATACCCCCCCCCCCCCCCCCATAAAAGAAAAAAAAATCGCAGATGTAGAAATCTTGATCATACGGGCCCAATTTAGCAAGGGGACGGGACCGAATATCAACATTTTAATTTCTAAATTTTTGCGAGCGAGCAAATTAATTTTTTTTACTTTTCATGGTGAAAATGTACAGAAGCTATACATACAGAAGTTACAAGATTATCAGGAAATCTCGTTGTGGATATTCTGGCACCTCGTTGTCCGAATATGGTGGTTGCCCGAACATCGGAACATTTTGAAAGTAAGTAAGTGAAATCGAGGGGGGGGGGGGGGGGGGCTGCAGCCCATTGCCGAAGGTGGACGCCCTTGCCGAATATTGACTTTCCAGTGTTTGGCCAGTTTTTCCTTCTTTTTCTTTCCTTCCTCTTTCCTTTCCGTATTTCCTTTTCTATTTTCTTTTTTCTTTTCCGTTTTCCTTTTTCCTTCTCCTTTCTCTTTTCTCCTCTTCCTTTCTCTTTCCTCTAATTCTCTCTCTTTTTACTTCCCTCTCCCCTCTCCCCTTTCCCACCTCTTTTTTGCCGACAGAGGTGGTGCATTTGCAATTTTGAGTGTGGCGGGGGGGGGGGGGGATGTCACACCCCACACCCCTCTAGCGACGCTGCTAAATACAAGAATAATTAAGAACTCGTAAAAAAAGATTAAACACTTCTCACTTTTATTTCCGGATTCTGAGCTTTATCTGTTTATACTGCTTTGTAAAAAACAAACAAACACTGAATGTATTACTGCGCACCTTCTTACAGCAGAATGATTTAAACAATCTTGGAAATATTGCTTAGCATACGCTGTTAATCAACTTATCATTTTTTTCACTACTAAAAATCTTGTCATGAATAACATTAATAGAGGGGGGGGGGGGGATTCTGGGACCAGGTCCATGGTTGGGGTGAGTATGCAAGGTAACGCTTTCTTCTTTCGATGAAATATTCGCATACCATCATTCATCTTTAAGTGACCAGGACTAATAAACAAAACTTGGATTAGCCATAGCCATGACCGGAATTATGAGGGGAAATAAACAGAAGATACCTCGAAGGACTTCGTGATATATCTTCAATAATTGAGTTGATGAAGAACAGTGTATTACCAAGTGGAGTGATATGGGTCCAGACACCGAGGGGCACCGGTGTTTCTTTTCTTCCCCCATTGGATCGGGGAGGGGAGGGGGGGGGCACGTTCACCCTGTGACCTCGTAGCTACACTACTGATATCACCCGTCACAGGACATTGTACACATCCGTAACATTTGGAGTAAACTAAGCATGCTGTTGGAAAAAAAATGAACTGCCATCCGCATTCCAACGAAAATAGTATGTAAGCAATAAAGAGCTCCATATTTCATTCTGCTTTTTGACGTTAAGTATCTATATGAAATTGGCAATAGAACTTCTACATACAAACAGATACGGGAACTTTCTTGGTTAGGAAATAACAGAATAATAGTATTATAAATAAAAGTACCACTCAGCCTAATGACTTTACTCATGCATCGGAGAGATGGGTTGCGAGAAAGGAGGAGAGTGGATATTTGGTTTATGACTATCTTAGGACAACTATACGCTTCGGAAGTAAGCCCCGGTCAAAAATATACCCCTCAGGACAATAATCCCAGGACAATATACCTCCGGATACCTATACCGAACAACTAACCTATACGCTATAGATAGTTGTCGGAGGGCCTATTGGGGAATGGGGGGGGGGGGGGGGGGTGGGGGTAACGGGGTGCCAAGAGGGTAGGGGAGGGCAGTGATAACTGTCCGGAAACGAAAACATCAACAATGTTCAGATCATAATTCTTCGCTACTTTCGAGACGCCGTCACCATTAAAGTTAAGCATCTTTGCAATTATCATAAATAAAATACACGGAGAGATAGGGAGGGAGGGAGGGAGGGAAGGAGGGAGGGAGAGAGAGAGAGAGAGAGAGAGAGAGAAGAGGATGGAGAGAAAGGGAAGAGAGCTTCAGAGATCGATGGAAAAGAGAGGGTGTAGAGGTAGAGTGAGAGAGAGAGAGAGAGAGAGGGGGGGGGGGGGGAGAGAGGGGGGGGGGGGAAGGGAGAACAGGGGAGAGAGAGAGAAAGGACCCAGAACAAAAAATTAAGCATTCCATGCAGTTGGTCCAAGGAGAGAGAGAGAGAGAGAAAGATAAGTTGAAGACTTTCAAAAAGATGATTAGATTTCAATTTCCATCCAAAGACATTTATTGCCAACTTTCCAAAATAAGTATACAAAGTAATAAATGAACAAAATAATGTACATGTATGTACAACTGGTGCATACATAGTTGGAGGACACATCTCTGAAAGTAAAAGCTTGGGGCGAGGGTGCCCTCAGGCGTTACAGTACATAATACATATCTTTTTAAAAAAAATATACAAAGAAACAACATCAAATCGCTGAGCTTGAATGGGGAAAAAAAGAAGAAAGAGGGGGAGGGGAGAGGAAAGGGGTGCAAAAGAAAAGGATATGGTTTATTGGAAATAGCTTACGAATTTTAGGAAATGAAGCGATTAAGCAATTGTCACTTGAGCTAGTAAGACACCTATACTAATATAGATTCCCACTTTGTTAGTCAATTCATCATTTGTATTTACGCCTATCTACTTTGTCCTGCATTGCAAACTGTACGGTAGTGCTGTACATAAGACTTGTTACTTTAGGAGTAAGCAATTTGCATATTTTACAAGTATCACCACATGTCGTCTGTTGCTATCGATCAAAACTTCAGGTTTCCCGCCCAGATGATATTCTGAGTATACAATGGTATATACCATGTCCACAGAATGCGTTCAAATTACACATTCCTGCACTGAATGTGTTATGTGTGAAATAAATATTTACCTTACTCTGCTTTCGAACAAAGGGTGGTCAGAGCAAGCAAATTCGGCTAGTTTGAGCAGATTTTCTAGGAATTATTTGTGATGGAACGGTGTCAATCATTTTTCTTCAAGCATAATTATCACTGGACTCGATGTCAAATGGACAGGTAGGTTATGGATCACGGAAAAGTTGATTGACTTGTCAGCCGGAGTGAAGCAAAAGAGAAATGATCCTGAGATCATGGAGCTTATAATAAAAAAACCCCCACCCATTTCCCTAAATGTATAGGAAAAAGGAATAAAGAGGGAATTATAAGAAAAGAATATAGTGGAGAAGTTATTAAGGAAAACGTAGGAAAATCACGTCAGGTCAAAATCTATGAAAAGTCATAAGAAGCCCCGCCTGACCAGACATTCGAGCCAGGTATACCAATCCTGTATCCCAGACCACATTCCCAAAGAAAAAGTCCACTCTAGTATTTATTTGATATGAATAAAGGCAGACCAAATTATAGAAACAGATCAGTGAAAGTTTTAGCAAAATCGGATAAGAAATAAGAAAGTTAAGGATTTTTGAAGTTGTAATAAATCAAACAGAAATTGGCAACTCCGTGACGTATCTTGAGAGCTCCTCCTCTCCCATTTGCTCATGCAGTACAGACAATTTCATATATTTTCATTTTCTTTCTTTTCTGATGAAGGAATATAGATTGACTTTATACATATATTTTTTGGTACAAATACCATAACGCAATGATTAAATCGAGGCTGCTTGTATGATCGAATATTTTCCTTGGGGAAACTGAAAATTTATGATTTTTTGAAATACACGGCGAATGGGAGACGAGCTTGCAGCTAATCACGGAGTTGCCAAATCGTGTTAATTTGTTTGATTACAGCTTAAAAATTCATAACTTTCTTATTTCTCATCGGATTTTGCTCAAAGTTTCATTGATCTGTTTGTTCCATCTTTGTGCTTCTTTTAGCCCTTTCAAGACAGGAATTATTTAAGGGCTAAATTGATCACAGTTTGTTCCTCAAATTGGCAACAATAATATTTTTCTTCTGGTGCTACATGGTTCTAATATGTTGTAATGTCTTTGAAAACAATATACATGGTTAGAAATTTTGTCAAAAGTTGGAAAAATTGCCAGTTATGATGGAAAAACAATGAGTTTGAACCTCTGAATGTATTGCCAACTTAGGAATTTTAAAGCTTATTCTCGTTTCTAAAATTCCTGGCATCAAACGCAATATGGTGATGCAACAAAAATGGACATAGTGTGTGCAGAAATTTTCGCTGTTTCTACTCTTGTATCTAGTATATATTTTGTAGAGCTCAGAATCAAAAGTTATTGAGCCAAACCACAAAATGTGGTCAATTGTCTCGAAAGGGTTAAAAACTTGATATCAGCAGGGAGTTACATTCCTTGATATCAGCAAGGAGTGATAACTCCTTGATTTCAGGGTGTACTTTCCCTTTAATGGAGAATTGTTCTACCCGGCTCCATAAGTATGCATTAGTATCTCAGAATGAAAAAGAAACCAAAGAAAACTAATTTTCTTATTTGACCTTCAACAAGGGGGCTTTCCAGACAGAGGTCCTCTAGCCATACTTAGCGTTGGGAATTTAAATCGATCCCTGATAAAATAATGTTGATATTTTCCCCCATTGGCATTGCTTTCCCGAAGCGCACTCAGAAAATAAAGAAAAGAAAAGAAAAGAAAGAAAGAAAAAAATCCTTGAAAATTATTGACATAGGCCCGAATTTTGACGCCAGAAGCTATTGAAAATTATTTTCTCGAACAGTTTGAGCCTCATGCACAATTCAACCATTTAACATTTTTCATATGAAAATCTTACAGTCTAATTTGTATGCATTCTAGTCAATTTTCTCGAAGATATTATTCGAGTCTTGAACCGGAATTTCTTTTTTGGGGGTTGCCTGTTGGGTTTGTAAATCATAAACGGATATCATTTACCTGTTAACGGCATGGTTAACGGCGATAAAAGGGGCTCAGACTGCAGAAGTCATATTCACTTTCAGAAATTGAACATTTTTGAAGGAGAAAATGGACCCCAAATAATGTTCTTTGTTGAAATATTCCTAATATAAATTCTGACATATGTTAGTTACATACATCCGACATTTGTGATTGATTTCAAACATCCCAATAATATGGAACTGATGAGTTTTGTTCGAATGTTGAAAATAAAACTCAGGCGATAGAGGGAGTCATCACATAATTAGCCATGGGGAGGTGAATTCCATACCTTCCATAGACTCACAAGCAAAAGACATTTTGTCAAATCATTAAACTGACTGATATTTATTAATTAAACAACGATTTGTTCCATAATTTTTTTCTCTCAAAAGTTAAGGCCAAACCACTGGAATTTCTCTTTCATGATCTTTTCATTCATCGACCTATATATCCATGGTTTTTCTCCTTTTCCCTAATACGTTATATTGGAGACATCTAGAATAAGTGGAAAGCTTACACTATAAAACGTTTATTAAATGACGCAAAATATGTGAGGAGACACCGAAACATTATGAACAAAATGCTTATAGAGTAAAGAGATTTAACATTAAAACAAATATATTTTGAGATGAAAGCCGTTAGTTATTAAAAGAAAGGAGACATTTGGCCAACCCAGGATTTATCGACAGTTGGTGGGGGGGGGGGGGGGATATTCCACATTGCCCATCTCAGAAATTCTTCGCCTGTTGCTGATGTTTTTGAAGATGCGTCTGTGGTTTCAAAACTGAAAATGAAGAAGTCTTTTATTTGTCTGTCATCGCACATATTGATATTAAACGGTTTTGTGTTGTTGGTTTCCCCTCGCACTAGTCTGATTAAACATTCCTAAACGGGTGTATCCGTGCTAATAGAATGCAAAGCCTATATTATTTCCGTTGAGACGGCTATATGATTTTAAGGAAGATGTTTTGGATTTCTGAAATCCTTTTTACCATTGTATTCTGACTATTTTTCCTGTTCGAAGGGGCTGAGAGAGAGAGAGAGAGAGAGAGAGAGAGAGAAGGGGGGGGGGGGGCAATATGAGAAAACTTTGTTTACGTATACCAGCTTTTCCTCAAATATTCTTACATTGCATAAACACCTCATTACCCTCGAGCTTGTGATACTTTTGAACGTCAATCTGTAATAAAATTCATAATTTCAGTCTTGAATAGCAAGCAACTGGACTAGAATTCTAACCTATTACCCTTCACATACTTCCAATAAGTTGAATTGCTCATTGTGCTAATTACGTCAATGTAATTATTTCAAACAATTATGGATCACATCTGATCGATGATAAAAACAAATAGTGAAAATGAAGTGTGAAATCCACGCCCAAAAGAAATGATGTTCCTCTCCTCAGCAATAAAATTCACGTTGTTTTTTTTTTGTTGTTTAGAGCCAGAAGGACGTTAACTCATACACTTTAACACAGAGTTAACGCCCTTCTGTCTCTGAACAGACGTTTATTTATTTATATGAAATTGGATAACTCGGCTGAAAACACGGAAAACGCCCGCTGTGGTGAATTAACAAGGTCATATGTACTTCTGTGGGGGGAACATGTCGAGAGGCTGGAAGAAAAATATTTGTGCAATGATCCTTTTTATACAGGAGCTGTCTATCATGACGTGTCCATCATGTTTTGAAGAAAGGGAGTACAATCTATTTAGATAAGACCAGGCTGTATGTAATTACTCATTTTGGACATGTCTGTTCTGCATCAAGTCATTATAATACCGACTGGAGTGATCAAGGAGGTACTAGCCAAGTACATCCTTGGAGTGATCATCGCTATAACTGTATTCAGCTGAAATTTCGTTGTTGCTATTGTAAGACCTCGTGACGCTAGGGTGTTATTATTGTGGAAGCGAATGAATTAGGTTAAAAAAAACATAAAATGGACAAACAACATGGACAAGGTGTAGAGAGTCATAAGAAGAGAATAATGAAGGGAGTGGTGAGGGGCAGGAAATAGAGGGGAAAGATAGCAATATATATATATATATAAATGTATTTATTATATATTATATATACATGTAAATATAAGATAGAATGGTAGTAAAGTCAGTGTTTTGCTACGGAATATTAGAAAATATATGATGATGTCAAAAGGAATAAGGAATTCCATGACAGAGTAGAAAAATTCAAATTTCTCCCCATATGGGCTTCATTTTTCTACTCTTTCACGGAATTCATGATCACATATATATATATATATATATATATATATATATATATATATATAAAAATATAGTTCTGCTTCGGACTTGCAAAGTTATAGACAAAATAGGAATGAAAAGTCCGTATACGATGAAAAAATTCGAATTTTCGGCCATAGGCCTTCATCAGGAAATGATGAAAATTTATTAGATAGGTACACAAAAGAGCGTGAAGCGCAAAAAAACAACGCAAAAGCTCCATGGATACCAGCGCAACCATGGTAGAGATCAGGAAGGAGAGGAGAGAAACGTTTTATTACGCCTCTATCTCTATTTCTTTCTCTCTTTCTCTCTCTCTCTCCTCTTTAACTTCTTTTACCATGGTTGCGCGAGTTTCCATGGAGCTTTCTCCCTTTCTGCGCTTCTGCTCTTTTACGCCTCTATATCTTTCTCTTTCTCTCTCTCCTCTCCTTCCTGATCTCTACCATGGTTGCGCTGGTATCCATGGAGCTTTTGCGTTGTTTTTTTGCGCTTCACGCTCTTTTGTGTACCTATCTAATAAATTTTCATCATTTCCTGATGAAGGCCTATGGCCGAAAATTCGAATTTTTTCATCGTATACGGACTTTTCATTCCTATTTTGTCTATAACTTTGCAAGTCCGAAGCAGAACTATATTTTTTTACTACATTCTACCCTCACCTCTGCAACTTTAACATCATGCGCAACCCACCGGCAGTTCTTCAGTGTATAAGGAGAAATCTTAATCAGTTTTTAGACAACTTTAGCCAACCCATCCACTCTTCTGCTTTTTATCTCGGAATGTCTACTTTCGCGAAGACCCGCTTCTGCAGCCATCGTGATTTTGTATCCACCTGTCTACGCAAGAGTGTCATCCCAGTTGGATTTCGTATTTCCACGCGTCCTTGCCTCGGAAGGATCAGGAAGGATACTATTGAACAGAATCTTCACCAATGCTCCCGTCGTCTGATGCGTTTATCTCTGGAATCGTATCATCGAGAAGTTGATCACCACAGCTCGGATATTACACAGCGCCTGAATCTCCTCGATAGTCTATGTAATCGACAACAGTACGGTTCTATCAGAATGTTCATCCATGACCTGAACAGTGAGTACCATGAAAGCCTCCTATACTTTAAACGCAGGAAATTATCTTCATTGCTACCTAAAAGACATTCTATCTCAGTAGATAAGGACGTATCTCGTAACCTTGTTGTCACCATTCCGGAAGATCTTCCTATCACTGACAGTGAACGTTCTCTCTTAGCTAAGGGTCTCTCTTTCGTTCCTAGTCGCAAACATAGTGATGAATTCCAAGTGCGTTGTGATTTTGAGAACTTTGCCCGCCGCCTTCGTCTCAAAGCGTACTTTGCTTCCTTAGATACCACTCAGCCTGCAGATGAAGCCAGCCTTGACACCAACCACGACGATATCAATGTTCCCTCTCAGCAAGCTGAGTCTGTGCCCATTGCCTTTGAGAAGCTTCAACGTCGACCCTCTTCCTGGACTCCCCCGGAAGGCCAGTTTCCTAACCTAGAACTTTTCATTCAAAAGTGCAGATCTGATATAGACGCCCTTGATTTGGAAGCGGGAAAAGCTTCTAATATTACCCCTCAAGAAAGGTCTGCAGTGAAGTCGCTTCAAAGCAACGATGAATACATTATCAAACCAGCTGACAAGGGAGGCGCTGTCGTTGTCTGGAAACGTGACCTGTACTTAGCCGAAGCCTATCGACAACTCCACAACCCTGAATATTATGAACCGATTGTGCAAGACCCGACTCCATCTCATCAGCAGACTGTCAAGGATACCATCAATGATCTCATTAATAACGATCTCTTACCCCCTTCTGCTGTCAGTCTTATTCAGAAGTTCCCGAAGCCGCCTACTTTCTATTTACTCCCGAAGATTCACAAGGAAGGAACACCTGGTCGCCCCATTGTGTCCACGATTGCCTGCCCTACTGAGCTAATAAGCCATTATCTTGATAGCATTTTTGCGCCAATGGTCTCATCGCTACCCTCTTTCATCAAAGATTCTTCTGAGGCCCTCCGTTTGCTTGATAGCATCACCCTACCTGAAAATGAGAAAGCACTTCTCTTCACGATGGACGTGTCCGCTCTCTACACCAACATTCCTAACCATGAAGGCCTGCAAGCCATCCGCCATTTTCTGCAAGCCAATCCATCAGCGAATAGACCAGCTGACGACACCATCATACGTCTGACGGAGCTGGTCCTGAACCTTTCATCATTCCAGTTTGATGGGAAGTTTTACAATCAGAGAAAAGGTGTTGCCATGGGGACCAAGATGGGACCTTCATATGCCTGCCTTTTCATGGGTTTCATGGAGTCCCAAATGCTGACATCTTACGAGGGCCCCCGCCCCATTCTCTTCAAGAGATACATCGATGATTTCTTCGGCATCGCGACTTGTTCACGAGATGAATTGAACTCTTTCATACAGCATTTCGATTCATTCCACCCTTCTCTCCGCTTCACCCACACCATCTCCGACAACTCTCTCCCTTTCCTGGACATAGAGATTTCTGTCAACGGAGGTCGCCGGATCGATACAAGCATCCACTACAAACCCACTGACGCCCACAGCTATCTCACCTTCAAATCTTCCCATCCACCTGCGTGCAAGAAGGCTATTCCCCAGTCCCAATTCACCCGTCTCAGGAGGCTATGCAGTAAGGAGGACGATTTCCAGGCCCGTTCCGCAGAAATGTCGTCGTTCTACATCGACCGGGGGTATCCTGACAACATGGTTGAGAGCGCCGCCAAGAAATCAGCAAGAGTTACTCGGATAGAAGCTCTGAGACGGAGTGAGAAGAAGGCATCATCCCGCGTTCCCCTGGTGTTAACGTATAATGAGCCGAATGCTAGACTCGCGTCTACCATCAAGAAAAATTTCAAGTTGCTGAGTGACAACCCCTCAACTTCTCACATTTTCAGCGAACCCCCTCTGACAGCGTTCAGGAAGGACAAAAGCCTGAAATCAAGCTTGGTCCATTCAAACCACACCAGAGTCCAACCTGCTGACAGAGACCTAGATTCCCGTCCTTGCCTCCGCCCACGATGCAAGACATGCTCCCGTCTTTCTACAGAACGTAACATCAGTGGCCCAAGGGCAATTTCACCATCCATGATAATTTCACCTGCACGACGGAGAATGTAATCTACGTGATTTGTTGCAAGGCCTGCAATCTACTGTACGTGGGCGAAACCAAGCGGCGTCTAGCGGACCGGGTTACTGAACATCTACGTTCCATACGTCTGAACACAAGTGGCTTGCCTGTTGCACGCCATTTCAACCTCCCCGGCCACTCGGTTGAAGACTTCAAAGTGATCGGCGCCATCAAGTGCAATGGCGATGATCTATCCAGGAAGAGAAGGGAGGAAAGACTGATTTTCCACCTGGGAACCCTTCATCCTCGTGGGATGAATGTAACATTTCGATCATTTCGTACGAATTGAATGTTTTCTTTTTGTCCTTTCCACCTTTCTCTTCCATTCTTCGTTCTGCTTTTCTTCTACTTTTTTTTTTTTCTCTCTCTCCCTCACTTCCTTTTGCTCTTTACTCCCTTTCTTCACTACTTCCTCCTTTTCCCCCTTTTCTTCTTTTTTTCTTTCCGTTGTGCTTCATCTTCCTCTCTTTATTTTCTTTGTTCCTCTCCCTCTCTCTCTCTCTCCCTCTTCCCCCCCCCTTTCTCTCTTTCATTTTCCCTTGGTTTCTTTATGACGTTTTACTACGTCATCCTCTCTCCCTTTCCTTCCTTCTCGCTTTTGTGTTTTCTTTTGTTTCCCTTTCTTTCTTTGTGACGTGTTTCTCTCTCTCTCTCTCTCCTCTTAACTTTCTTTACCATGGTTGCGCGAGTTTCCATGGAGCTTTGTCCCTTTTAGCGCTTCTCCTGTTTTGTTTTCTTTTTCTCTTCTTTTATGACGTTTTATTACGCCTCTATCTCTATTTCTTTCTCTCTTTCTCTCTCTCTCTCCTCTTTAACTTCTTTTACCATGGTTGCGCGAGTTTCCATGGAGCTTTCTCCCTTTCTGCGCTTCTGCTCTTTTACGCCTCTATATCTTTCTCTTTCTCTCTCTCCTCTCCTTCCTGATCTCTACCATGGTTGCGCTGGTATCCATGGAGCTTTTGCGTTGTTTTTTTGCGCTTCACGCTCTTTTGTGTACCTATCTAATAAATTTTCATCATTTCCTGATGAAGGCCTATGGCCGAAAATTCGAATTTTTTCATCGTATACGGACTTTTCATTCCTATTTTTTTTATATATATATATATATGTATATATATATTCCGGAAATATTTAAATAAGGATATTATGAGAGATATTGTTCATGCATGCATCACTAATAAGTTGGACTACTGTAATGGTCTACTGTATGGGATTCCTGACTGTCAAATATCGAGACTGCAAAGAGTTCAAAACACTTGTGCGAGGCTGATTAGTGGCTGTTCCAAATTCACCCGTATCACACCAATTTTGAGAAATCTGCATTGGCTACCTAATCGCCAAAGAATATCTTACAAAATCTTGCTTATTGTATATAAGGCGCTTCATGGTCAATCTCCTATGTACATCAGAGAATTGCTGAATCTCAGAGTTAATCAACATAGTCGAAACCTGCGCAGTTCCCAAGATACTCTGCTTCTCCAAATTCCATTCGTAAAAACAAAAGTAACACTGGGTGATCGTTCATTTGCTTGTGCAGCCCCTAAACTCTGGAATAACTTGCCATTGGAAGTCAGAAAATCCCCATCTGTGAATATGTTTAAATCAAAACTCAAAGCGTATCTATTCAATTAATAACAAGCATATCAGGAACTCACGCAGCGCAGTAGAATATATACACATTGTACTGCGCTTTATAAATGTATTATTATTATTATTATTATTATATATATATATACTACACAAAGACAGAAAGAAGAGAGAGGGAGATGAGAGAGAGAGAGGGGGAGAGAGAGAGAGAGAGATTGATTCCATGCGTATAGAGAGGCAGATGTGGTGAGAGAGGGGTAAAATATAATCTTGTCGTTCAATAGTAGAAAAGTGGGAAAGAAAGTTGGAGGAGAATGGGAGATTAGAGACTTACTTACGACCAATAACCATGATAAACCAAACTTTAGATGTTTCTTTAGAAAATACTTAATCACTACTGATTTCATGGGACAGTTTTTATTCTTATTTTTTCTACTGGTTTGTCATCGCTGATCTTTGAATTTCGAATTGAAATTCACATTTATTTCCTTCTGAGAATAATAACTAAGTATTTGACAAAAAACGATCAATACAGTAGAAGAAGGAGGCGAAAACCAAAAAAAGCAGAGCTTGAGTTGGGAACGCCTTAGACAAAACGTAAGTTTTTAAATGTTACTGTAAGAGCATCAGCATGGCCATTTTTTAAAATAAAAATCAGATAAAGAAAATTGGCATAGGAAGTAAGGAGAATGTAACAGATTGAAAAAGAGGAGAAAGGGTGGCATATTGTACATGTTGGTGATACAGAGGAGCGTAATTATAGCGACAGAAAACTGAATTGATTGTCTTATGATATTAATAAACAGGTTAAAAACTAATACATGTAAATCCTTTAGGCAGCGTACACCTTATTTTGACATCCCTGGCCCGATACACTAATAGAATACATCACAAAATGTTAATGAGCATCTGTCTGAGCCAGCAAAGAGCTAAAATATTCACAACAGATGGAAAATCCAAATTAAATGTCATTCAATATGTCAATGATATCCGTAAGTGTTCTATAAATGTGTATGGACCCAAATGAAATTCTGTTATTAAGGGCAATCAGTCAATCCCATATTTGGAAATATATAGAGTAGGAAATGAACTAATAACAGAAGAAAAACAAAATCACGTCCAATCTTTTCCTGCCACTCCCCCATTCCCTCTCTCTCTTTCTGTCTGTCTGTTTCTTCCTCTTCTCTGCCTCTCATTCTTTTTTTCTTTTCATGTTATCGTCTCCATCTCTTTAGCCGACCACTATTTCTCTACACTCCTCCAATCTTTCTCAGTCTCTGTCTTTTGGCCTATTTCTGTCCCCCCCTCTCTCTCTTTCTCTCTCTCCTTCTCTCTTTTCCTTCTCTCTTTCCCTCTCACTTTCAGTCTTTCTCCATTTCTCCCAGCTTCGTGCTTTGAGAAATATATACAGAATCATACTCGAAAAAACCTGCAAACAAAACTAGTACAGCGATCACTGACCGAAGGTGGCGCTGCAATGAACTACATCTTTCTGCACATTGAGCAGTACTGGAGACAAACTGTGATTATACATTTCAACAAATGCCAATTATATCTGTCCTCGAGATAAATAGGATAATGGTAGTTTATGGCAGTAACTTTGTAGTTCTCTGGACACCAATGTATTCACTGACGTCGGATATATTATGATATCACCAAGAAGAAATGAAACAATAATTTGGTGTTTTTGCTGTACTTGTGCAGCAGTTCGCCATAGCTCTACATAGTTATGACGCCCCATGGGCGGCGATCCGGGCTGGGGGCACGTCCCCCAGAAATCTTTGTGCGGGTGAACCCCCCCCCCCCCCGGACATATTGAAGACTGAAAAATATTTACAGTAAATAATGAGTAATGATATACTAGTACTTAAAACTGTTCAATACTGCAGAAGGTCTGTACACCGTAGGTATCATTTAAACAATATAAACTCCCTTTATGACCTGTTGCAGAATCAGCAATTCAGGGGGGGGGGGGGGGGGGCGGATGACGCCTCTCCCTGGAATTAGTCGAGGGCTTGCCCCCTTCCCACTCGAAAATGAGAAATACCCTATTTTTTGTGTAAATGGTCATTTGTGTTTGGTCGAAAGTGCTCTAAAAAGTGCTCTAAAAATAATCACAATTTACATTTTTTATAATGCAAAATGCAAAACCGTCTTCTTTTATTTTATTATTTATTTATTTATTTATTTATTTATTTATTTATTTATTTATTTATTTATTTATTTATTTTTTTTTTTTTGGGGGGGGATGGACCGTCAACGACGCCCCTGGCCGTGACAAGAAATCGCCGCCCCTGTATATACATGTATATCAGTTAACATTAAACAATGTCATTTTCATGTACAAATATTAATGATAGATACTCATTTCATATCGAAAACCACCAAAATATAGCTTACTGCAGTGTGTAGTTATAAAGATTCATCATTGGCTGGAAGTGGCTGTATGAACTGACATCTCAACGTTGCCCAGCAGTTTCGCTGAAACAATCTTGCAGCCTAATCATATTTAAACAGATATGACCGCTCTAGCAAGTACTCTATGCCTTGCCCTAGCTTGCTTGGGGTCCAACCATCCACGCAACGTAGCAATTTATTCAGAACCATTTTGATTGGATTTATTTGATTGATTTAATTTTTTTCCGTTTCATAATAATCATATATGATGTATTGATCCAATGATTAAACATAAAACAATGTAATAACTTTGTATATATCAAACTAACAACACAAAGATAAGGGTATTAAGAAGATTACAAAATTAATTTACAAAAACAGATAATTATTGTGCTTTGTTTCAGTGACCTTACCTTTTTGTTTTGTTTTGGGTTTTTTTCCTTTTATTATGCTCATAATTTGTTTTTGTAAATATGTTATCTATTATTTTAAGAAAAACATTTATAAAAAAAAGTTAAAAAAAAGAAAAGAAAGAAAGCAATGCTTGTATGATGCATGCCCCAAATCACAGAACTTTGGTCAAACAAATTATAACAATTAAATAAATAGTGGCGAAAATTACAAATTTACGGTATGTCTAATTAGGTTTATAGGAAAATAAAGAGGGAGAGAGTTGTAAAATAAGAGGAAATAGGAAATAGAAAGGAAGAGAAGTTGGGAACAGGAGCAAAAACAGGGCCGTTGGGCGCGTGTTCACAGGAAAACATGAACTGATGAACAAGTTGAATGTTTTGTGTACCATAACATTAACCAAACATGTAGCATGCATGATATTCATCACCGTAGCTTCTTGGTGTCTTACCAAGTACTCAAGGAGTTGTTCTGTGATAACTCCTTTGTCAACCTTCCCCATAGTGAGCTATACGTAGTCTCAGACTCAGTGGAACAACCGACGATACAGAGTCAGAGAGACCGAGTCTGAAGACAGCTTTTGGTCTAATTTATACTACGAAATTCAATCAGCAGCTCTGTATCAAGTATGTAATGATACAACTCAGCCAAGTCTGTGTTAGAAAAGTTAACAGCGCCACCTTGTGGTGATATGCCATATATGCGATATACATGTTTCATACGATGTTTGGATCCAGAAGCAGAGTCATGTTGTCATGCCTGTTCAGTATGAGTCGAACATTAAAGGACAAGTAACCCCACGTGATATTCTAGATGCACCTATTGTCTGCTACGTCTTTCCATGGAGGCTGCCATTTTGTGCATGACACGGATCATTAGGTACCATATGCATTGATAATAGCCTACCTTTACAACAGATACGTCGCTTTGTTCTGATTGTATTACGATTGTTATTGGCCATGGGCCTAGATAATTGACGACCCATGAGTTCTAATAGCCATCCTGTAAAGCAGATTCCTCGCTTTGTTTTGGTATTGTTACGATTGTCTCCGTCCTTGACGTCAATTCTCCGTCCTTGACGTATATTTTTTATGAAGTATATTTTTTATGAACAAATTAAGACCTTTTAAAAAATATATAAAACTAAACTTACATTTCAGAATATGTGACTTTATCTAATATATATTTGTCCTCTAAAAATCAATTACAAGTTAACGATGAAGGAAATTTTACTTGGGATGAAAAATATGTTCGTGTACACATAAAGTAATGGCAGCCCCCTTATTATTGCTAGCAGACGATAACTTGGCTGGAAAATAGTGATTTATATCTATATCCTGTGTTTTTACATGAAATTGCATGTATCAAATAAGAGGCATATACTACACCATTCAAAATAAGCTAATTCATACGCTGAGGTTACTTTCCCTTTAAAGGCCAAGTCCACCTCAATATCAAGTTGATTTGAATAAACAGAGTAAAATTAAACAAGCATAACAGTAAAAAATTGCACTGAAATCGGAAGTAAAATAAGAAAGTTATGGCATTTTGAAGTTTTGCATTATTTCATGAAACAGTGATATGCATAGCATGGGCGGTATGCAAATGAGTGAACCGAATATTTCCATTTTTATAGATGTGATAATAAAGAATCCCTTCCTTGTATGAAAATAAGTTACATAATGATGATTTGACATATTCCATATGGAGTCAAACCATGTTTTACATTATTGAAGCAAAATGCCATAACTTTCTTATTTTACATCCGATTTCAGTGAAATTTGTACTGTTATGCTTGTTTAATTTTACTCTGTTTATTCAAATCAACTTGATATTGAGGTGGACTTGGCCTTTAAAGTTTCTATAAAGCTTACAACTCGATGTCAAGCTTATTACATGGTTTCAGAGTGAAAGTGACTGTTGAATGCTTGAAATGAGATATCTAATATGAATTATTAGTAATATTTCAGAGGGGAGCAGCTGCACGATTTTTTTCCTGACCTGATATACCCGCCGGGAAATTGTCCATTGAGTACAGCACAGCGCTGTGACCGGAAATAGCATGGAGCAATTGAAACCTCCAGCAAACTTGGATTTGGAGGCCCGGTATCTTCCTCAAGCCTGGAAACTTTGGAGAGAGGAATTTGAACTGTATACAGAGCTATCGGTTACAGGTGATGAACAGGAAATGGTCAAACTTTTTCTTTACTTGGTAGGGTCTACAGGAAGGGAGCTATACAAGACCCTAAAGTTGGAGGCCACCCCTAGTGCTGTAGCGTCTCTAGCGGCACACGAAGTGACCTTGAAGGCAGTGTTAGATGCTTTTGAGAAGCACTGCAATCCTCCAAAGAATGAAACCGTGGACAGGTACAGGTTTTTCACGCGCCAACAGGCTGGTGGTGAAACACTGGAACAGTACATGACAGAACTGAAGTAGCTAGCTAGCTAAAAAAAAAAAAGCAAGCGTTACCTGCGGGTCTTTTCACTCAAAATTCTCTGACAAGCAACCCCCCCCCCCCCCCCAAAAAAAAAAAAAAAAAAAAAAAAAAAAAATACCAGAATTCTGCGAAAATTCTGCTAGAATAGGTCGAATTCTCCTAAGAATAATGCTAAATGCTAAAGCGGTCAAAATTCTGCTAACTCTGGCAACATTGACTGGAGTCAATCATGAAGAAGCCTCTTGCAGATATCCCACCACGTCTACAAAGAATGCTGCTGAAACTGCAGAAATATGATTGTACATTGCAGTACAGGAGAGGCACAGAAATGTACATCGCTGATGCTCTTAGCAGAGACTTCATTCCAGAGAGTGAAAATAATGAGGAGAGCCAAGACATAGCAGTATGCATGGTAGACTATCTTCATGGTAGACTATCTTCAATTGTCTCCAGCTAGGACTAGATGAGTTGCAGAAAGAAACTCTAGCAGACCCTGTACTTTGTAAGCTGATGGAAAGAGTAAAAGATGTAGACGCAGATATCAGACAGTACTGGCAGTACAGAGATGAGATCACTACTGAATGTGACCTGCTCTTCAAAATGCAGAAAGTGATCATTCCTAGCAAATGATGAAACTGATGCTAGTAAAACTCTATCAGAGCCACCAAGGAGTAGAAAAGACCAATAGACCAATAGACTGGCAAGAGATGTGCTGTTCTGGCCAGGGATGAATGCTGAAATTGCAGAGACAATTGAAAGACGTGATATCTGCAGCACACACAGAGCCAGTAACCAGAAGGAGCCTATGCATGATCATGATTTACCTGAGAGACCATGGCAAAAAGCTGGAAGTGATTTGTTTGAGTTTGCTGGGTCTACTTACCTTATCTTGGTAGACTATTATTCCTACTACTTTGAAATCAACAAGCTGGCAAGTACTTCAAGCAGAGCTGTGATAGCAGTATGAAAGCAGCCGTTTGCACGACATGGTATTCCTGAAGAGATGATATCAGACAATGCACCTCAGTATGCCAGTGCAGAATTCCACCAGTTATGTGTAGATTATGGATTGACACACACATCTTCTCCAAGATATCCACAGTCCAACGGCAAGGAGAAAAAGCTGGGCAGATAGCTAAGAACCTCTTTAGGAAATGAGCGGAATAAGGTGAAGATGTTCATCTAGCTCTTCTGGCCTACAGAAACACGCCAGGAGACAGGCTGCCATCGCCTGTACAGATGCTGATGGGCAGAAGGACCAACACCACCCTTCCCACTTCGAGCAGACTTCTTGGACCACTACCTATGCGTCAAGAGCTCCTGCTGGAGAGAAAGAAAGAACTGCAACAACGACAAAAGCAGTTCTACGATAGGGGTTCCAAAGATCTGTCAACCCTGCAACCTGGTGAGAGAGTCTCATACCAAGACGGTAAGGCGTGGAAACCAGCGGTCATCATTGAGAAGACAAGTTCCCTCGTTCATACATCATTGTCTGAAGGTGAAGGAGAAAATCGCTATCGACGAAATAGACGTCATCTCCAGATCGAAGCGACCTGAGCGTAAACAAAGTCTCTACGTCGATGACCAAGAGGGCAGCGGGATTTCGACAAACGCAACCAACAACGCGCCATCGCAAGGCAGTCCTAGCGTGAGCAAACCATCTTGGGAGCGCGAACGCCGCTATCCTCTGAGAGCAAAAAAAAAAAAAAAAAAAGGGTATCAAATTCACTAGAAGTGATGATAAAAGATCCTCGAAAAGGGTAGGAAATTTGACAGTAGCAGTCAGGAGCCGGTCAGGAGCAGCTCATCTGAAAATCTTCCGGTGGATATTTTTTCATGAATCCAAAGAGGTTCTTTCCTATTCTTTCAATGAAAACGTAATTCTGTAATGTGTTCCAAAGTAAATATTTGTCTTTAACTCTTTCTTTTTGGCCAAAAAAAAGGGCCAAGAAGAATCAATCCTCGAATAGGGTGTAGGCCTACAATACTATGCAAAATCTAAAAAAAATTCAGACATTTTTGGCAGGTTTCCCTGAATAGGGTATCAGAAACCCCTCGACCGAAATCCTCGTTTAAGGTGCTTTTCAGAAAGTCATGGACGCGGATGCCGTCCAGGTCTCAATGAGACATAACCCCCGGGACTACAGTCATACCTGGGAGTGTCCTAGGAATCAATCGGGAAGGTCGCGAAATGCCGCCGAAAATGCTGATCGTAGAAGGTCTATGGGGCGCCAAGTGTTCACCGACTATCTTGTACAAACTTGCCTCATTTGTGCCAAGTTCACTCAAAACTCGCTTTTGTTCCAAATTTATTGAACAGCAATTTATTTTGTAACAAAATGAATTTTAAAAGGTAATTTTGTAACAAACAAAATTAACATTACAGAATTATTTTGTCCGATTTCATTTTGTAACGAACATCATTCTGTTACAAAATTAACATGGCAAAATTTTCATTTTGTAACGAAAATTATTTTGTCCGTTCTCATTTTGTAACGAAAAAGATTTTGTGACAAAATTAACATGACAAAATCTGTTTCGTCCATTTTCATTTTGTAACAAAAATCATGATAAAAACCATTTCACTCTGAAAAAAAAATACGTTCCTCTTTTTTCTCGGCATAAAGGTGGCGCTATTATACTATTTAATACATGGTTGGGAGTGCGTTGGTGCGATCTGGCAACACAAAGGTTTTTATCGTGGTGTACTATATACGCACGAGGCGCAAGTCGAGTGTGTTGGACACCACGATAAAAACCTGCGTGTTGCCGGATCGCACTAACGCACGAACTCACAACCATGTAATATGATTATGAAGTCTATAAAAATGGTTATGAACCCCATAGAAACACCAAGAGTCGCACAGTCATGGAGGCTGCCATTTGCTTTCCTGGATAACATCACATAAGCGCAGCCAACAAAAGTCATGCGCGTTTCCGTATGTAATCCCTGCGCTTAAATGACAATTTAACTACGCGATTTCATTGCGTTCTTTAAAACGCAATGAAATCGCGTAGTTAAATTGTTTGCACGCACCAGAGGTACGCGTACGCGCAGCTCAGCCGTGCTTTAGAGCCTTTTTGCCGTGCGTTAGTGCTTTTTTTGCACGGTCACGTGGTGTTATTTAACCAATCAGGATGGCTACATTATTGAACCCATTTTATAAAGCAAGGTAGCTCGCGCTACCACACGTGCCCGGTGAGGCGCAATCCCATCCAATTTTCGAACGCGACGTCGATGTTACTCCCCATCGTCAGGGGTGCCACTAGAACATTTTGAATGGGGGGGGGGGGGGGGGGTAACACCCAAATATGCCGACAAATTTTAGGGTGTGACACGCAAATTTGCCGACAAAAATGCTGCACCCTAATCCCCCCAGATGTAGACAGGGCGTCGCTGGGGGGGGGGGGAGTTTTTGTCGGCAAATGCGCCACCTCTGTCGGATAAAAAAGGAGGGGAAAGGGGATAGGGAAGAGGAAAGATAAAAGGAAATGGAGAAAAGAGAAAGGAGAAGAAAAAAAAAGTGAAAGAATAGAATCCCCCCCCAAAAAAAAAACAACAACCGGGAAATAAGAAGGAAAAGAAAAGTTAAGGAAAGAAAAAGAAGGAAAAATGGCATTATTTGTGCTCGCTCGCAAGAGCACTGGAATTTCAATACTTTGATAATAAAAGCGTCCCCCTTCAGCCCCCCTCCCCCTTGGATTGTCAAAGTTCCGATTTTCATATTCGGGTATAGAAAGGCGCTAGAATATCCAAATATTTGGGAAGCAAGGTTCCCAGATAATAATATTATGTAACTTGTGTTTGTATTTTTTGTACGTTTTCACTACGAAAAGTTACATAAGATTTTGCTCGCCCGCAAGAACACTGGAAGAACACGCGAAAGCTGTGACGTTTTTAGTAAATTTGAGAGAAAGATCCCATTGCCGTAGGGGAAGCCTTTTGCCCGAATGTTCAATTTCTAAATGTTTGCGAGCTAGAGAGCAAAATTTTTGAAAAAAACTTTTCGTAGTGAAAATGCGCAGAAGTTACATACACACATAGACGTTGCCAGGGGGCACTTTAAGAAATAAAGCGAGAACGAAAAAGCGGTGGAAGTGAGAGAGAAAAAGTCTAAAAAGGCGCTACAAGCCGTTATCTTTCTCTCAAAATTTGCTAGAAGGCCAGAGTTTTTCCACCGGGAAGGGGGAAATAACTCCCCTCCATGCACCCATCCCTGTTGCATACAGTACAATGTTGCGTCCAAATAATCGAAAAGCAGTCCTGGCGTCGAACTATAACTTTCCGCCTAAAAAATTGTTTGTTACGAGCCGTTATCTTCCTCTCTCAAATTTGCTATAAAACATACGAGCTTTCGCGATTCGCGTGGGAGGGGGGAAGTTCCCCCTCCCCGCACCCACCTCTTTTACATACAGTGCAGTATTGCGTCCGAATAATTGAACAGCATCCCGGGCGTCGAACTAACTTCCGCCTAAAAAAGATGCTAGCCGTTATCTTTCTCTCAAATTTGCTAAAACGTCAGAGCTTTCGCGCTTCTCGCGGGAGGGGGAAAACTTCCCCTCCCTCCCTGCACCCACCCTTAATCATCACCAATTTCGCACGCTTCGTGTGCTCACAACCACCTCTCTAAAATGAAATCCTGGCTACGCGGTTGGCTAATGTGTGTTGCCTTTCATTTCCCTTTAAGCAATATTAGGACTATATCTTTGACACATCATTTGAATTTTGAATTTGTTAATTCTTCAAATTTTAAAGCAAGTACCCATAAACAGGTTATCAACACATCTTTTGACACCTTTGTTCTTAGCGTTATTTAAAAAAATAGCGTTTGAAGGAACGTCATAAAACTTGCTCCAGTAAACTATGACCCTTTTGAACTGAACATAGTGCAAACGTCAGCTGGATATAGGTTACAGTTGGTCAATTCAAAAGTGCCCAATCTTTTTTTTTCTTTTGACACATATGCCACAGTCCAGATAGTCTGATAGTATAAACTGAGTATAGTATTTTCAAGTGCAATATCTGAATTGCATGCAAAAACAACAAGAATAGTAAGCAAATAATTACCGTTGGTGAAGGTGATGGGACAAACTATCACTTCCGAGGTGATCTGGATGTAGCTATCTTTCCGAAGCGAAGCTGAGGAAAGATAGCGTTATACATTCAGATCGCCGAGTGATAGTACGTCTGATCGCTTGAAATCAAATGGTGATTATTTGCTTTATATTCCACATCTGAAACATTTAACTGGTACGAGAATTATACAAAAACATACAAAATCTATTCAATTAAAATCTAGCTCTTGTAATGCTGCAAAAAGATCTCAGGTCGTAGCCAAAGTGTATAGCAGATATGATATTTCAAAAATAATTTTGATTCAAGTTAACGATATAAATACTTGATTTGGAATACAAATTCGAGATATTGATTTCCGTTTACACTATACTGTATTTTTAGATAAATTTAGAGCTAAAAGGTCTTCACGAATAACTGAAAACAAAATATTGATAAACAAAACTTAATCAGAAACAATCACACTTGAATTTACATATAAAGCTTCCAAAACAAATATAATTATATTCATATTATGGGAATTACATATAATACTGACAATACTGACAGTACCTATCCCATGTTCTAATCTTTAATTAGGCCTACTTAACTACCAAACATGCTTTGTAGTAGTTTGGCAGATAATCCCTTAGTCGTAGTTTTTCATTCGAAGCTATCCAATAATTACCAACACCTTTCTCATAATTTATTAACACTCAGCAATTTGCTTAGTTTTCAAAATATATTGAGGTCGAGCAGAAGCATAATATACGACGGCTACGCCTTATACCCCACTGCCTACTGTTACCCAAGTTAACCCACGCTGAAGCGCTGTACACAGGACACTCTTCCCGTTACCATGCAACACCTTTCCATGTTTCTACCTTGAGTTGGCATGTTCATTTCTTATCTCCCACACCAACGAGTTCAGCTATTAATGAAGATGTGTGGTCTTACAACTTTCTGACGTAACGAGGTCCGAACGTAGCGTGCGTGTGCCCCAATCAACGCCTCTGATACCATAGAAGCGATTTAGCGAGCCCACGCCTGTTCAATGTGCGACTTATAACGCCTCATCCATGCAGTCCACATAGTCGATGGCCGTCGCTCGTGAACAGATTCACGCTGGGAATGAGAAAGCTTTCTATTCATCGATCAAACTGATTGTCTAAGGTAAATTGTAGTTTTCCCAGTATTGCTATATCACCTCTGCAGATAGCAATTTACTTTATCAGGCTAAAGCTCAAATCAGCACCTTTATACTCTATAATCCTCAGAGGTGTAGCACACATGGATATATAAGAAGTATTTTCCTCTTTAAAGAAGGTTGTTAGTCCGTTGCATTTTCCCCTTGCGTTTTAATTTGTACAATTATATTTTGATTTGGTATTGCGTTTCAAGACAGATCAGAAGAGGTGGACTATATACAGGCCAACTTATGTCAAACTAGTTCAACCGGCTCTGCAACCAAAAATCCCCCAAAACAACAACACCCAAGTACTGACCGGTCCTTCGAAACAACGAAAAAAATATCGTCTTATATCGTTATCCGCCCCTAAATGCTGGATTGTCAATATGAGAAAAAAACAAAACAAACATAAATAAACTAGATTCTTAGATTCAGCGTACAACTACATTCTTGCGATTCTGAAGATTGTTCCAGTATGGTACCATTATCGGGAGCTGCAGGTGTACCAATATGAGGTACCTCAATTTTACGTCTTGTTTTCCCTCTCAATCCACATCTAGGCCCTCTTGCATAAAATAAAAAGTTGCGTTTAATTTCAACCAATCAGGATCGCGTATTTTAGGACTTGCCTTTATTTTTTTTGAGTTGGGTTTAATCGCAACATTTTATGCAAGAGGGACTCTGGAAACAGCACATGCCAAAACCATGCTTGTGAAAAGCCCTATTCTGAAGATAAGCCGATAGTTACAAATTCATTTTTGTTCTATTTTCATGTTTACTAGCCTGCTACATCCGACCAGGATTTCATTGCCATGATTCCATATTTTTGTTTCTTTAATTAATTATCACGAAACTCAACCAATTTTTCTTCCATTAGGTTACTTGATATATCCCGTGTGAAAATTGGAGCTTTAAGTCAACATTAGACCACAATTTCGCTGATACTATATATTAATGAAATACTAGTAAATATTTAATTGATTTCTTTGACCCGCGCTCCATAATCCCCACGAAATCCAACCTGACTTATTTGCTCAGAAAAGGTTGTTTGGCTTTAGGAAATCGATTATATGGTAATCAAGGAATGGTTCCAGTGCAACATATCACTAACAGGGACGTTGCTAGAATATTTTACACCGGGGGAGGGGGGGGGGGGGCTGTCCGGAACCAATTGTCGAAAACGTTGGTGTCATGCCAGCCATGTGAAACCACTTAGGGGAGGAGGTTGTACATGAACGGAGGATACATCTGGAGGTGGGTGTGTGTGTGTGTGTGTGTCTGTGTGGGGGGGGGGGGGGGGGGGGGGGGGAGTGGAGTCCCCTGTTTCCTGAGAACAATTTGAGATTTGTAATTTTAAAAGGTGTGTTATGATGCACAAAAACTAATGGTAGGGGGGGGGGAAGGTTTACCCTCCAAGAAAATTTCGATATTTTAAAAGCAAAAGATATTTTAAAGCTATGATGATCAAAGTTGAGTATATTTTCCTCCAAGAAAGAAAAAATATAAGCAAAAAGAAAACGCTCCTCATTTTTTTTAAATTTGCAACAACGCACTTTGATCTATAAATTTTCATTTTATGTTTTATAGTTTTGCCGACAGAAGTATTGAGTAGGGGTGTCACAGGCCCCATATGGCGCCGCCGTTGATCAAGTATATGGTTTCTTTTGGTTTATAGAAGATTAGGCCTGTACGTGGGGTGAGAGAGACAGAGAGAGAGAGCGCGAGAGAGCGAGGGAGAGAGAGAGAGGGAGGGAGACACACACACACACACACACACACACGCAGAAAGACAGAGAGACAAACAGAGAGAGAGACAGAGGGGGGGGGGGGGGTGGATGTATGCACTGTACTGGAATATTGCTTGTTTAGTTTTGTATAGCTTGCGACACTATTATTTTACTTTTGATATAATACTGTTAGCATGATTAGTATTATAATTACAGTTTCAGTATATACTAGAATAACATGCATTTATGTATTTTGTTTACCACTTTGTTTCCTTATTTTGTATAAAATAATAATAATAATAATAATAATAATAATAATAATAATATTAATATTAATGATAACAATGATAATGATAATAGAAACAATACTAAAAATGATAATAATATGTTTTTAATAAGTACACACCCTTCATGCGCTATCATACAAATTAAGGAAAAGTACATCAATTTACGATTACCAAGAGAGGCATATACAGTGGCGATGGTGGTTAACTGATGAAATAAAATGAGAAAAAATTAAATTGAGAAAGGACATGAAGGAGATGAAGAGGTAGAAATGAAGAAAGAGAGGGAAATGAACGTCAGAAACCCACCCACTCCTCCCCTTTGCTGTGGCTTTGCTCCCTCGCATTTAATCTACCGTGCATTACCGATGTTCTTGTGTGAATGCCTCATCTTCCAAGTCAATTCTGAGACACCATCAACACACACACACCCTCACACACACAGACATTTTTTTTTCTTTTCATAATTTTTCTATTCCTTGATTCAGATTTTCAAAATGAATATTACAAATTAAGCATTGATTACACAATATAATTCAACATGGCAATAGACAATACAAATAATATAATTCCATAGCATGCCATTCATAAACCATAGTACAACTAACTGAACAAGGTATAGATTAAAATCATAGGTGACGAATTAAAGTATATAGGGCAATTGTGACAATGAATATTTTTTTCAAAAGCCGTTTGTAATATTATCTTGTATGTCCTCCTTCCGTCCAACATTCAAAATAAGTCCATATTTTAGATGTAGACTTAACTTATTTCAAGCTATTGCCTTTTTTCCGTTCATTATCTTTACTTTCTAAAAGTGCATTATAGATTTCTTTCTTTGTTGGGGGTGTTCCTTTTGATCTCGCATTGTATATCATATATTTTATGAGTATAATTTAGTGGTTAATATAGATATGTTTTTCTGATTTTCCATCTAAATTTCCTCCCATTTTAAAGCATTTAAATGCATCAATTTCATTTGTTCCCCTATTTCTTGCCACAAATTTTTAACCAATTGACACTTCATAAACAAGTGATTGTATACCTCGATTTCCTTTCCACAGAAAGAAAATAATTGATGCGATTCACAAAATTTAACTTGAGACGTGAGAACTTGGCTCTTGTATTAAAAAAACTTTGTAGGTTTTCTTTTCATAATGACGTAAGTGCGCAGATCCAATGCGCAGAGAATTATTATTGAGAATGTATATAAACAATCTAGGGAAACCCTATAGATTGAGCACAAGAAAGAAGCTGCCTCCCTTTTTTTGTCAGAAAGCCACTTGACAATGTACGATATTACTTGCAGACCAGATGCTAAGACTGGTCATTGCATTTGATGGGTATTAAAAGGTGTTTTTTCATCTCTGTGCATGAACTTGCAAATACGCATAATTTGAAACTCCACTGAAATTTCTTCGTGAAGGAAGGATCTTCAGTGATTACTAACAGGTCTTTTTAATGTTAACATTGCTCTGTAACGGCTGCGAGTCTTCTAGTGTTTTGTGTGCTCCTACATTTAATCTGGTAACCCAGACCTTTCTGTGAAAAAATACCGTGAAATACATATGTATAAACATTCAAAGCTTTAATTGGCATCACGATACCAAATTCCCAACGCAGTTGTACTTGAATTTGACCACGGAATAAATCTTACATTCAATTCTTTGGGATGTCACTTTCAGAACGAGCAAAAGCTTTTTCAATCGACTCCATTTTGTCGTCATCTACGACTCCTATAAAATCAGAGAGAGATGATACCGAAAATGACAAGCCGACAATCAGCCCAGCCGACGTCAACGATGTCCTTCCTAATGCTGAAGTCGAAAGGAGATGCGAAGGCGATCAGGTTGTCCATCGCAATCAGGGTTTCGAATTCAACGGTGACATCCACTTCCATCAACGAATGACGGCATGGCGAGGGCTAAACGCCTCCAATTCCTCACTATTTTCTTCCACATCGACGTTGAACTCCGCCTCATCAATGACCGACAGCAATTTCGGAAGCTCGCAAAATCTTCGGAGATGTTCAGATGGAGCCGATGTTCCCTTGGAGACGAACTCCTATGGAAGTGGTTATCGGTTCGGTGCCCTGGCGTTGAGCGACGATTCCCTGAGCAATGATGTTCCGATGATAATTGGCGATTTCGACGATGATGCCAATCCAATCAGTACGACCGTCCATGGGATAACGGCATCATTGGCACAGTCGTCGATGTGGAGGAAATTTCACGAATATGAGACAGAGATGATTATCAACAGATCTGGAAGGTAAGCGGTGCTAGGATCGATGTACCCATTAGCAATTTATGTCGCATAGCTCCCTAGTCAAGAAGGCGGTCCTGTCTTTGAGAGCGATTTAAATTCCTTTTTTCTTTCAAGAAGACATTAATAGATAAATGATCAGTTCCTAGACAGATATCACTTTGAGACAGGCATGGTTTTATACAACATTTAAGAGGGGAGGCAACTAGGAGTATTATCATTTTGTTGAAGAGGCGAACCTGAAAATTTGAATCAATTTGATAACAAATTTAAAGGATTGACGTCAAATTACGTTTTATCTCAAATGAACATGATAATGGCTAAGATATCTAAGACAGATGTTGACAGATGACAACTTTACACGTGTATTACATCAAACTTCACAACAGAAATCTTAAAATTACATATCTCTTTGATACGGGAATAGCTAGAGCACAGGGTTTTTTTTGCACCTGAGTCCATATTTCAAAATGAAATACAATTGAACTGCGTTAAATGTGAATTTCAAATTTCACGAAATAAAAAAAATCAGATTGATTAAACTGGGATTTGTCAAAAAGACAAAATATTCAATTAATTTAGCAGAAAAACAAATTTGGCTATAGGGATGGATTTTGATATTATTTCCCTTTCAGAGCTACTTGTTAATCATTTCTTCTTCTTTTATGTTTATGACAGATGCACCACGGAAAAAAAACTAGATGTTTACTAGTATAATGGTTTACTTATCAAAATCAAATGTGGGCCTACAAGGCTATTGTGGAAAGTGGTATCAGCAAGCGACGATGAAGAAAGTTTGACAAAGAGCTCTAGAATCCTCAAAAAGCTCAAGTAAAACGGAATGAATTATACACGATTTGTTTGTGATGAAAGAAACACATAACAACACTTATACAGTGCGTATAAAAAAGTATACCCAACTTTGGTAGCTTCGTATGAAAATTTTATATCCTGTGTAACCTTAAAATTCATGTTATGATAAAGAGTAACTAATATTCTGTCCAATGATACCTTATTTACAACATTATTGTCACTGATGACTGAGTACCAGATTTTTCAAAAAAGAGCCGTCAAAATCCCCTCCTTCCAAGTTTGGGTTGATGTTATACCAAATGTGAATCAAAACCACATGTTTGTGTTACTTCAGTCTTAAGTCCGTTTAAACATTAATTCTGATTTGTGCTTTAATGGTTTGTGTTTAAAAGTTCTCCATTGTGTTTAAGCTTTCATTGGGCCGTAATAAGTTTGCCCAGCTTGCAAACTTCACGTCGTATGATATCATCTTGACACAAAATGCTCTCCAGATTTGTCAGTTCACCATCTTACCTGCATAAAGCATTAACTAGAATAGCACATGAAATCAATGTTTAACTAAAGGTAAGAAAGGATACACAATTGTTGATAACGACTTATTAATATTAATAAGAAATCGAGAGTGGACTTTCATGATAATGGCTGCATCCCGAATAGTTTTTGTTTACTGCGAATGACTTGCGCATGAAGGTCTTATCTTACACAAGGGATACAGTGGAAGCCAATTATGTGTCATTAAGAAAAGGAGAGTATCGTAAATTTGATTTGAAATGTATTTGGGGAGAATTATTGTTGATGTGTGCTTCTAAAATGAACAAAATCAATGAAAACACTTCGCAATCGTTAACAGACTGGATTCACTGGAACAAATAAGAGATAATTTTATGAATGTCATTTGACATAGACGCTTTGCTTCAGCCCAAACTTGGTTAAGAGCATTTTTGACACGATCTTTTAAAAACCCTGGTGCTCGGTCATCTGTGGCAGAAAAGTTATGAAGGTATCAATGGACAGAATATTAGTTACTCTTTACCATGAAATAAATCTGAATGCCAGAGAATATGTACATATTATATACGAAGCTACCAAAGTTGGGCATACTTTTTCTTTTGATACGCACTGTACAATAACAAGTCCGAAAATGGGAAAAAATATTTAAAAAATACTTATACTTCAGAGGAGAAGAGAGATAGTTAGTTTTTTATATGTCGTTATATACGTGCGGAAGTAAATAAATCAGTTTATGTATAATCAGAAAATTGTTTCTTTTAAGAAAACATCCTTTTTCTTCTGTGTATAGGCGGATGTTTCCCTGTTTTGCCGTTTCGTTGTCAGGTTTACAACCAGATGCCCTGTATCGTATTTCTGTAACAATTACGTCAGATGACAGGTAAGCTGGGACAATGACTTACTGTAATACCCGTTGCATACGTGGGGGGTGTTTCACAAAGTGTTAAGTTTGACTTAGGGTCGCACTTAAATGCCTAGTTGCGTGCGGTATATGACGCATCGCCGCATTGGTCAGATCGTGCTCGGGGGACGCGCGCTGTTGTGTAATCTACCAATGCGATTACGCGTTTAATACCGTATGCGCATTGGCACTTGCGCATGACTTTAAGTCAAACTTAACTCTTTGTGAAACACCCCAGGCATCATTCATTGAAGTAAATAATACGCACCCAAAATGACGTATCGTGTGCAACGGACGTAAGAGATTTTTTTGAATTCAGTAGACCTGTTTTCTAAATCTATCTTTTTTAAACAAAAAGGTTATTCATGATGACTATTAAAATTGCCAGACATAGCAACAATCGATGCTCCAGAAAACATCCTAACCTTCTACCCCATTTTCATGGGAGCTGGCACGAAAACACTCTCGATGACCTGTGGAAGTTCGAATCCCACCGCTGCCACCAACTGTCACCCCTTGATCACCGGCTTAGACAAGTTGTTAGATTGCACTCTCTCAGACTAATATTGTTCTGTTGTTCTCGACATGGAAAGAAGAATCTGAAATTATTTCACTGAGTTCTTGGTAGATATATTTTTGGAAAGCCTGTATGCGAGCCTGCTTTGGATTTTGCTTAGTACCGCAGTTTCTTAATAGTGTAGATACCTGGACATCATCAACCCTGAACTCTAACTCTGATCTGAACTGAAATAGAAGTCCATTTTTCCTAGACAGAAGTGCCATATTGAATCTGTGCAGACCATTTTCAGATTAGTAACATAGTCCTATACAAACGATGTAAACAAGTTAATTGGTTGGACAGGAGAAAGGGTGTACATAATCTCATGGTAGGAGCACTGCACTTCCTTTCCTAAGAATAAGATAGATGGACAGGGAGTCGACCCTTCTGGGTAGGAATGTAGAATTGCATAACTCTATGAATCAGAGATAAAAATATTATTATTATATCTCGATGTATCTAAATTATCTATACATCACAGGTGTCGCTATAAATTTATAAATGGAAAATGGCTAGCCGTGGGAAAAGCTGATCCCGAGATACCCAACGAACCCTACCAACATACTTCATCTCCAAATCATGGCCTCTTCTGGGAGAGCAACGGAGCGAGCTTCGCCAAACTCAAGATCACCAACAATAAGGACACCAAAGCAAAAAACGTAAGACAAGTGAAGCACTTGGGGGGGGGGGGGGGGGCAGATCTTGCCTGTGCCCCATTTAAAACTACTGTCGCACACCTTAAATACACAAAAGGAAAATGTGCCCCTCCACTTTTAAAGTTTTTGACTAAAAAAGCAACTGAAAGACCTGATTTTTTTTAATTTGCCAAAGCGTTTGTAAATTATCAGCTAAAAATTGTGATAAACCCCCTTTTTAAAGCTTGCCAATTTTTTCTTCGCAATTGTCTGTAGAGAAGGAGGGCAATGCGAGGAATCGAGAAAACAAGTGAGACAGGAGGCAACGAATGCCATCTGGACACGCAAAATATTGACACTTCTTCTTACAGTGAAATAGTGCATTTGTCAAACAAATAAGACAATAAAAAATTACACATTGACCACTCGCTGCTCGAATAAGAGGTGTCGAGTTCCCGATTATTGGTAATTTTAAAATTCTTGGGCGATCGAGGCCTCTAGTCCCTGCCTCGTTTGCCTATGTAAAAGAGGCAAATAGGACTGCCCATTTAAATTGAGTAACAAACAAATCATATGTTGAAGAAGTTTAGACATTTTGAATAACAAGGCATTATCATCTTGCTTCTTCGGTTTCCCTTTTTTCATCATAATAAAGAAAAACTATAATCAAATAATACAAAACCTATTCCTTCACTTCAATGGCCCCTTCCATTCCCTCTGTATTTATTTTAGGACGTTTGTCTCACGCTAAATGGCCCTATCATTGTTTCAGCAGCGACGTGCTACTTTCAAGAATTATCTGTCAAAGGAAAGGCTTCTTTCGAAGCCATACAAATCTCATTAACAAGTATGGTATATTGCCATGGTAAAAGCTTGATGATAATTAGATGCACTCCTGCAATTAGAAAAGGCCATTGGTTGCATTTGTATACAAAAAATGTAGAACTATTGTTTGTATGATTGTTGTTTTATATGAATACATACAAATATATACCTTTTTTGCTTATTATCTCTAGTTATCATGTTGATTAATATCACCAAAAAAAAAATCGGCATAGTACTTTAAAAATGAGTGTCACGGCGTGACAGGACAAGAGCGCTATACAAGAAGTCGCCATTATTATCATGATTATGATGGTGATGATGATGATGATTATGATTATTATTACTATTGTTATTATCAATATTATTATTATTATTCTTATTATCATTACCATTGTTATTGTTTCTTTTATTAGTATCTATTATTACTATTATTTTGTTTTTATCATTATTATTATCATTATTATCATTACTGTTATTATTGTTATCATTATTAGTTTCATCATTAAAAAAAAGAAGAAAGAAATCTCAAAATAATCCTGCGAGGCTTCATTTTTGACACGCATTCGAAATAATGTGTTGGTCAGTTGATTAGATCTTCATTTTGCAACAACTCTGATCTTTCAAAACTATTATAGCAAATCGTTCTACATTCGATGCACAAGTATACACCTCGACTCTTCATTGAACGACTTATTTCGGACAAACCATCTCATGACGACATCAAGGCCGAGAACGAATCAGTTTCTGAACCGTCATCGTCGTCACATCCGATGTCGACATCACCTTCACGTCCGACGTGGCTGGACATGCAACAAGAGCATCAATCTTCAGACCCTTCATCCAGCGACGCGGCACCAACGTCGACAGGAATGAGACACTTAGAGGATTCGTCACAGAGTACGAGAAGTTCGCTTGATTATCGCGTTGACCAGAGGACATGCATATCATTCCCTGAGACGTCCTTTGTCGCCGTGACGGCATACCAGAATGACCATATCACCCAGCTTAAAATACAGAACAACCCGTTTGCAAAGGCTTTTAGAGACGCAGAAGTGGCAGCGTAAGTGCTAATATCTTCAAAAATAATTAACTGTAAGGAGCAGAAGTTACGAACAGACCTGTTGCAAATGCTTTCATAAATTTCAAAATTGCAGCATTGTTGTTGATGAAGATTATTTTGAATGCTTATTCCTACAAGAGCAACTGTCCTCTGATCACATCTCCTTTTGAGTATGAGAGAGGGTTCATGATGTGACATTATTCAATAGTGTAGTTTTGTTTTCTCTCCGAACAGAATGTTACAAGGAGCTAACATGTTTCATGAGGGGCACCATCTACTCTCAGATTACAGAGATAGAGAAGGTAAGACTGATGAACTTTTCAACTACAGGGCCCCGTTGCATAAAACTTACCATCAACGGTAACTTTGCCATCAATGGTAACTCCCATGGAAACCTTGATTTTGATTGGCTGTTGAGTGATGTTACCATGGTAGTTACCATTGATAGCAGAGTTACCATTGATGGTATACAAATAATGAATGTTTATGAGTGCAATGGACAGAATATTTCATGAGGTGAAAGATGAAAAGATCCATTCAACGAGGCGGAGCCTCGTTGAATGGATCATTTCATCTTTATATAATATCTGATATATAAAATGAATCTCAGAATACCACCCCTTATTTACAGGATATAATGAAAAATGAAACTGCAAACAGCAAAGCAATCTGCTTGATTTCATTATATACAGAGCGAGCAAGTCATGGGGACATTTTTATATTGGTGTAAATTATTGGCGCATTCAAGCGAGCGGATTGAAAAATCCTTTTCGGGGTGGGGGGGGGGGGTGGGCATTGTACCCCTTTTGCCTCCAGCTCCACTCCCTAACTTTGTTGTTGTAGTAATATGGGTACCTGTAAAGCTGCACCGATTCTTTGAAGCTAGATATGGCTCTTTTTGTAAAAAAAACCCACACAAACAGAAGCACTTATAAGAAGAGGAAAGAACTCTTATCAGAGGTTGAAAGGGGTACTTATAAGAGGTGAAAGGGGGCACTTATTAGAAGAGGAAAAGGGCACATATTAGAAGGGAAAAGGGGCACTTATCAGAAGTAAAGGGGGGCACTTATCAGAAGTGAAGAGGGGGTACTTATCAGAAGTTGGGAAAGGGCACTTATCAGAAGGGAAAATGAGCACTTATTAAAAGGGAAAAGAGGTAACTATCAGAAGTAAAAATGCACTTATCAAAGGAGAAAAGGACACTTATTAGGGAGATAAGGCGGCAATTATCAGATTTGAAAAGGGGCACTTTTCAGGAGGCGAAAGGACACTTATTAGACAGATTAGATGGTAATTAACTGATTTGAAAAGGGGCACTTTTCAGAAGGAAAAAAGGCACTTATCAGAAGGGGAAAGGACACTTATTAGAAAGGAAAAGGGGCACATTTAGTATTAAAAAGGGCACTTATCAGAGAGAAAGGGGCATTTTCCAGAAATAAAAAGGGCACTTTTGGGGTACTTAAAAAAGAGAGGTGGGGAGCACTGTGCCCGGCTTCCCGGACGCGCCGCCCCTGCCTCGCAGCCTTGATCGCCAATGAGGACAACTGTTTTATTTCAAAGTCGTCTTCTGTCACGTTAGAGATTAAAAGATGTGGAACGTGCCCATTGTGCCTATTCTCTGTTTGTTTCACCGAGTCCAGTTCAGATACAGATTTAAAACATATCATTCTTATATCAAATAAATATAAAATCAATCTTTGGATTTACCTTCATGGAAGAATACTAACCTTTTCTTTGAAATTGTCTGTTTATCAGCTTTTTCATCCACACACTCGCTCAATGCTCACATGACTGGAAAGAGAAGATGTGGCCTTCCAATCATGCAACGCTTTCCTGCTCACCTTGGTCCAATACCAGGTCACCACCAACCATTATCCGTGACAAGATCTTTGGCCAACGTCCGAGTAGATCCAAGCGAAAACCACAGCCGTCATCTTCTTGGACACGACTTACAGTGGAAGGTGAGAATGTAGATTCCACTGTGTCGCCCTTTGTCGATGTAATGTGCGATCTAATCCTAACCCTATGGAATATAATTCCAGAGGCGCTTGCTACTATATCGAAGGCTGTGGCCTAGCACTACTTTAACATGTAAACCAGGGGCTTGTTGAAAAACAAGTTAGGGTAAGCCCCCTTTTTGGAATTGCCGTGTAGAAAAGAAATTGTTTTATAGTACGGCATGTGATTAATAATTCTATTCAGTATTCACAATTTGTAAGGAAACAGTTTCGATTATAAACGTGCAGTTCTGTTTTATATAACACACTTAACCACACTATTTTTTTTTCGCTTGTTGTGGAAATATATTGAAATTAAAAATTCATTAGTTTTCAATGTTGTATCTAACATTTGGTTAGTCAGGAGCTACAATGTCAATTAAAAGGAATTTTTAATTAAAACAAAAAAAGAATATTAAAGAATTATAGGCAGAGGCTTCAAGATTAGAAGAAATGTCGATCGGTCAAGGATTTATATCACAGACTGTGAACATTTCGCTACCTTACCAAAAAGAATGTTTCTGAATTTGTGCATACTTCAGACAATGCAATTACTGAAAAAGTGTACGTCATTCATCATAACAAAGACTCTTTTGCCTGCACGAAATATGTTGTTTTAAGTCCGGCGCACACTATACGATCCGACTGCGACCGATTTTCGAAGAAATTGCAGTTTGCATTAAATGTGAAAGTTTAAAAAAGTGAAATTATCTCATTTGAAGTTCGGAATAATGATACGAATACTAATATCGAAATTTTGGTTAACTGCAATTCTTCTGGTTAGAGTAAGGGCCAAAATCGGCTCAAAATCTTAGTCGATCGAAAGATTGGTATGACGTCACTACGATTTGGAAGTGAATTGGCTTTTTAGCTCACCTGAGCCTAAGGCTCGAGTGAGCTATTGCGATGGAAATTTGTCCGTCGTCCGTCGTGCGTCGTGCGTCGTGCGTCGTCCGTCGTCCGTCGTCCGTCGTCCGTCGTCCGTTAACTTTTTACATTTTCATCTTCTTCTCCAAAACCCATGATCGGAATTCAACCAAACTTGGTAGGAATCATCCTTAGGGGTAGGGGACCCAAAGTTGCTAAAATGGTACATGTGGCCCCCAGGGGGGCCCAGGGGGAGGGCCCCCAATTGTAAAAGCTATTTAAATTTCAAACATCTTCTTCTCCAGAACCAGGCATAGCTCAGACTTGGTATTGTGTATGGAGATACCTCTATAGATGAAGAATGAATGTTGTTCATGAAATTTCTCTGAGTGGCCCTATAGGGGCCCTGTGGGGGTAACATACTGGAGGGGGGGCGCTGCCAGGCAAAATGTACATTCTGATCTTCTTCTCCAAAACGCATTATCGGAATTCAACCAAACTTGGTAGGAATCATCCTTAGGGGTAGGGGACCCAAAGTTGCTAAAATGGTACATGTGGCCCCCCCCCGGGGGGGGGGGGCCCAGGGGGAAGGCCCCCAATTGTAAAAGCTATGTAAATTTCAAACATCTTCTTCTCCAGAACCAGGCAAAGCTCAGACTTGGTATTGTGTATGGAGATACCTCTATAGATGAAGAATGAATGTTGTTCATGAAATTTCTCTGAGTGGCCCTATAGGGGCCCTGTGGGGGTAAAATACTGGAGGGGGGGGGGGGCGCTGCCAGGCAAAATGTACATTCTGATCTTCTCCAAAACACATTATCGGAATTCAACCAAACTTGGTAGGAATCATCCTTAGTGGTAGAGGACCCAAAGTTGCTAAAATGGTACATGTGGCCCCCAGGGGGGCCCAGGGGGAAGGCCCCCAATTGTAAAAGCTATGTAAATTTCAAACATCTTCTTCTCCAGAACCAGGCAAAGCTCAGACTTGGTATTGTGTATGGAGATACCTCTATAGATGAAGAATGAATGTTGTTCATGAAATTTCTCTGAGTGGCCCTATAGGGGCCATGTGGGGGTAACATAATGGGGGGGGGGGGGGCGCTGCCAGGCAAAATGTACATTCTGATCTTCTTCTCCAAAACACATAATCCGAATTCAACCAAACTTGGTATGAATCATCCTTAGGGGTAGAGGACCCAAAGTTGCTAAAATGGTACATGTGGCCCCCAGGGGGGCCCAGGGGGAGGGCCCCCAATTGTAAAAGCTATGTAAGTTTCAAACATCTTCTTCTCCAGAACCAGGCATAGCTCAGACTTGGTATTGTGTATGGAGATACCTCTATAGATGAAGAATGAATGCTGTTCATGAAATTTCTCTGAGTGGCCCTATAGGGGCCCTGTGGGGGTAACATACTGGAGGGGGGGGGGGCGCTGCCAGGCCAAATGTACATTCTGATCTTCTCAAAAACACATGATCGGAATTCAACAAAACTTGGTATGAATCATCCTTAGGGGTAGGGGACCCAAAGTTGCTAAAATGGTACATGTGGCCCCCAGGGGGCCCAGGGGGAGGGCCCCCAATTGTAAAAGATATGTAAATTTCAAACATCTTCTCCAGAACCAGGCATAGCTCAGACTTGGTATTGTGTATGGAGATACCTCTATAGATGAAGAAAGAATGAATGTTCATGAAACACTGAGTGGCCCTATAGGGGCCCTGTGGGGGTAACATACTGGAAGGGGGGGGGGCGCTGCCAGGCGAAATGTACATTCTGATCTTCTCCAAAACACATGATCGGAATTCAACCAAACTTGGTAGGAATCATCCTTAGGGGTAGGGGATCCAAAGTAGACCATGGGGTGGGGGGGGGGGGGGGGAATTATGTTAATTTCTAACATCATCTCATGTACCTTTCTCCTAGTTGTTTCAATTTCTAACATATCTCCTGGTGGTGCTAGAGAGAACATGCACCAGATATGAATTGATCCACATCAGGTGAGCGTCGTGCCCCCTGGGGCTCTTGTATTCCTACACGGGGGCTCGTAGTAGCCCGGAATTTCAATTTTAGTATTCATACTACTGTTCGGAACTTTGATCATGAAGATTTTACATGTTTGAAAGTTCATATCAAATGTTATAACAACTTTTCCCAAAATCGCATCGTAGTCAGATCGTGCAGTGTGCGCCGGGCTTTAGAAAGGCTTATAGCCGATTTACAGTTTTTGGTAAAAGAAAAACCCAAACACTTTTCATAAAATTTATTTGATGCGCTCCCGTTGCTCACATTTCACAGTAGACTTCATTTTGACCGCTTGACTTCTGATTAATTTGACGTTCTTTTCTTCTCGTTGTTTTCCTTGTTCTTCTTGCTATTTTTGTTTTCCATCTTCCTGTTCTTTTTCTTCTAATTTTCTTTATATGATTGGAAAGGTTTTTATTTTAGCAATTACTTACAGGGTTACAAAATATGTGTTAAATTATTATGCAGAATTTCAAGATTTTCTGATATCAAGGAGAATTTTCATCTCATCTCATGGTGTTTCAATAATTATAAGTGCAATATGATCAATGCTTTATACTGTATTCTTTTCTTCTTCTTCTTTTTTCTCCCGCCTTTTACTCCTTCTGTTCTTCTTTCTTCTTTTCCATTTTTCTTCTTCTTCTCCTTTTTCATTTTCTGCCTTTTTGTTTTTATTTCCTCATTTTATTTCCCTTTCTTTTTTCTTCTTTATTTTTTTTTCTGTTCCTCTATATAGTCTTGTTTTTCTTTATTCGTCTTCTTGTTTTCTTCCTTTTCATAGTTTTCTATATGAATTGGAAAGCTCTATATTACTATTAGTATATTTGTTATTATGGATTCAATATTTTCTGATACCAATTACGTATTGACTAAAATCATACGTTTAGAAAAGAGAAAGTACTTTATAAACCAACTTGAACTACATAAACATGATATGAACAACACGTGGAAAGTGCTAAAACAAGCAATGAACGTTGCAAACAATAAAGCTGTTATAACGGGAATCAAATTAATAATGACGAAATTGTACAGGAGCCTGTCAACTTTGCCAATATATTTAATATCCACTTGCAAAAATATACCTTTTCCAATAAACATTTTACAGATTTTCTTGGTCCAGCTAACCAGAATTCTATATCTTTTTTTACTCCGACATATACTCATGAAATTTATAGACATCGTTTCAAATCTAGAAAACAAGAAAAGTTCCGGCTACGATGATATCGATAATATTATCCTTAAAGCCATTATTTCATTAACAGTAGATCTCCTGGTTCATATATTTAATTTGTCTTTACTACATGGGCAAATTCCCAACTCTATGAAAATCGCCAAAGTTAGTCCATTATTTAAAAAGGGGGACAAACTAAATGTAAACAACCATCGACCGATATCCTTGTTATGTTCTTTCTCTAAAATCTTAGAAAAAAATCATATATGTATTAGAACAGTTTGCCTTCCTAAAAGATCATAATGTTTTCTCCAACTTTCAATTTGGTTTTAGGGAAAAGCATAGTACCTTTCATGGTTTATTATCTTTTGTGGAGAAAGTAGCTCATGCTATTGATAAATCCTCTCATATGGTTGGTAGTTTCCTGGACTTCTCCAAAGCCTTTGACACAATAAACCACAATAAACCACTTTATAAACTTATAGTGTACGTGGAAAGGCTTTGGAGTATATCTTTCTAACAGAAAGCAATATGTCTCTGTAAACGATTATTCATCAGATTTGTGTAATGTGAGCAGTGGTGTTCCACAGGGAAGCCTCCTAGGTCCACTTTTATTCATTTTATATATAAATGATTTCTGCAGATCATCTCATATTTTATCGTTTATACATTTTGTTGACGACACAAATCTGTTCTTTTCCTACAATAATCCATACACTCTTGCGCAAACGGTTAATTCTGAACTATCGAAGATTCTACAATGGATTAGAGCAAACTTTCACTTAATCTCCAAAAAACTAAGTATATGTTGTTCAGTAATACTATAGACTTACTGCCAATCGGTATTGAATTCGATGACTTCACGTTGGAGAGTGTTTCTTACACTAAATTTTGGGGCCTAACAGTCGACAATAAACTATCCTGGAAGTATCGTATTGACAACATTTGTAATCTATTTCTCGTAAAATTGGTGTCTTAAATAGATTAAAACCATATCCCCCTTCTTCTTCCTTACTTATGCTTTATTCCTCTCTGGTCTTACCATATCTACATCATGGACTCCTGGTGTGGGGCAACACACACACCAAACTTTGTTAAACAAAATTTTATTACTACAAAAGATAGCTTTACGTATCATTTGCCTCTCTCATTTTCCCTCCCATACGGATCCTCTTTTCTTTGAAAATAAAATATTGAAAATTAAAGATCTTTATCTCCTTCAGTTAGGCCAGTTTATGTATTCTTATAATAACGACATGCTTCCTTCCGTTTTTAATGATATGTTTACCCAAAATAAATCCTCTCATAAGTACCTAACCCGGCGTAATGACTATCATCTACCTTATAACTGAGAACCCTTCAAGCTCAAAACACTTTTATTTATCCAGCCCCCAAATTTTGTCTCTTATACTTCCTTACAATACAAATTAATATCAGTGCATTGTCAAATCACGTCTTGCCTTTTTTAATGCACCTATCCTTCCCATTACATCTTTTTCTACGCTCTGTATGTAACTATAGTCACTACCGCTGTAGTATGCACATCGTGCTCTCTCTCTCTCTTTCTGTGCCCTTTCTTCTCATCTCCACCTCTCCTCTCTTTTTCTCGTCACCTATGCAGCAATACTTTCTATCCTTGTATTTCTCTTTTCCCTTGCTTTATGTTCTGTTGTCTTATATCTTTTATTTTATTTTATTTTGTTCACTATACTATATACGTGTCGTAACAAGTTTTAAAATTATGGATTTATAATTATATTATCATTATTCTGACACATTTTGGTATTCTTCTATGTATATTTATATCCTTTTCTAGTCAATATATTTACATGTTACAAAATATTATGTTCGTCATTACTTCGAGGGATCCACATTCTACAAGCTCTGCTTTTTAGTGGATCCCTCCATTTCAACAGGTTAAACTTCAAAAATAAAAAAGAACTTTTATACTGGATGTTTATGTATACTTTCTATTTTGTAACCTTAAACCATGTAAAATGTATTATATTATTGAATATTGAATTGTATAATTGATTTTTTGTCAAAACCAAATGTTCTGTTGTGTTCTGTTGGAAAAAATGAAAATATTAGACACGGTGCTATTACAGTGCCGACATCTGAATACAGGGGGAAAGAAGAAGAAGAAAAAAAAATCAGGTTGTAACCATTGTTTTTAATTTCAATTCTTGCTTTTGTGTTTATTGAATTGTATGTGGTTTCGAGTTTAAATAGGCAATTGATAACTATATTTTAATGAGTAGTTTTAACCTCATTATGTGTAAAGGTTTCTGATGTTTATGATTATGATAAACGATGCATGTACATGTTTTACTGTATTTTCTAATTTTTGCAGTCTCTCTCTTTCTTCCTTTCCTTCCTTTCCTTCTCCCCTGTCTTCTGTTACCTTTTCTTCTCCTCCTCTTTCCTGTTACTCCCCTTCTTTCTCCTTTCTTCCTGTTCTTATGGATATTTTAAATGTTATAATTTATCAAGTCTTTAATGTAACTGTTCCATGTATTTTATGGACTTATGTTATATTTTTTTTTTATCCGTACCATGTACCAATCCAACTTTTAAGTTGCAATAAAGAATAAAGAATAAAATATCTAAACTGAAATTCATCGGAAGTACTGGATGAAAAAACATTTGCACATGTATTTTTGATACAGTTTGAACAATATGAAGTCATATTCAACAATATTCAACGCAATTTCCTTTTCTCTGTAACTGGAGATTATCTTAACTCCTAAGCCCCCTTTTTCGTCCTGTTTTCTCCTAGGTGTCGTCTGCAACCAACCTTGCTGGTAGCGACGAGGGTGCCATTCACGAGAGCTGTGGTTTCTTGCCAACTCTGAACTCATCGCAAAGAGCAAACAGCGACGCCGAACTATCGTCCAAGCTAAGGACTAGTGCTACTCGCTCTCAAGCTGGTAGTCCATTTGGGGGTCTGGGACTAGGCTCAGATGGAGACTTTCGGAGACGTGCCATCTCAAATCTAGTAGACGACAGACGAAATTCTGACAAGTAAGCTCGTAATCCGTGTCTATGAGTAGAGGAAGGGGAGGAGGGGGTGGGGTATAGTTAAGGAAAACAAATATTTTTAAGTGGTTCCGAAAGCAAATGTCCCTCTTACTTTCTCAATCAACAAAACTTTCTCCTCCAGTGATCAGATATAATTCTCCGCCCACGTTTTCTCTGGTGTTTATTTTGGCAAAGATATAGGGTTAGCGTTGCGACTGGGTTTTAGGGTATGTTTTATTGCACATCAGCATTTCCCAGCAAACACAAAACGTTTTATTAGGTCCGCTACGTCTCCGTCTTTAATAAACGTTCACAAAACGTTTTTTAGGTTACGGTCTGCGTACGTTTTTATTAGGTCTGCTACGTCTTCGTCTTTAATAAACGTTTAAAAAACGTTTACAGAACGTCGAAGTTTTGACTTGACTTAATATAACAATTGCCGCAAATTCACAGCTAGTTTTTTGATGACGCCCAAAAACGTTCACAGAACGTTTTTATTAGGTTTGCTACGTCTTCGTCTTTAATAAACGTTTACAAAACGTTTTTATTAGGTCCGCTACGTCTTCGTCTTTAATAAACGTTTACAAAACGTTTTTACTAGGTCCGCTACGTCTACGTCTCCGTCTTTAATAAACGTTTTCTAAACGTTCTTAAAAGGTTTTCTGAATGTTCTTAAAAGGTTTTCTGAACGTGCTTAAAAGGTTTTCTGAACGTTCTTTAAAGGTTTTCAAAACGTTCATAAAAGGTTTTCTCAACGTTCTTAAAAGGTTTTCTAAACGTTCTTTAAGGTTTTCTCAACGTTCAAAAAGGTTTTCTGAACGTGCTTAAAAGGTTTTCTAACGTTCATAAAAGGTTTTCTCAACGTGCTTAAAAGGTTTTCTAAACGTTCATAAAAGGTTTTCTCAACGTTCTTAAAAGGTTTTCTGAACGTTCTTTAAAGGTTTTCTAAACGTTCATAAAAGGTTTTCTCAACGTTCTTAAAATGTTTTCTAAACGTTCTTTAAAAAACGTTCATAAAAGGTTTTCTCAACGTTCTTAAAAGGTTTTCTAAACGTTCAAAGGTTTTCAAAACGTTCATAAAAGGTTTTCTGAACGTGCTTAAAAGGTTTTCTAAACGTTCATAAAAGGTTTTCTCAACGTGCTTAAAAGGTTTCTAAACGTTCATAAAAGGTTTTCTCAATGTTCTAAAAGGTTTTCTGAACGTTCTTTAAAGGTTTTCTAAACGTTCATAAAAGGTTTTCTCAACGTTCTTAAAATGTTTTCTAAACGTTCTTTAAAGGTTTTCTAAACGTTCATAAAAGGTTTCCTCAACGTTCTTAAAAGGTTTTCTAAACGTTCTTTAAAGGTTTTCAAAACGTTCATAAAAGGTTTTCTCAACGTGCTTAAAAGGTTTTCTAAACGTTCATAAAAGGTTTTCTCAACGTGCTTAAAAGGTTTTCTAAACGTTCATAAAAGGTTTTCTCAACGTTCTTAAAAGGTTTTCTGAACGTTCTTTAAAGGTTTTCTAAACGTTCATAAAAGGTTTTCTCAACGTTCTTAAAAGGTTTTCTGAACGTTCTTTAAAGGTTTTCTAAACGTTCATAAAAGGTTTTCTCAACGTTCTTAAAAGGTTTTCTTAACGTTCTTAAAAAGTTTTCTGAGCGTTTTCAAAACGTCTAAAGGTTTTCTGCAGGTCCTTCGACTGGGAAACAAATGCATAAAAGGCTTTTTTATAACGTTTTAAAAACGTTTTAAAAACGTCCAAAAAACGTTTTTACGAAACGTCCAAAGAACCAACTTGGAACGTTTTTAGAACGTTCAGAAAACGTCCGATTGTTAGTTGGGTTTTTCTTACTGATTATTTTAGGTATATGCTAAGGAACCCCTTGTTTGCCATGGATGCCACCAAGATGCACTCTGGTAGCCAGCCGATAATCTATCCACCGCAGGAAAAGTTACCAGAGAAAAGACAGGCCGTCAAGCTGTACCACTCGCTGCCAGGGTTGCTAGATTTTCCTCAGATTGTTGTCAGTGATACGGCTAGGTCGGAGGGCAAAGGACCCCAGTCCAAGGCATTGAGACAACTCCCGTCATGCTCTTCTTCTACAGACGATGAAATGAACATGAAAGCTGGTGAACGGGATGCATTGAGTCACCAAAGACCGGGCCATCGGTGCATGATAGGGGGCCATCTAACTGCAGAAGAATCCGGGGGTGCGTCCAGGAAGCTCATGGTTCCATCCACACCGTTCTCTGTGACACCACACCAGCGGCATCTTATGGAAATGAATGGACGCAAACTGACCCGGCGTTTAACCATACACACAGCAGAATCCTTCCGTCCACGTAGCAGAGATTCGCCTGTGATGAAGCTTCGACGAAGTCTGGACTCTGCCAAGATGTCTGCAAGCCTCTACCACTTCCCCTGGGTCCGCGCATTCACCGAGACTCTGCAAGAAGAGTAGCACACTTGTATCGGAATACAATGGGTCCTGCGTAAGCCTTGACGAAGAAAGGGCCACACTATCAACCGACGATTAGATTCTTGTTTTCAGCTTCAAGGGTTATGGATAAGAAAGATGTAAAGTGGACAAAATATAGGAATAACATATAACCTGGCACCTGGGTGTTCTCAATAGAAGAATTCAAACGCCATTTTGTTTCCCGACTGAAAGTCAGACGTCTACGTCGCTACTCCCTATATAAAGCTTACATAACAAAGGAATATACGCCATGTTGCTACCCAACTGAAACCGAGTTGGCCAGACTCTCTCTATATACGGCACTGCTTCTGCCCGTGAAATAGCGCCATCTCAAGACAGAAAATACATAAACTCCCTAATAGTCTGGGAGCCTGTCCCGAAATAGTCACCTCGTTTCACCCATAAGATTTGACCCCTTAAAGTTGCTTAGACCATCTAAGTTATTGAATAAAGGTTGTCAGCCTGACCATTATAACTGTCAGGTATAGCCCTCAGAGCCCCAAAGTCGGGTCGATTTCATCCCATCTCCCCGCGCACCAAACTTTGTCAGTAGGAAGTAGTATGACTGGACATTACAAAACACAAAAAACTGACAAAAATTTCCATCGGGAAAGGTGTGTCAGACCCCCTGAAATGAAAACCCCAAAGTGCCCTTTGACAACGTTTTGTCCCCCCAAATGCCTTCTGACTATGATAACTCAAATTAAGTGTTTAATTCAATGCAATTCAAACTTTCATAACATAATTTTGAGTATCATAATCTTCTTGCGGTGCAATTTGGTGTCAATTAAATTTTGTCTTTTGATTAATAAATTATTAAATTGTGAAAAATGTATTGCTTTCTCAAAAGTATAGCCAAAGAAATATTGACAAGATTATGTAAACACACCCATTGTTGATCTGACAAGGCATAATAGAGAAGCTTGCTTGGTATCTGTGTAGTTAACAAATGAATAGTATACATTTCAGCCTGACAGTCACATACCACAGATACCTGAAAAGCTCTTCTATTATGCCTTGTCAAACAGGTGAAGAGGAACAATGGGTGTGTTTACATAATCCCGGCAATATTTTGCTGTCAAGCCCTCGTGCAAAATTTTCCCCAAATTTTTATTTATTTTAGCTCAGTCGCAATTCGTCCCTGCAAAACGATGATGTGAAGGAAAGGTAAGAATAAAGAGAAAGTGCAATTTGGGGCACGTATCTCCTCTAAAGATAATTATGGAGCTGAATTGGATGACGTTTTATGTTTTGGTGTAATACCAAATATACCCAATGAAACGCCTGTATAATAAGTAATGCACCTATAAAAAACAAATCAGAATTAAAGATTGATTGCATAATGTGGCTGCAAATCATTATCATTATGGGGATTGAAATCATCATAATTTACAAGTTAAGAAGAGACAGGATAAGGAATGGCCGTCGCCCTCCCCCCCCCCCTTCTCTGCAAATTTTTGCGAGGAAAAAATAAATAAACTGAAGTGAATATATCCTACATGACTGCAAAATGAAAATTCATATTTGATTATAATAATTGTCATTGGGTTTAAATAACCACATCAGTAGAGATTAAGGGTTGTTTATACCTTAATCGTTAACAAGATGTCGTTAAACATGTAGTTTAATTTCATTCACTGTCAGTGTTTTCACCATGGTCAGTTGATGCATTCTGAGACATAAATCCAATATTCATCGTGAGAAGCTGATAAAGTGTAATTAAAAGAAATGGAGGAAACGGTAAAATAAGGTAGTTATTGTGCTTTTCGCAAGTTCATTTGTGATTATGACAGACAAATATGTTTCGAAACAAGTACAGGAAGTAAAAATTACTTTCAGTAACTCGGATGACCAATGATTTATCGTAACGATCAAGCTTCACTACTTAATCACACCAACAAATATATTATTACAGAACATGCTTTACTTTTTAATAGATGTGCAGCGTTAGATGTGAGCACTTAATGTATTTTTATATTGTTTTATGCAGTTTGGCATGAACTTCTGGCGTGAACTTCTTAGATCACATCTGTATCGCTGTGACTCAAAACAGTCATAATTCTATTCCATATCTACTAAAGTCAAGTGCGCATGAAAAATAGTGTTGTTCATGGTCGTTTTTAATGTTTAGAATGTAAACCAAAAAAAACCCCACAATGGTAATGTTTATTATTAGTGAAATATTATGTAGTGACATCCATGTATGCCTACATGTATTGTAACTTAGACCAAAATTTGTTCAAACTGATGAAATGGTGTTTAAATTATACAATATGAAAAACCTACTTCGTTTGTTACCTGCTTTTGTCCAGTATTATGTTTGATTTCAATAAGAATAAGTCCATGACTTTGTCTTGCTAGTGGTTGTTAATAATAACAACGCAGCAACAAGTACGATTACAACTATTATACAGTGCGTCTCCCAAAGGGTAACATTCAGAAAAAGTCTCCCCAAATGAATATTTCAAAATATTTGTAGTAAATTTCTATACCTCTGGATAGCTTATGGTCTCTGCTATCAAATGACACCCACAAAACCTGGCGATTATGTTAAAATCGAGTGAGCAAATGCGACTTTTGCGAAAAGGTGCAAAATCCAGACTTGACAAGAATTGGCATTTGTTCTGGCAGGTGTTAACAAATTTGGGAACCGTTAAAAATTGACAGTCGGAAAAGGTGTCCCCAAATGAACATTTCAAAATATGTTCATGAAATTTCCATACACATGGATAACTTGGTGTCTCTCCTATCAAATGCCACCGAAACGTCTGACTATACTTTACGCTTGATTAAGCAAAATCTATTATTGTGAAATGGTTCAAAATTGAAGATTGACAAAAATTAGTATTTGTCCTTGCTGGTGTCAGCAAAGTTGAGTCTTGAAAAGGTTTAGAAATGTTCATATTCCGATAATTAAAAAGCAATTCATTAAAAAACAGGCTTTGTTTTCTGTATGTCCTGACATAATGTCACATCAAAACATTATGGTTGACTGAGAAAGCCGCTTGAATAAAAAACTCGCCAAAATCAATACTTATTAATACTGATGAGATACGTATACAAAAAGAACAAAACCTGTTCTTTCATAAACTATTCTTTACTAATCAAAATATGAACATTTCTAAGCCTTTACATGGCTCTCAACTGTGTAGATACCAGACAGAACAAATGCCAACTCTTTTGAAATCTGGATTTTGCACCTTTTCACAAAATGACCTTTGCTCACTTAAACGTAAACTATAACGCCAGACATGTATTAGGCGTCATTTAATAAGAGACCATAAGCTATGCAAATATTTCTATAAAATTTATTTGTGGAGTTTTTTTTCTTACTGTTAACTTTTTCTGAGACGCACTGTATACAACTGCTATGTTGGTTGTAACTACTACTATTTCCAGGTCATCACCCCTCCAGCAACAGTTCATGAATAAGGAAGCAAAAGCAGATGGTAGTTACTGGCGGATTAAAGTGGGGGCACAAGCAGCCTTTGAAACCCGATCAGGCATCCCCTCCCAAATATTTTGCCCATAGGATATTATTCGGTACCCCCCTTCTGTATCCTGAATCCACCCCCGAGCGCTCATATCAATACATATAATGCAGTCCCTCTACAATGTTCAATATTAACCTCACGTGACTTTCAGTTTTTCCTCAGCCTCATTTCTTCCGTCTTTGTGTTTCTCTTATTCACCTCACATGCATGAGCTTCCTTCTGATATATTCAAGACTTAACACCGAGGCGTCACTTGGGGGGGGGGGGGGGGGGGGGGGGTGACACCCCGAGTCAGAAATGTCTGTCGGTTATAATGATAAGTGAATACTATCGGGAATAGGTCTGGGAGCCGGTCCCGAAATAGTCACCCCATTTTACATACATATCATATTTGATCCCTTAAAGTTACTGAGACCATCCATGTCATTCACAAAAAGCTTGTCAGCCTAAACGTATCCGCCGGGTTTGGCCCCAGGGTCCCCGAAAAAGGACCCAAAGTTGTATTCTAAAACACAGAAAATGACAAAATTTTCCGTCGGGATGGTTTGTCAGACGGCACCCAAAATGGGGGTAAAATTTTCCCTTGAAGTCCATGGACCAAATTTTGTCAGAAGGAAGAGGTATGGCTGTATATCACAAATATATAAAAAACAGACAAAAATTCCCATGCTTATGTAAACTGTCCATCTTCACCTGTTTGACAAGAGATTTTTGGAATTTGCTATAGCTTGTCGTGAAATCAGGAAAAATAAGTTTTTCTTAATCAATGAATCAATGTGTGTAATATATACAGTGGCGGATCCGGGGGGGGGGGGGGGGGGCACAGCCGGCCGCGAAATTTTGTTTTCTGTACCTTTGGGGCTATCCAATATGAATATTCATGAAAGAGACTACAAGTATCGGACTTGTATTTTCTTACTCAGTTTCACCTTATTTTTAAATCAGCAAAAGAAAATTTCGTAATATATTCCTCTGCCGAGATTCGAACTTGCGGTCCTTTCATCGATAGTGCACCAGATTATCCCATTGCGCCACACAGAACAGCTGCTCAACGGCCTTGCTCGTTTTATCATATCCCTACAGTTCGTTTTCATGAATATTCATGCCGACTAGTCTTGACGGAATAAACCGTATTACTCGTCATGCGCATGCGTACTCTCATCTCTAAGACCCAAGTCATGAATATTCATATTGGTTAGCCCCAAAGGTACAGGAAAAAAAATTTCGCCAGCCGGCCCGTGCCCCCCCCCCCTTTTGAAAGAGCAGTATGAATTTTGACCATAGACGATCCGCCATTTTGTCGATTGTGCCCCCCCCCCTTTTAGAGTGAAGACCTTTTTATTTTTTTATTAAAAAAAAATTTTTTTTTGCTTGCTTGTCAGGGAATTATGGAGGGAAACTGGGCCCCATAACCCCTTACTGAGCGTTTTTTGAAGGTTTGGCGAAATTTTTTTTTTTGTCCCTACCCCCCCCCCCCCATATTGGATAGCCCCAAAGGTACAGGAAAAAAAATTTCGCCAGCGGCCCGTGCCCCCCCCCCCCCCCTTTTGAAAGAGCAGTATGAATTTTGACCATAGACGATCTGCCATTTTGTCGATTGTGCCCCCCTTTTAGAGTGAAGACCTTTTTATTTTTTTTTAATTTTTAAAATTTTTTTTTTGCTTGCTTGTCAGGGAATTATGGAGGGAAACTGGGCCCCATAACCCCTTACTGAGCATTTTTTGAAGGTTTGGCAAATTTTTTTTTTTTTGTCCCTACCCAAAAAATATATGGGTCTACCTTTTGACAAACTTTCATTTTTGTGCCCCCTCTTTTACTCAATCCTGGATCCACCCCTGTATATATATATATTTTTTTTTTTGGGGGGGGGGAGGGGGGTGTCGGTTTTTTTTAATGGAACACAAGCGACGTCCCTGTTGAGCCTCGAGAAAAACACAAGTCAAACAAAAATAAATCTTCATTCTGCAAAAATTTCTGTTTATCGGGCTGAAGCTTTTTTACTTACCAAAACCTTTCAATAATACTTCCACAAAACATTATATTCATATATATATATCAAGCAAATCAAGGCACTTCATATAGGCCTATATAGATGACATATATATATATATATATATATATATAATACACATAATTTCCCACAATGATAAAAGTTATGAGATATACTTGCGCAGAGGAAATGATTTGTAAATCACAATTAATGCAATTAGTTATAATGGAATAAAGATTGAGAGATTAACAATGTCACATCTTACTACATTACACAAGACAACAAAATCAAGCAAATTATTACAGCATCAAAACTCTACTGGAGGTATTGGTTGTACCGATTCTTCGAACAATATACAGCATAGTGTTAAATACCCCTTCTTGTTAATAATGTCAAATGAGAACTATGAGAATAAACTACATGTATCTAAATAATGAATAAACAATTTTGTCCAGAGCAGGTGAGTCAAATAAACATCTGTAATCTGCTCCCAAGTTCCCACAAAATAAACAAAAAAAGCGTATGCATCAAACACAGAAATGCTTAAAGGATAAACTAGGGTCACAGTTTTCAAAGTCATCATATCCTTTGTGAACTCAACAATACTTTTCCCCAATGAAGAAGCGAGCGGAAATCATACCACTATACTTTTCTTTCACCACCGACAATGGAAAGAAAAAAGAAAGACAGAGAGACGGGAAGAGCATCAGAAAGAGCGTGAGAGAGAGAGAGAGAGAGGAAAAGGGAAATGAGAGAGAGATGAAATAAAAAGAAAGAGAAATAGAAAGAAGAGATAAGGAGAAAGTGTTAAAGAGACAATGTGGTTTGAGGAAGGGAGAGGTGCAAAGAGCAAAAAATTAAAAAAACTTACCCCCCCAAAAAAAAAAAAGAAAAAAGAAAGCACACACACACACAAAAAAAAATTGCTTAAGAGCATTGGGGCGAGTTTCATTAAATAACAAGTCTAAAAACATATACCTAAATATCAGTTCAATCTACAATGGTTTTACCTAACTAATCTAGTACAACATTATGAACTCTCAAGAGTCCTCTACTGTACTTAACTCCAACATCTGGGTCACCCTAGCATCCTATGGATTTACCACGCATTCACATATTCATAATCAAGCATTTTCTTGACCTGTCACTATTTATGAACATACATTCACCTTTCAGAGTCCGGAGAAGTCCTGGTTAAACATTTATTGTCTCATATTATTTTTTGTAATGGAATAATACACAAAAATTTATGTTAAATGTATCATTTTACTTGCTATTTGGGCATGTCCATCATCTAATGAGGTACACTAAAATCTTTGATTTGCTTTGTTAAATAGAGACAATATCTTAAACTTCCCTGACAATAACTTGCAAGATTAAGAGACTCCTTTCACATGGAAAATATAAACAAGATACTGTTCACTTATAACCTAAATGTACAAACTCAATATATAACAGCGCAAATAATATTACTTTTTAAAGCTAATAAAACGCTTAAAACATTTCCAACATCTTTGCTTAATGGTTTGTTTTTCATGGTATGGGGGGGGACAGAGATAGCATGATTTACAATCACTTTGCCACATGAGCCCTGCTAAAATTCTATTGAAACAGGTACTTAACTATAGACAAATATTAATTTATTGCAGTGAAAATATAATTTTGATGATACTATTCTTGTACGATAATGCTTCAATGACAATTGGTTCATGATCAATTTCCTGTACTACGTGAATTCCTAAATTCACATCTGGACCTAATAATACACCTAACCCTACCCTCAACCTAACCAAAACCAAATGACCAACCTACCCACCCCTGGCCCTATATTTTGATGAAATAAAGCACAGACCAATTGTCACAGGAGCCAAAGTTGACCATGTTGAAAACAAAAATAAATGATTGAGCATAGAAGTTTTGTACGGGATGCTATTTCAAAAACCCGTTTTGAAATAAATTGCAGAGCAACATACAAATGGCATCACAACTTTAGTTAACATGGCCAGCCAATCAATTAAGCACAGGCTATTTTCAAAATAGCATATTCCTTTCTTTCATACACAAAAATACAAAAATATCTTTGATTTTATACATATATAATAATAATAATGAGCAAACAACATTATAATCTGCAGCAAATGAGCAAAACCTTTGTTATTCCTTATTAGCCTTGGAGTGTAGCAATATGTGAGAAATACATTATAAACAAACGGTAATTCATATATATATAATATCACAATCATCCTCTTCTGAAGAGCTTCAGAGTATCTGTACTTGGCTAATCCAAACAAATTCTGCTATCACAAGATTGAACAAACATTTCTTGACAATAAAAAGTGTAAAATGTGTTTTTCACATTTCCATATCAAGCTAGATAATCACAATGACTTTTAAGAGCACAAGAAATGTACCCTCTGAAAAATAATTTCAAAACAACGCAGTATAAAACAATTATCATGTAGACATGGTTAACCTTTCCCAATTCCTTTGAGACAGTTTCTTTCACAATATAATTGCATGACCAGAACTCTACTTTATCTTTAAGTGCAATATAACACAAAAAGTGGTATTTGGGGCTAACAAAATGAGATTTTTTTTAAAACAGTGACAGCATTTGTCTTCGTAAGAAATGTTTACATGCATGAACAGCAAACATGACTTATAACAATCTGTTTCATCATTATGATTTATAAATTTATTATAATTCTCTTTTGTGTATTATGATAGTAGTATTAATAATTACAATGATAATAATTCAAATAATAATAATAATACTCCTTCTAATAATGTTGATGATGATGATGACGACAATAATAACAATAATAATCATAATACAATGAGGTTTGACATGGAACCTTGTCAAATTTCAAGAAAACCTAGTATCATCCTTACAAAAGACTACTTCTAACTATATATTAAAAGGAAGAGACTTGAACAAATAATCTGGGTACTGAACTTTAAAGGTTTTCCGCGTGGGTGGAGAAGAATTCTATTATACACTTCCTTGTTTCATAAAGGGAAAAGAGATCAGTAGTCCTAAATCAATTGAGCCTTATTAGGTACAAGGAACAAATTCAAAATTTTTCTTCACATGTATTGTACTGTACAGCTGTACAGAGACAGAAAATGCCCCATACAATAATTTCCTTTTACCAAAAAGGGGCCTGGCTTTGTATGAAGAAACCTTAAATACAATTCATGAAATTATTGTACAAAGGTTCCCCCAAAGTTTCCTTTATCAAAAGAAGGTACAGATTGACTCAATTTTAAAGATGGGATGAGGAATTATTGTGTTTACATACTTACGAAACTGCTTATTCATACATAATACTCATTTGTAGGAAACTGAATATAAATATTTGTCGGCTTCATTTGCTTATGAAAATGCTTATTCACACATAATTTGTTAGTGTCACTTATTTACAGGAACATAATAATAATATTAATATGACTTGTTTACCCAGGGTGCCTCATCAGTATTATATACTGTTCTCCCTGAGGGCCCTGCATGGAAAATATAGCCTGAAAGTTGCTAAAACCAGCACCAAACCAGATCCCCTAAAGGCTTCTTCTGAAAAACAAGAGCAAGAATTCTAAATCTTAGAGCTTCAATTTCGAATACGTCACCTAAGCACTGTGATTTTGTCTGTGCCAAATATTATGCACATTAAAATCTTTTGAACAAGTATCATGGCTTTGCCCTCATATAAGGAAACATTACGTTCTTTATATCATATTATTGACTAGTATGCCTGATTCTATTTCTGGGACAAACTAAGCAACCCTTAAAAGAGAGCTTAAGTGGAAAAGAAAAACAACAGGAAAAAACAGGTTCAGAACTGATTAACATAACAGAATACCGGTTACATGTCTTTGCATCATGGATTGGTATGACAAAATGGCATGTCCTCTCCCTATTGACAATGTAGCTTCAAGCAAAGTCATTGAGCTTTGTTGGCATAATGTCAATTCAAAAGAGTCAAGAAGATCTGCCTCTTGGAAAATTTTTGATCTTTAAATCGAAGAAGCCCTTCAAAGAGCAGCAAACAGGCTACTGTTTTTTCATATACTCTTAAAAAGGTCACCTCTTGTGAGTGACATGTACATGAATTCATTTTTGAAAAGTTTCAAAAAATCTACTGGGAAATCCATGGTTTAGTGTACTACAAGAGAAATATGTCTTCTGTTTATCTTAGAAACCATAATGACAAAATGAATGTGATTTTGCTGAGATACAATTTAATAAACATTACTGCCTATGACACTTTTGTCTGACTTGGCATCATTTCAATTTAAATCATTCAAGATATCTTTATCAGATAAAGTGGGTATAACCAGGAAACATTTATTAAAGGATTGTAGCCTGGTAAGAAGCATGCTACACTTGCACGAATAAGTTCTTAAACAACAACTTCATCATGTGTCTTACACACCTCATGCATGCTTATAGTATAGTTTACAATAGGATTCAAATTTCAGGCATATTTCTTGAAGAAAAGTTTCTGTTGACCACCTGTAAGCTTACACAGGCCTGCCAGACATAGCAAACACTAATGCATGCAAGGTGTATTCCATATACATTGTAGAAGCAAGGAGTTCCTTGATAGAAGCTATTCACACATAACAGTTGAACTGAATGATTCGTCAGCAAGGGTTCTTGAAAGAAACGTCCATACATTGGAGCACTTTAATAAACAAACAGAGTGTACTTTGAGCAGTGTACTTTGAGCAATGTCCAAATAAATCTCCATCCGGGAATTCTCGAGAAAACAAAAAAAAAGCACTGATTTTCCACCGATGTTACATCAAAAGAACACTACTTGGGGTTACAAGGATCTGTAATGTTGGTTGGCCTCACGTCCTTTTGATGTGACCTTTAAGTTTCCTGGTCCTAGCCGCAGCATTGATAGCAAAGCCAGATACAGGAGCCTAGAACTGCAGCAGTGGATAGGGGTGGGTTAAGTCTGGTTAAGAGACTATGGGAGATAGACATGTGCAATATATAGAACCATACTATTTCAATGGGAGATAGACAGGTGCAATAGAACCATACTATTTCGATGGGAGATAGCTTTTTGGAGGTTGTCCATATTTGAAATATAACCCAATCACACTATTTCCATATTATTATTCTTTGAAATACAAACCAAAACTTGCTTGAACTCAATCACCCTATTCATGCAGGTGAATAATAATAAACCATATACATGCAGATTGAAAGAACTGCAAAATTCATGCAGAAGTATACATAATTCAAATGAACAAAATTAATTGCAGTAATCAACCTTTGACTATGATTCTCATTCCCATAGATTTAATACAGGGATCATCTGGCTCCTGTAGGCAATGGGTTAAGAAGCCATAGAATAAGAATAAGGGACAGTCTAAGAATAGAAGATGCAAAGGAAGTTCTACAAGTGCAACAATAGCCCCCATAAATCCTCAAAAGGCTGATCCAAGATATTTAGCTTTATATGTCATGCTAATATGATAGGAAGTGAAAAACTTGGTCACACTTGTTAAATTTTACCTTGCTCTTAATATCTATGGCTGTTAAAACCTACCAGTGACTATGTGAAACTCAATTGCTGCATGTCATGTAGGCCTACTCTTCACAAATATTTTTATGTTCAAATCAGAACAAAATGCAACATTTGGAAAGGAATGAAATGCTTTTCCTATAGAGCCACATATTACCCACATGCACATATATTAAATCCCTTTGATGCCACTGATAATGTCTATAATAAGCCTAACTGCACAATACCAATGTGGAGCCTGTGTTATCTTACAAATTGCTTGGTCATCCACACACGTATACTGTTTAAACAAAATTTGTATTTATGCAAACTGAAGTTCATGTTCCTCTTTTCATTGTTATCGCTGTTTTCAATGAAGTGGAATTAAATAAACCTGAACTTGAACTAGTGCATTCTTGTCATTCCCGATATGCTATGCACTTGATCAACAATCAAATGATCTATATCTTGGTTCAGCTATTTTATCTATCACTTCGAACAACTCCTAATTCTTTTATAAAAATGGTTAGCAGCGCATTATTACTTAAAACCTAAACAGAAACCTGGACATAATAGCTGATTATTCTGAATCAAACGCAACACTGACCAGGTCCTTGAAACAAACTACTGTACTATTTATAATTCAAAGTAATCAAGCAGGACTTTCAATGTTGGTTCCACAAGATTCCCACGAAGACGACACAAAAGAGAGGCAATGCAAACCTTGACAGTAGTTGAAGGATATTAATAAAAAACTCCTGTAATAGACTTACTAATGCATTGAAAGCAGATTGCAAATTGCATAAAGGCAATAACTATTTGATGCAGCTTTTAATGGTAATCTTGAAATCTGGAACTTGAAGTGAAAAGGAAATTGGAATGAAATTTCTTGAATTTGTTCTCATTTTGTACAACTATCAAAAGACTGGCATACCTGTGCCAGATTTGTGATGTCCTGTCCATTATTTACAATTAATTTTCCTGCAAATATTGGTCATTTCTGTCTGAGCCTAAGAAGGTTTTCTTCGTACTCCCATCTCACATACCTAATATATATATATTTTTATAATAGCCCTAAAAGTGATAAATAATGCCTGCAACTGAAGACTATTCAGATATAAACTTTGGTGATGTTATTACAGGTAACATAATTTGTTCTATGTTTTGTTTTTGACAAATAAAGTATACTCTTCTAGAGTTTCAACAAAGCAAGAAATTCTGCAATACAATGTGTGTACTGTACAGGTGAAATACAAGTTATCTTTTACTACTCACTGCGTCATAAAAAGGCAGTTAACAAAGACGCCAATGTTACTTTCTTTTTTATATTGCTCTCCAATCTATTTCAAGCACAATTTGAACAAGGTGTTATGCTTATGGTTTCAGTCATACATGGCAAATTAGAAGTAATACAATTGGTCAAATTGCTATTTTCATTTTAGGAAGTTGTTTTCCTTATATTTTTTTAGGGCTATGCCAATAAACTGCATAAATCAATGACATTTCTTTTGTGCAGGTGATAGGCATTGCAGACTATTTTCTTTCTTGCTTTTTCTTTTTGCTTTCAATTTCCTAGCATCAGCATCTTTTGTAACAACATTCAGCAATCAATTTGGATATAGTTCTTTGTGACCATAACTACATCAAAGATTATGAAAAACAAAGTTTAATATCAGAATGTGAGATATGATTGAATGACACCCGAATATGCAATGGTACTGAATTATTTTATACAAGAAAATCAATAATTTGTTAAGTATCATTTGTGCTAACCCTGAAAGTATTTATGGGTAAAAATGGTTTGATATAGTTAATGAAATCAATTTATCTTGCTCTTTTAGACTGAGATCTTAACAAGCAGACCTTCCTAAGGCAATACATACTTGTACAAAAGCCCAAAGCCCAGGTCCAAAGTTCACCCTAAAATGATTCTCGGGATACCCATTAAGTCCCACCCATTGAGTCCCACCTTTCAAACAACAATGTCTATAACAATAACTACAAACTGCACCTCTAAAATGGTGGAGGCTAAGAAGTAATAAGTATCATTGGTGTGGTCAGACCTATACCACTGATACAGGGGCAGATCTAGAATTTAGGATAAAGGGGCACATATTTGAAAGAAATATCTGACAAACAAAAAAAATATTTAAAAAAACCCAACATAATTTTCAGATGCTAATTTACTCAAAGATTCGAGGAAAAATAACAGGTTTTCAAACTTTGCAGGTGCCTTTGTGGGTAAAAATTTTAAAAGGGAGTGTACATTTTGGGGATTGTGTAATTAAGATATGCAACTTGTGACTCAAAGGGGGGGGGGGGGGGACACGGCCAGTTGTGTGCCTTCCCACAATTCATCAATAACTGATAACTAATGTCTTGGCCACATATAGTCTAAGGGACTGATTTATGCACAAGTACAGGTATAGTTGTTGATAAGGTGGGACTAAGCCATTAGCATAATGGAACAGATGAACAGATAAATGGCCCTAAAACATATTACTTCTGCAACTTCTGTTGGTAGTGAAGGCATATCAAAATGAAAATCTGTTGGCATGATTATTTTTGACAGAACTTTTGACAGAATTTACTGGAAGAAAACTTTACTTTGAAAGTGATCTGACCCTGCATAATGCTGCCTTTAGACAGTGCTAACTGACAAGTCTGCAACTTTAGAATCTTTTGAGAAAGACACAGCATATTTATTTGCATAATTATTCGAAGGTGGACAAATACATTATTTTTATTCCCACCGTACTTGTTACATTTGTTCTCATTTATGGCTCCATTAATACATAAGAAAGAGAAAAAAGGAGAGGCTTTGATGGATTTTCTCATTTCATCTCCCATTTACTCAAATCCTTTAATTCTAAGATGAATACATGTACATTTCAACTTTTTATTTAAATCAACGAAAATGCAGTGCAATAAAGAAGTGCTGGCATGCATTGGTCAAGACGTGCTTAAAAATCATCAACAAGACAAATGGTATGTCTCAAGTCATGCTGAAAAACAGAGACCAAGTACAAGTTCAAAAGTACCCACATAACGACAGAAGCTCTTTGAAAATAGTCTATAATTTCACAAAGAGCATGAAAGTATTTCCTCATTGTTATACCTGCATTTATCTTGTTGCATGCAACTGAGCATTATATTACCTCATTTCCTGTAAATGGTACCCAAGGTTAAAGGGAGAATTTATTTCCAGCACTACTTCATTTCCCTCTTTATCCTGTGCACAACCTGTCTCTTGGTAGCAACATTCAGTTTCACAACGTCATTCTCCGTCTATATTTTTTTACTAGGAATACCTGTGATGAATCACAATATTTCTAACACAGTCCCAGAGTAAGGACTATAAAATGCAAATATTCACCTGGATTTGATTATTTTATTTAAATCTTAGAGGAAAAAGTTTTAAGATTCTATTACTTCATCGTTGTTGCTTGTGGGGCATATCATCCCGTTTCTATGAAAAAGAACAGGATTTTTTTTTTCTTGTTTTGACTTATGGTAAAAACGACAGATAGAATACCCGTCAGCTAAATAAATCTATTGTCTGAAATGAACTTCTGAACTGTACTTGATCTCCAGAGAAGGAAATTCAGACGCTAACCTACAACTTATGGAGACATCAATCACAAAGTCACTCATAAAGTGACTGTGTCGGAACGCGAGTGGTTATTGTGCCGACCTATTAGTAAGGGGAAAAAATAAAGAGAACATTAATGTTACACATTATCTAACATGTATCCAGGAAATACATGAATCATGATCTGCCTAAAGTTAATAAGAATAAGAGAAGGCTTATCAGATAATGCATCCAGCACTTTGCATTGGGACATTATTATGATGCAATATATAAGGTATTCATCAGAGTGAATCTTATTGGCAGAAATGCTATACAAGGTTCTCCCATGCTGGATAGCAAAAAAAAAAAAAATGTATCATATCACACATCCACACTCCCTTCTCTACACGTATATGTAGTCATCGTTCACAATGTCATAACATCTTGATTTCGTGTTTACATAATAAGAATATTTGCGGAGAGAAATCTCTTCTCTTTTTTTTTTACTTCAGGCCTGAGTGTCAATTTGATTCCTGCAAATTTGACCGAAAAACCCCCTTTCTTGATATTTCAACAAACCTCAAGAAAATGTATGTCATGTCTTATATACTGGTCATATATTCCTCTGGATTACACAAGACGGCAACAAAACGGGAGTGAATTTAACCGGTTGGAGATGACTGCATTTTCATTCAACACATCATGGGTTCCAACCGTTCCATCCTAGATTACATGTATATCAGGTTTAGCATTCAAGAGGTTAAAGGTAATATTCAGTACTAGTATGAATTAGTTCCTTTCCTAGAATTACAGATGTTTATAATTTGATAGGTTCTAATAAGATAGAAATCATAACTATCTCAGATATGCTAAAGTGAAACTACTCAGAGTAACTGTACGGAGTAACAGAAAGAAAGTGGTATCGATAACTGACACTGAAATTAAAATTAAGCAAAATATTTGTTTGTTAAAGATATATGTAAATCCATTAAAGTATTAAGTTGCATCCACTAAAAATGTTGGAAGTCATTCATAGCATCTAATTTGTGCATTCGGTTACAGTATAGACTTTATCAGGGGAATTTGTTTCCTCATCAACTATATACATGTAGGTTTACATCTAGTTACTTGACATTTACAATGTTCTATGACTGAATCATATATATTCTTTACTGTTAAAGGTATATCTGCGATTGTGCATGTATATTTATATACAGATATATATGAGTCAGAAATTGTTTTTGCTGTTGAAAATGCACACAAATGTCTATGTACTGTACCTGCAGACAAACAAATGTATCAAGGCAGCTTTATAATGGAAGACTATATTGTTCAAAATACCTTTCTGTTCAACTGGGCTCTTATTTGGCATCACTAATGTAAAAAAGTGAGATTTCGCCATGGAAATTTTGATGCATTTTTTGTTTTTTTTGTATTAAATTTCCTAGAGATCTTTTTCTTTATTCTGGAGCTCTTCTAGAGCTTTCTATACCTAAATCAATCACTGCTCCTGTACATTTATTTTTTTGTTGCTGATGGACGTACCACTGAGAAATGGAACAGTGATTCTGCTAACAATAAATTTCAACGGTTTTGAGCCCAATCATCTAATTTTGTTAGTATCAATTATTCTTTAAGTAACACCAGTGGTCACAAATAAATTTATGAACACAACATTTAGACTTGAAGTACATTATAAAGAGTACTGACGGCGACGAAGAAGAAAAGTGAAAATATGTACAAAATGGAAGGTATATTTAGCTCTGCTAGATTCCATATGTGCAAAATTTTATGCGACTCCATCAACTGAGCTATTCAAAATTGCTTTCACTTTTTATCAGAGTGCAGTTTTGGAATATATACTGGCAATATCACTTTACAGGAGCAATATTTGAAGCTGACATCTTGAATATAGGGTGCTAGCATGTAAACCAAAAAAGACAGAGCAAAACAATTTTTGGGGTGAGTGGTTCCCTTAAAGTAGCTTAAGCAAGGGTTACACCGGAACCGAATCAGCTGCGAATACACCCGAATTTTCGAATTCGGGTGTATTCGGGAGCATTCTGTTCTCCCTCCCCGAATGGGCAAAAATTCGGGAGGTATTCTGAAACATTCGTGGAGGGATTCGGCTTGTTTTGAAATGTTCAAAACCATCCAAATACGCTAAAAAATGGTCCCGAATGTGGCCCCGACAAATTTCATTCGGGCCATATTCGGATGGAATTCGGCCGGATTCGGTTGGATTCGGGGAGGAATTCGGGGCATTCTAGGCAGATTCGGGCTTCGACCCGAATCATCTAGCCAAATAGACCCGAATAACACGAATAACCAGAATCCATCCGAATCGCCATCCGAATACAGAGCAGAATACAGGCGAATAAGCCGAATAAGCCGAATAGGCCAGAATACAGCCGGAAAAATCATGGTTTTTTTTAATTCGGCTATAATTCGGGTCCAAATTTGACCAAAATCCAACGATTCTATGGCGAATTCGGGTAATTCGGTGGCGTATTCGGCGCATTCGGCCATATTCGTCCCGATTCGGGTCATTATTCGGGTGTTATCGGGGAATTCGGGCCATAATGGGCTCAATTCTGGTCACATTTGGCTCGATTCTAGCCTCTATTTTATTCGGGATGCCCAAAATCGATTCGGGTCAATTCTTGGCGATTCTGCTTGATTCGGGACCTATTCGGGACCTATTCGTCTCTGATTCAGGGAGCTCCCCGAATCAGAGACGAATAAGTTCCGAATCAACCGAATCCATCCGATTCAGGCCATATTCGGGCAGAATCGGTCCGAATTTATTCGGGAGAATTCGGTTCTGGTGTAACCCTTGCTTTAGCGAACATGATGGCGAGTAACAACACAGGAAAGCCGCATATACATGTATATATATATGCTAAAATTATTTAAAATCATTTCATTCTACAGAGGCAGAACCAAAATATTAGGACTTAGAATTGCTTAGTATTTAACTCTATGAACATTTTTAAGCAAAATAATATAAAAACTTTTATTCAGAAAAGTCTGATTGTGATTTTAGATGCACAGACAAAGCTAGCAATTTCGCTCTTAGCGTCTTTCCCACGTCTTTACGCGCCATTGCATTTCACTAAGCTATCCAAGCCTTTAATCATGAACTGCTCAGTTTATAATTATCTAAAAAGATGGCCTGAACAGGCATATGCATATTTTGGGTATAACCTGATCTGACCTTGCATTCAAATCCTTATCAGCTACTATTTGTGGTTAATTCCACAAATGTCATACATGTAAGATCACCATGACCTGGCCTATATACAGGATGCTATAAAATACAAAGTGCATTGCAGAAAGAGTTCTCTTTACAGCAAAAGGCAATTATCTATGGGCATACATGTACTACACCAGGGAAAGGTGTAAAATGTATTCTTGTGGGGCCTCATAATCATAATGATAATACATTTTCAAAACATACATTGTATACATGTTTGGAAAAAATCTGATAGAGAATTACAATAGAAGACATTTTGACATGTACTCCCACCATATGAGATCCATTGTAAAATCTCTACTATACATGTCTTTTGTAATTTGGAAAAATATAACAAACTTGCTTGTCTTTTTTTACATCACTAAATAACCAAATGATCAAAGAAATAGCATGTCTATATCAATCCGCCAGATGACAATGAGGTAATATATACGGTTGATAATTGAGCAAACGACTACAAATGCTACTTGTATTTAGACATAACTCTGTTTTGTATGAAACATGTTAATGCCATTCTGGCTTTCAGCAGACAATATAGTTATGTCTAATTGTGAAAAAAAAGAAGCCAGAGACAATCAATAATTCCTGTAATGGAGACATACAAAAATGAAAGAGAGAGAAAGAGAGAGAGAGAGAGAGACTAGTAGACAACATACCGGTATTCATAAAAGACATGACACTGATAAAAGACATGACACTGATTTGACTTAATTTTGTATGGTTGAAACTACAGAAATATTCTGAGAATTTGCATGTTGAGAAATAATAAATCTGTTGTGATTTTCTGCAGATTTCCTGACTTTCCGATTCTTTGATGTACTTCCTTTTCCTTATCATAAGGTTTGATAGGCTTGTATGTGTAAGTGTATGTCTAAGTGAGGGTGAGTGTACAAATACATAATAGTTATACCACTTCTTGTACACAAGTATGCATATGTACATGTAGGTGTTATGCACAGGAGAGAGTTATCTTATTAGCCTAAAAATGAAGATCAGACATAAAGAAACTCCCATCCATTCTGGCCTGTATACTATGACAACAACACAGAGGTGATATATATAAGATGACCTTTTTTCTGTTAAAAAATATACATAATAAGTGACAGAAAAAAGTACCAAATATAATAATTTCTCCACAAATATTTACAGCAATAAATGTGGTATACAGTGTCAATATATTCATAAGCATCAATATGCTATTTTAAGGGCAAAATAATTTTTTTATCTAGTAGAGAGAATGGGAAAGGAAAGGACTACCGGTACCTGTCGTGTCCTGGATAAACGATAATCTTTTGAAAAGAAAAGAGGGTGATGAAGAAAATAAACATCAGCAACAGCTACATGTACATACAAAATTTCCTGATATGCAGCACAGGGAATTATTGTCATGAAAAAAGGCCTCTATGTATGTACATTTCCTGAAAGAATGCTTTAATTTGGATGGTAATGAAATATCCCAGGGAAATAACTACAAGTACATCAGTTGCCTGAAGGAATGAATGCAGTTTAAATCTGCATGATCTCAAATTTGATTATCCTCAAGCAACTTCATACAGATTTTCTTCATTTTTATAAATAAAATTTTCATTATTTGCCTCTGCGTATTCTGACTCCTCTGGCACAGTTGAGGAAGGATACGAGCTGACCAGGTAGCCACTCTCTCCAGGTGATCCTGAATGGGCATCTAGGCTCAAAGTGTCATAGGCATCCTCAGGGACTGCTCCTACCGGACTGCTGCCAGGTTGGGTACCTCCTGTCTGTCCACGGTTGAGATGGTCATACAACATGTCATCATCCTCCTGTGGAACAGGTTTTGCTGCTACCGCAGGGACCGCTTTGGTAGCAACTACAGGTTTGGTGTTTGGTGGAGGAAGACGTGGGGCAGCGGTGGAATTACCAACCTTCTGTCGGGCAAGGTGATCATAGATGTGATCATGGTCAGTAGCCTCTGTGTAAACTTGTGAAGCATCTGCTGCTGCTGCTGATCCGACAGCTCCTGGAGGCTGATCCAATGAAGCATATAATCCTGGGTCACCACTTTCATCTAGGAACACAGCTGACATCTCACTATTCAATGTATCTCCTTTAGAGGAAGATTTATCACTGGAATTGTAAGGGACTCTTGGATTTGGTGTAGGTTTGACTCCATTGCTCTTGCTATCAGCTGTCTCTCTCCTGTTAATCTGAGGCCACTGCTTCGGTGCTGGTTCAGAAGCCACATCATAATGCTGCTCTGGTTCAAAGTCAACTGGGGGCGCTCTTCGCGCCGTCGGTGATGGTAGCTTTTTTGAACGATCAATCGCTTCATCAGAAACAGAGGAGTAACATTGGTCAAGGGGTTCACTTTTGCTGATATCATCCACAGACTGTGCGCCACGATTTGAAAACTGTGGACCCCTAGCCGGCTTTGGGGCAATGTTACGGGATCCTGCAGAATGGGTTCTGTCACGTGAAGTGGGTAAAACTTTGACTCCTGGGGTCCTTATGCCTACGTTCACTTTTGCTGGTTTGGGCTCAGTTGGAACTGGATTAACTGGATTAAATGAAGGTGGTCCTTGAGGGGCAGTTGGGGGTGTCGTTGGAACACTTGTAGTCGAAAAGTTCCTTCCAGTCATTGCGGAAACATACTGCTGGATAGCATAAAACACTTGGTTTCCATCCTGGACATTGAATCTTATCATTCCCTCCCCTGAAGTACACCGCCTACCAACTTCCATTGAAAATGAAGTCTTTTCTCGTCCGTATCGCCTTAGGTATCTGTAAGGCCATGAGTAGAGATTCTTTCCTGTTGAGGGTTCTATCAGAGAGAGTTTCATTGAGTCAAGCTGTAGTGTGTAGTTTCCATGCAGATTTAATAATTCTGTGAAAGCGTTTTCTTTGATTGTTACTGGAAAGCTTTTATCTGTTTGGAAAAAATAAAGAAGAAAATATACATTAAATGTCTTCTAGATATTGCTATATTCAAATGAAAATATGGACTTACATGTATATGTTTGTAGATGTACATATAAAGGTACATAATAGTGAGTATGTTTGAGGCCATAGATGGCTTTTACTTTTTCTTAATTAATGCATTTGGGTTGTCCAAAGAAAAGAATTAGCAATGAGATTTTCTCAAACATAATTAAAAGCTATAAGTTAGCCAAACAAATTTGGTTTTCTGTTCACCCAGATAAATCTGTTTTCTCCTTCAAAATTTGAAAATTTGAAGAAGAAAACAGGAAACACCTACATTTAACATAGCTGTTTCCTTTTGAATCACAATTCCCAACTATTCTGTATTGTGATATTTAACAAGTGAAATAGGTTCTCATCTGTGGACAGAAAATTACAAAAAAAAAACCCCAGAATTTCACCCATGAGATATTTATCATCAAGTGCACCAAGTGACTGATGAATTAAAGAAATGAACACTAAACATTATGACTTCTCAAACAGGCAAGAACATTCAATAGCAAAATTCTTGAGGCCCTTTCTTTTCTTTCAAGTATTTTTCTTCCAATTATAATTTGTAGGAATCTACTTTTAAACACCTTTCACTTTGACCAGCGCTATTCATTACCTTTAACAAAATAACAGCTGCTTTGTAATTTCCCAGCCTCCTAATGAAATAAGTTCCTACATGTCATTTTATAGAATCCATCCAATTACAAAATAGATTGAGCGGTTTTTCTTCATACAGAAAGCACAAAATAAAAATAAATACTGACAAATTTTAAGACCCAAATGCATTTCTGATAAATTTAATTGATTTGAAATAGATTGGCAATGAGCTACTTTCAACTTTGAAATATCTTTTCCTTTCAATTATAATACAAAAACAATAAGCATTTGCTGAAAAATAAGTCTTTCATACTTACTATCATAAGAGTCATACAGGAGGTTGTCCTGTAGCTCTGTATCCACCTGTACTCCCCCTGTATTATCCAACTTTCCTACTCCTACTCCTCCTCCTGCACATGTTCCTACCACTGTCCCTCCTCCTCCACTTCCTCCTCCCCCATCTCCTCCTCCCCCTCCTCCAAACAGGTGATCCTTCCTCAAGCCTGCTACATCATGCATCTTGCTCAACCACTGGAACAAAAGTTCTGCATTATCTGCGGCAAGCAGATAGACCTTGTCTTCTGCGCACGTCACCTCAAAGGTGTGGTCCCGATTTTTGTAATTTGCAGGCATCGACTCGATCTTGCTTGAGCTATTGAACTTGATCTGTACTTTCTTGTCTTTATCCACCAGAGTCAAGACTCCGTAATTGGTTTGGGATGACGCCCAAGACAGCTTGGCAGAGTTTTTCACCCATTTTCTCAAGCCCATGGCAACCTGTAGATGCCAAATAGAAATGAGAGAGAGAGAGAGAGAAAAGAAAAACACAACTTTATTTGATGACAGAACCACATAATGATTTATTATTCAGTATGTTTCTTTAGAAAGAAAAATCCAACATTCCATAACAAATCATTACATAAACATATCTAGAAATGATTAGATACATTATCAAAAAGATTCTAATATGATTCCACATTCAAGATTATTAATCTTGGGGTCAAGCTAAAACAACAGCATGTCAAAATTGAGTTAGTGTGGGATCTATTTGAACATGATGAATGAGCATTTATGGCACCTCTCTCAGCTTTCATTTTGTTTTCTATCCTTTTATCTCCTTGGTTTGTTTATGAGGAAACATTTTGATTACAAAGAGATTCTTAGGATGAGTGCCTTGCCTGACCATGCAAATGAATACCAAACATGTTCACTTGTTATTAATCTGGGAGTCTCAAGCAAGTTGCATAGGCTTTTCATCATCAATTGTGATATTCTTAGACAGTATTTTTGATACATGTAATAAATTTATTCTGTACTTTTGAATTTTGACATATGTGAGTATATGTCAAATTAAAATGTACATAATAAATTTAATACATGTTACATTTAAAATCATTCATGTTCATTCATGCATGGAAATATCATGACATACGCGTACATGTACATGTACCTGGTATGATAAGGAAGACGATGAATTGCTCTTTAACAGGAGTAATAGAATTCACAGGGCATGTTTACAGTTCTAATGACTGACGGAAAAGTCATGTTTCCTTTTTCAGAAACACTCTGTATTTTATTCAATTTCACCTTCAGGGAAAGGCTTGCCTGGATAACTGTAAAACTTTGCAATAAAGTTTTGATACGTCTACCACGATGCTTTGATACTCTACATCATAGCTATTAGCTACAGTGTATGAATTGTGGTAATTTGCAAGACATTACATGTTTGGTAAGAAAAGGCAGTCTTTTTTCCCTCAATATTCTGAAGGTACAAATATGTAAGTGTAAAAGACCTGAAGTCACATGTTCTGTAAGGCCTGTATTTTGCTAAAATTGAGCCTGGGTCTAATGTAGAGTGTTAACAAAGGAATCTAGACCAAGGTCTGAGTTTTCCTTTTGAAACATGACTTTAGACGGAGCGTCGGGTTGAACTAAATTAGTAATATACCAACCTACGAAATTGAATAAATGCTTAAAAATGAGGTATTTCCCCATGCCTCATGCCTTGGTAAAAAAACCTTAAACCAGCTCTTTTTCCTCTTTTATTTTGAAAGGCTTGTTCCAATGAATTTTAACAAACTTGGCACAGAAATTAATTCAAAATCAACTGTCTTGTGTGACATCATTTCCCCTTGGCTCTTTTCTCCTTAAAGGGCAATCCAGCCTTGGTAATGAGACGATTTTTGTGAAAGCAGAAAAATAAGAAAAACAGGATGGTGAATGTTTGAAAGAAATCTGACAAGGAATAAAAAAGTTATGGATGTTTGAAAAATGAGATCACTACATCTACATGTATGCTAATCTCAAATTGGCAATTTGGTGAGTCGAATGTGACATACTCTCCCGTTTGTAGTACACAAACATATCATTACTTTGCGTTTTTTTTTTAAGTGTCTTTATCCATCCTCTGGGCATTACTCAAAACATATTAGAGATAGCATATGTGACCAGGCACCACAAAACCAACAAAAAGTCGCTTTAACCCTGTTCATATACGCCACCTATCTGCAAAATTACTGCAAATGTTGCGGCAATTTTGCGGATGTGCTACCGATAGCTGCGTATATGAACGGATGTCACTAAAATAATGTGGTATTTGCTTCCTCCTTTTTTATGCTTGTTTTGCGGCTATTTAGCGGATAGGAACCTAGGAATAATACCGCAATATTACCGATACCGATTCTTATAAACTGCGTCCGTAAGAAAGCCGCAAATGTTGCAGCTTGTGCAGCGAGGCATGATGCTCGCCGAAATGCATTGTGGGGCAGGTTGCGTCATAGTGCGGAGGTTTAGTAGCTTGGCACTCCCAAACAATTGGCTCACGCCGGCGGCCGGTCGGATTTTATTGTTGTTTAGAGTTTATTGTACGACTAGCTTTCTTGGTGAATGCCGCTAGATGCTGCGCTTGGAGAAAGTAGCGATATGTCCTCCTCCTTCCCTCTTCAAAAACTGCCCTGCCCCTACGAATCCTCTCCATTAGTGACGTTTGTATCGTATTTATTCTATTAATGATCATTTCAAGTTGAAACTGATCATACCACCGAGGCAAAAGAATAACTTGATACGCAAATCATTGATCACCGCTCGCCATTTTGCTTCAAAACCTGCTAGCATTGTGGGTAACAACAATGCATTGCGCGACGTGTTCGAGCTAGAATACCGCGTTATCACGGACACCCGTTCATACACGCCCCGAATCCAATACCGCAATATTGCGGTATTTTCAGTGTATATCAACGGGGGTTTTCGATGGTCATGAGAAACTGCTTACCGATGTGCATCGGCAATATTGCGGTATTCGCGTATATGACACGGGCTACATGTATGTGTGATTTTCAGTTGGGTGTTTTTGGTTGGCATGGTCAAAGTTTTGTTTTGGGTATTTCCTGAAAGAGTATACTTTTTTCTATGTAATTTAAACATTTCGAGGCACCAAACATCTAAAAGTGATATTTTTGAAAGTTTATAGTAGAACTATTTTTGTCTTCTCTGGATTTTGTTGTATCTGTAATTTCTGTATCGGCTTTCATTTTTACTACCCTGAATACTTGTCTCATTTTGATCTCCCATGACTTTAAAACAGAGTAAGTTCTTGTATAAATACTTGTCTACTACGATGAGCAGGGTATGCTTAATTAATATGCTCAGTTTTAGGACAATCTGATAATCCCTTTATCAGGGATGCCACTTAGAATCGATAAAAAAAGTAGGAAAAATCATCTAGAATGGGTCCTTGTGTACATAAAAAGTGGTTTTCTATGGCTAAAAATATGTTGAAAAAGTAGGAATTCCTACTTTTGTCTGAAAAGTGGCATCCCTGCTTTATAAATAGAAACTTTGAGTTCTAATCCTCCTTATTTTCATCTTTGCACAATACCTCACAAGTTGGAGTGCTTCAATAGACTGCAAACTTTAAACCCTTAACTCTCAAATATAACATTTTGTGTGACTGGACATTCTTCTCTTTGTAAAGTGGGTTAAGAACATCCAATGCTAATGAGTTATACAGTGCATCCCAGAAAAAATGAAATGCTAAAACAAAAGGTTACTGTGACCACACTATGTGCTCTATGACAATAAGTATCTATTTTCCATAAACTAGATGTACATGTATTAAGCTTTTAAATGATACCTGGATGGCATCCATCCGTAATGCTTTACCAAGCAGCAGCATTTTGAAAATGAGATGTAAAAACTACGTTATGCCGGAGTTGGGTAAAACCGTGAAATCGTCAGGATCACATGCGAACATGACCCAAATGTAATGACTTTTAATACCCTATGAGAAGACTGTTTCATCTGTCTCTTTCAATAATGAGGGCAAGAATAATGCCCCCATCATGAAATAAAGGATGGTCAATGTATTGACGGTGTTGGGGGTAAAGAAATGGCATGTATTGTTTTGAAATCATAACTGCAATCAAAATGAAAAGCAATTTTTTGCATTTTCTGAACTGAAGTTTTTTAAAGAAAGCAGACAGAAAGGTGATAATTTTGATAAAAGTAAAGTAGGTGACACTTTCCATTGTCATCAAAATGGAAATACAAGGTAGAAAGGGCACATCAAGCAGAAACAATATCAACATTATGGCAATTTCCCACCTCAGGTGGGGCACCTTTTCCATCACACGAAGGGCACTTTTTCATCTTTTGAGGGATATTTATTTATAATGGAAATTTGGGGGCGTATGTCCCTGCCACCACTGGAAATTGGTATTGACCCGTGTTTTATGAATTTCTGATTGAATGCATGCCATCACACAAGGGAATTTTATGTACGATATCTCTTAAAAGCTGGTATTTTCCATAATTACCAGTAGTCATTTTCGTATGGGATACTAACGTCTTCAGGGGTTTACCCAAATCTGGCACAACTGAGTTTGTACATGTCATTTTCAAAATACTGCTGCTCAGTAAAGCATGTACGGATGAATGCCATCAAGGTATCACCTAAAAGCATAATAATTCTAGTTTATGGAAAGTAGATAGTTATTGTCATAGAGCACATAATATGTTCACAATAACCATTTGTTTTAGGGTGTTTTTTCTGGGATGCACTGTATATCATTTTAAAGCTGAGAATCTCCTCTTTAAGAATCAGACTGTAACTAAAAATTCATATCTTGCGACATTTTGGTGGTTTTGTGGTCCCTGGTCACATATTGTTATAGACCTGTCCTCATGAAAGAAAAAGATCCTACTGAGTAATACATTTTGAAAAAATAAATGCCATTTTAGTCATTTTGTGGCCAATGTGAAATTCCCATAGTGATTACAACTTTCAAAAATTCATAATTTTCTTATTGCTTGTCCGATTTCGTTCAAACTTTCACCAATCTGCTTCTTTGATTTTTCTTCCTTCTTTCAGCGCAACTTGCCATTAAGGTTGGCTTTCCCTTTTAATATCAGAATGTCACATAATTTTAAATTTGTTCTGTTGTTTTGTTTTGTTTTTTGTATTTCTTTATAAAATTAAATTTGATTTCTCAATTCTATATTCATTTATTTATTTACTTCTTTATTATCACTAAATATTTTTCTGGTTATTACTATCATTATCATTATTATATATATTTTGGAGGGGGATTTACATCTTATAAAGATACAAGTAATGGGTTAATTTTAAATTGATTTTAAAGAGGTAGTCATACAAGTACATGTAGTTTTCAACTTTTGATTTTTTTTTTCTTGTAAGAGAATTTTAAAAAGATAACATGCTTTGATAAATTTAAGAAGCTTTTCACCCCCCCCCCCCCTCAACAAACATTCCTGAATCTGCTCCTAACTTATATCAATTTCAAGAAATAACTGCAATTCAATGTAATGTTCTTATATACTTTTTTTTTCAATTTCAAGTTGCTTGCCTTCCTTCCTTGTATTAGATTACAACCAGTATGATAATGCCTTGAGATTAAATCAACTTGATTTAATCTCAAGGGGGGGGGGGGGGGAGAAATGTGTTTATTATCATTGGCAATCCCATGTAAAATCTACTTTCCTTGCCAATAAAAATTGTACATTTAAAACAATACTGAACTTCAGTATCCCATTAGAAATTATCATGCAGGTCATTACAAATGATTATGGCCAAGAAAATTTTCAACCCTTTTTTAAAGGGTTAATAACTGCAATTCAATGTAATGTTCTTATATACTTTTTTTTCAATTTCAAGTTGTTTGCCTTTCTTACTTGTATTTTCAACCCTTTTTTAAAGGGAAATCCAACCTTAATAGCAAGTTTCTTTGAAAGAAAGGGGAAAAATCAGAGACGCAGATTGGTGTACATGTAAGTTTGAACGAAATCGGACAAGCAATAAGAAAGTTATGAATTTTTGAAAGTTGTAATCACTACATATGGGAATTTCAAATTGGCCGAATACATGAAGGTAATGTCACTGTGATGTAGCTGTGGACAACTCCCCCATTCGCTCCAGCACACAAAATTACTAAAATGTCACCTTTTTTCAAAATGTACTCAGTAGGATCTTTTTCTTTCATGAGGACCTGTAACAATATGCTATCTCCAATATATTTTGAGTACTGCCCTGAGGGTAAAAGGGCCTCAAAGAAAACAGCATAATAATGATATTGTTGTGTACGACAAACGGGGGAGTTGTCCACAAAAATGTCACAATTGACTCTCCAAATTGCCAATATGTGATATGCATAGATGGAGTGATCTCATTTTTCAAACATCCATAACTTTCTTATTCCTTGTCCGATTTCTTTCAAACTTTTACCATCCTGCTTTTCTTATTTTCTGCTTTCACACAAGTCTTCTTATTGCCAAGTTTGGATTGCCCTTTAATGTAAGTCTTCAGGAGAGAATTATAAAGCCATGAAAAATAAATTGCAACTTTAATGGTGATGATGAATTTTGAAAAAAATAATACCAGCAATCAAAGCAGTGCAGCAGCAGTAGGAATAGTGGAAGATGTAGCAGTTGTGGTAGTAGTAATATTAGTAATAATAATAGTAATCATCATGATGATAATAACAAGTATAATAATATTAATATAACAAAAATAGTAATGAGAATAATAATAATAATAATAAACAATAATCATTATAATCATTATCAGTATATTATATTATCATCATTATTATTATCACTATCATCGTCATAATCATTATCAATATCACTATCATTATCATGGTTATTCTTATCACAATTATCATTATTATCATCATTCTTATTCTGAACCAATTGTTTCTTTCTAAAACTTTCAAGCTAGGATTTTTATTGCAAATGGCAAATTGATGACAAAAGAAAATGAATTAGTATATTTCAATAAAAATAAAAAATAATACTTATTTTTAACATTAAACCAAAGTACAAGCAGGCCCATCGCATTGTGGGCTTATACCTCCCAAAAATATAAGAATAAAATCTTGTACATCATGTACATGTATATTCTGTTCACAAAGTTGGGGCACCAAAACGCGACATTTTATCGTAAAAACATTGTAGTTTTAACACTATGACTTACACCATAAATATATGAATGTACTTGGTGCCTCCAGGAAGCTTTTGAAGAACACAAGACAAATTGTTTTGAGAGGCATTTTCAAAATATTGACAAAAACATACTGGTGTCCCATGTTATATCCACAACCACCTTTTTTTTAGATTACCAGCATATCTACATGCATGATACCTTACATAGCTAAATCCTAATGGGTACAATGTGTTATGGTGCTGACTTAATGAAGCAAAACTTTTAACAAAAGAATAACTATCTTCCCTGAGTTTATCATGAATGTTGTGGGTGTAACGGTTTCCAATCAAATGTCACAAATTGTGGATGAACGGGACACCAAAGAATATCTGCAACTTTCATCAATAACTCTTGAAGTCAGTATACTCTCATTGCAGTTGTTGTTGCATTGAATTAAATAGAGAGCCTAAAGTAACCAGGCAAATACTTTAATATCATCAAGAGCATTATGGATGTGCCGTTATGTCTCAAAATGAGACTTTGCGGATGTAACACGGACACACGGACACAATGTCCGGTTCACAGGTCACTAATTTTATGCATACTTCTTGAACAAAATTTTTTTCTTAATGACTCATAAAGCTTGCCTGAGGATTGCCCAGCATAGCAACAACTAATGTATGCAAAAAGGATTCCATCAATATTAGCAGGTGCACTAAATATTTGGTAACTAAGGATTCTGGAGAGAATAATAATAATAATAATAATAATAATAATAATAATAAAAATAATAGTAATAATAATAATTTACCTATCTGCGACTTAAGGCGAAACCTAACACTAGGTTTATTCCATCACAATAGAAATTCGACGTTAGGGCGAAACGAACGAATCCTAACAATAGGATGAGATAAAAGGTTTCGCCTTAAGTCGCAGTTAGAGTTATAATAATAATAATATTTTTATATCAAGTGCAATTCAACACAGAAATGGTTCTCAAAGCGCTTTACAAACAAAAGTATGTTACATATTTAGATTAAAATGAGGACTTAAAGGCCCGAATTCACAAAGGAGGTTTAAACCATGGGTAAGGTTTAAACCTCTGTAAGCGTACTAAAATAAGTGTAAATAAGCGCACATTGCCCATGAGCGCTCAAAGAAAATATATGATTGGATCGGATTCGATCGGCACGTACGCTTAAAACACCCAAGAGGGGGTTTAAACCGTGGTTTAAGCTAAACCTAAACCTAAACTGAATTCGGGCCAAAAGGCAATCCAACCTTGGTAATAAGATGATTTGTGTGAAAGCAGAAAAATAAGAAAAGCAGGATGGTGAAAGTTTGAAAGATATCAGACAGGGACTAAGAAATTTAATATGAATGTTTGAAAAATGAGATCACTACATCTATGCGAATCTCAAATTGGCAATTTGGTGAGTCGATTGTGTTGATTTTTGTGGACAACTCTCCTGTTTGTCATACACAAAAATATCATTAATTTGCAGTTTTCTTCAAGGCGCTTTTACCCTCGGGGCTGTACTCAAAATATATGGGAGAAAGCACTTATGAAATGACTAATTGTTGTAAGCTGGGTTTTCAGTTGTTTTTTAAACAGTTCAGAACTTCAGGACTAGTCATGCTAGCTTGAGATCTGAGTCAGTGAGTGACTAGGGGAGGGTGTTCCATACATGTAAAAAAATAGGACTGGGCCTGCATATATGCAAAATAGAAACATGCATAATTTTGAAAGACATTAGTAGATCTATTTAGTAAACAGGGCAGCGTTTCATCAAACGGTCGTAAGTACAAGTTCGCTGACATCCCATTGAAACGCGTGTATTAAAATTAACATGCGTTTCAATGGGATGTCGGCGAACTTGTACTTATGACGGTTCGATGAAACGATGCCCAGGTCTATTGAGAACACAATTTATCTATTACAAAAATTTACACATGATCTCGTGAGTCTTGGCTATATGCACTTATACATGTACAAGCTTATTTGAAGATAACCTTGTACTCCAGACTAGCTTTTACGGGTGAATAGGCTTCAATAGCTTTTGTGTGTATCAGCAGGCCCTTTTCCAGGCTAGATCATTCATACAGGAGAGGAAAATAATTATTTAAAATTTCACTTTCAAGTCTGAATCCCTACATTTGTGGCAAAGTAAGAGTTGAAGAGTCCCTGAATCAGGTAATCTAGCAAATTTAAGAAAATTAAATCTTGTTTAGAGCAATTTTGACATGTTTGATGTCTGCTTTTGACTGCTGCAACAGTGAATGTTGGACACAGTCCCACATAGGCAAGGGCCTACGAGTGGGCTATATGTTAAGTTCTCGCTACAAGGTTAATAACGTAACAGGTGCAGACAAATGTATGGAGCTCATATTACTTAGCACAAAGCAACGACGGACAGAAAATACATGTTCGCTCATTGAAATACTACATGAAAACAAACCCGGAAATGGTAGTGGTATAATAACGGGCTCAATGCGCTCGCCAAACAATGTCTCCCCGCTCAACTCGGGCGGGTTACCTTCGATTAACACGTCTAAATTTCTTGACATAACAACAAATCATGACATGAGCAAAAACTCCATGAAGTTTATCACTCACCTTCTGATATCTCCACAAAGTCCCGTCCATGATTTAAGTGACGCCTAGCCCAGCTAGGCTACATACAGTGATATTCCAGCGATTCCAGAGAGGAAGAGGAAATTCGTCAGCTTTAAATTGCATGTACTTTGCCTTTGGAGCGGTCTCATACTTTACTTCTCAATGCACACATGTTTGCATTATGTTGTTGAAGGACGAACGTGCGTACGCGTTCTATATAGGGCATAGTTCTAGGGTGGGGTTGCTAATATCATTCTAGGGTGGGATCAGGGGTGGGATCGTTAATAGCCGGAATGCAGTCTTTAGCACAGTTTTTTTTACATGACTTGCGTGACTTGTGTGTCCTATGTTTTTGAAGAAAGTTGCTGGATGCCCTTTTTTCTTCTTTTTATTTCTTTTATCACCCACCAGAATTGAATAGTTTTGAGCAGCTGGTGAACAGTCTTACTTGTTATCGGATGGACTTTTGATAAAATCCCTTGGAATGATTAATGAATAAAAAACAAAATAACAAGAAATCGATTAAAAAAAAGAAACAAACACAGTTTATGCAACTTTAAGGGCAGATCCAGGATTTCGTGAAAGTCCATGACAGTAAGCTCTCTAAAAAATTATTGATTTCCCAGACTTTGCAGTTTTTTTCCTTCAAAAATAAATGTCCATAACATTTGGACTTAAGACTAAACGCCAATAACATGATTTTGGACAGAGGGTATTAAAGTTGCCAGACTAGGTGATTTCACGCTCGGTGTTGGTGTTTGGTGTTGGTGTTTAGAGCGAAAATTCTCCTAAAATCCAGCTCTAACACCGCTATTCAGATTAAGGAGCCGATACCGATATCCTAGCAAAGCGCATCGATAGCTTAACACTGGCAATGGCGTCAGCACCGTTTTTAACGAAGGAAAAAAAATGTTTAAAACTATTTAATTTTTAGTCTAGAATATCCTTAAATTACACGAGTAGTCCGGCAATTCTAAAATAAATAATTATTTGATCTAGAGTGCGGTAAGAAACTTCACAGAAATGGATAGTCTTGACAGGAACAATAAGTTTAGATATGATTTCTCTCGAGTTTCTCACTTGCAGCAGAAAATGCTGCGGTAGCTAATGCAGCTAGACGCCGGGTTGGACGGCGTAGCGTGTACAGGGCAAACAGCCAAATTTCAGGCCTTGGCTCAGATTAGCCGTGAAGTTTCATGGCTTTTGTATTGTAAATGTTGATTTAGATCTCATCCTGATAAATGATGTGGATTCTCTGGGTCTTTAACTACGGAATATCTAACGTCATTTTTATTAAATCTATCTTAAAAAGAAAATTAGGTCGGAATTTATATTCACTCCTTCAGACTCATTAAAAAGCAAAAGTAGTTCCTTTCCGTGTGCTCTAGATCGAACGTTAGACCAAATGCTGGCCTAGATCTAATATCAGGCCTATATGAACATAATACCTCTTAACGCCTATGAAATTACACTTCGAATGACTCCTACTGTCTTTATTTCTCATGACTAATCAGCAAAATTTCCCATAGTGAGAAACGCCAACACCAACACCGACCGTGAAATTGGTATTTCTTAATCCCTAGGGTATAGTGTTAGTGAATGGGAATTTGTACATGAAATTAAACACCGACGGCCGAGCTCGGTTCAGTAGACGATAATTAACAAAAAAACAAACACCGGCAACCGGAACTACGTCAAAAACTCAGAGGTCAACACCTAACACCGACTGATTTTTTTTTCATTTCATAGTCGGTGTTAGATCACGATTTCGCAGCAAAATAGACACTAACACCAAACACCAACACCGAGCGTGAAATCACTCTCTTAGCTACGATACGGAGGAAATATTCACCAACACCCCATCCCATTTTGGCAATACAAATCCCCACTAGTGTCCACGGAACTCAGTAATTCTATCTCGAAATGTGATAATACCCTATTCCAAAGAAAAGAAAAAAAAAAAGAAAAAGGAGTCTGGAACTCATAAATCAGAAATGGCAAAATCATTTGCATAATTATGTTCAGTGATGGCTCGAAATTTCCAGATACAGGAAATGCAGCTGCGGCTTTTTTCGTACCATACTATGAATACTTAGAGTCAAAAAGACTGGAAAACAATACGGGGGGGGGGGGGGCAAGGGGCGTGCGCCCCCGTTTTGTCTGACAATGTCACTGCCCCGGACCCCCTAGATGGCCGTTTGGCTTCGTCAAACGGAGGGTTTCTCAGTCTACGCCCCCCTTTCTGAAATGCGCCCCCTTTCTGAAAATCCTGTATCCGTCCCTGCAATTGATTGGTTACATCAACTACCAAGTCTTTATACAGGAGCAGTTATATTTTGTGATTCTCTTAGTGCTATAGAAGCACTGAAAAGTGAAAAAGAAGAACAGTTAATTATTTATGAAATACTGATGTCTTTTACACAACTGCATTACAAAGGAACCCAAGTTCATATGAATGAATTAATGAATGAATGAATGAGTTTATTACCAAATCACAATGATACATACATCTTGGTAAAAATCACAATAACGTCTTGGTAAAGGGAGCTAACAAACAGCATAATTATGCTAATGGAGGTTAGCCCCATAAAATTGATTACAGTTCGCAAATTAATTGAAAATGTACATCTCATATCTTCTTTTTTTTATAATAACACATATCTAGTGGATTCCAGGTCACTACGAAATCAGGGACAATGAGATAGCAGATAAGGCAGCCAAACACGCCTTGATGCTAGGAGTCCACTGGGCCGGCGCCAGTTGGTGCCAGTTTGCGCCAATGCAATTTGCTGTGCATGGCGCCTAGTGTCGCCAATAAGGTGCCTATAGTGGCGTGTAGCGCTGGCTGAAGCTGGTAGAGGCTCCGCTCCAAGACCTGCCACCCCTGTCCAAGATGCTGCTCCAGACCTTCCACCCCAAGCCCAAGTAGCGCCAAGTGGCGGCAAGTTCAAACCAATTTGGCGACCTTTGGCACAAACTAACCACCAAGTGCCGCAAAGTACACACTAAGATATTAGGGTTCACTTTAGGGTGCAGATTTTGGCGGAGAACCCGTATATCTACTCGGGTGGAATTTTGCACCTCTACGGGTGCGCTTTGCGGAAACCGGGGTTCAAAATTGTGTAAGGTTGAATTCTGCACCCTTCGAGCAGAAGTATTAGTCTTACATGAATACCCACACTATAGCATTGTTGACACTTATGTCACAATATATCATGAAGTATAAGACTTATTATTCAAAAGCATAGAAATGAAATTAATAAGAAAAAGAAATAATAAATCCATTTCGATCAGCTTGTGTCGTAAATTTGCTTAAATTGAACATCTCCGTAGTGACGTGTTTCAAAAGAGTAATCGCGCAAAGACTAACAGTAACCGGCTTGCAAGTTGACAGCAACCAACGTATCGCTACTCGTAGGGATTAAGGCAGGAAAATTTGCATAATTCGCATTTTTAAATTATATGGGGATTTTATCACGGCTCATTTTGATAGTTTCTTTGTAAAAAAAGTTATTGAAATTAAGAATACGTGTTTACATTTGATAATTCAGTCGGGATTATATCATTTTAAGGGAAAGTGCTAGTTTTATTAACAGTTACACTGATTTGTTATAGGAATAGATAGTAGACTATACACTGCAACTTAAAAGTTGAATAAGTAATCCTAAATGTGAGACTGTAGAAGCCCCCGGGCGTGGCCTGATAGATTTCACCGAGGTCCCCTCATGGCGTGTATTGTACTGTCTGTGTTCTATGTGCGTGAAATATGAAATAACGGCAACTTTAAATGGTCTGCCGCCAAGCTGTGAAGAGGCGAGAATGGTGATCGATTGTCATCGACGTTGCACCCATTAGGGTGCAGTTATGAACCCAGAGGGTGCACCCTATATTGGGGTGCAATTTTGAACCCCATACCGGGGTGCAAATTTTGAACCCCTTGGGGTGCTGCTATTGTACCAACCCCTAGGGGTTCAAATTTGAACCCCCATTTCTTAGTGTGTAGCCGTCTATTGGCGCGAATGGCGCCAACAGGGTGAATTTTGGAATCAAATGGCCGTGTAATGGCGCAAACTGGCGCAACATTTTGGAGCAAGCCGGGGGGCATTTGGCGCACGCCATATGGCACCCAGTTTATTCCACTTGGCGACACATGCCGAGCGGACATAATTCGGCGCCACAGCGAGCCACTACGCGCCAATCACATAATCTTTGGCGCGAACTGGCACCAACTGGCGCCGGCCCAGTGGACTCCTAGCATAACACACACTCAAATTGAAATTAAAAACAAACTGAGTAAAAATGAATCAAATAGTATCCTCAAATTAAATTACATGGCAGAGAAGATGGGACGAAACACTATTCCCATTAAAAAATGTTCAAAAATCAATATCAGTGACTTATGCATACATGCTTTGTACCACAAGAGTAGTGAATCTATACTGCATTGTCTGGGAATGGGCAATATTGGCCTAAATCAGAACCTTCTACTTTTAAATAAGCACGAAACGGGTTTGTGTGATAGCTGCATGTGGAGTGCCAGAAACTACCACACACTTTCTAATCCAATGCCATAATAGAACGGACAATGCTATTAGTTGAAACAAACTGTCACGAGGAAAGGAACATTGAAAGATTATTAAGCTCATCAGAGTATACACCAAAAAGCATTAGTGGCCTTCGTAAGAAGGACACGTAGATTCACTTACCTATAAGTTGGAGCACTTTGTCTTTATCTATAGAAGAAAACGTAATTGTCCAGAGAAATTTATGTACATTGTATTCCATAATTATAATACAATGTTCCGTCATACTGCGCTTGAATTATAACTCCACCATAATGGTATACGTTATTATTATGATTATATTTATATCACGATATTACACTATACTATAATTATGGTGTATTACGTTATGCACTATGTTACATTTATATTATATTACATCATATTAAATCATACCCTAGTAATTACATTACCTGTGTATTATTATGGCATACTTATGGATGACAGAAAACTTTATGTGTAAAAGAGAACCATTTTATATTTGTCCAATGCAAATTCACGTACTCTATGATGCAGTGATAAGTTATGTGGCACTGTTTGTATTAGGAATAATGATGCTCATACTGCGCTTATAATACACCATATATCATTATGGTATTACGTTATTATATTTATATCACGATATTACACTATACTATATTATGCACTATATTATATTATATTATATTATATTACATCATATTATATCATACAATACAATACAATACAATAAGCATTTAGTGCGCCCTTCCCATAAGGCTCGGAGCGTTAACAAAATATTTAAATTATAGAACACATTATATTTTTATATAAACACAAATCAGAAAACTCTTCAATCGTCCACGTGGGAAGCTACCAGGTGGTTTTAAGGAGACAAAATGTACCGGTAATGAATGTACCTGCTAGTACAAAGTTTGATAGCGGATTTGAAATAGATATGATTTCACAGCTTTTTTAAAGGTCTTTATGGATGCTGACTGTCTAATGGTCAAGGGGAGATTATTCCATAGCCTCGATGCAGTAACTGTGAAAGTCCTATCACCTGACAAATTTCGGGTCATTGGGTAGCTGAACTGAAGGTTATGATTTGAGGATCTGAGATATATACAGTTAAGCATTCAGATATGTACCCTGGAGCCTGGCTATTGAGAGATTTATAAACATAAAGAACTAATTTGAAGACGATACCCAATTACATTACCTGTATTCTCTTGTGATGTCATATAATGGCATATGACAGGAAACTCTATGTGTAAAAGAGAACCATTAATTATATTTATAATTTAAATATCATAATTGATAGGATTGAAGTATATTTGTCCAATGATAGGATTGAAGTATATTTGTCCAAAGCAAAGTCACGTACTCTATTATGATGCAGTGATAATTTATGTGGCACTGGTTGTATTATAAATAATGATGATACTACAATGTTGTCTTTTATGTTTTATGATATTGGGATTACGGATCTTATTCTTAGGCCATGCAGCTAGACACACAGCACATCGTCACACAGAGAATTGGGCACTGGGGCCAACTGAGGTGCATGGGCTATCCTCTGTGTGGTCAACAGCTGGGGTGAAACCCAGTCTGGCTTGTCTTTGGTCGGTGCTGGCAAATGGCCTTCCAGTTGGCTAGCTACCCAGCTTCTCAAGGACCTGGTGTGAGTGTGTTTGTGGTGAGCGACCTGCCAGCCATCGCCAAAGCGGCTATATATTACCAGGGAGAAAACTCCAATCTCCCTTATCACTACACGTCTAGGTATTTGATCATACAAAATAGTAATATCTATTAGATATAAGAAAATTATGTTTAAATATATGTATATATTATGTTATATTATGTTAGTTAGGTCGAGTGTAAAGTATGCACCGTATATTGGCTAAGAAATATATACTACTAACTGCACCATAGGACAAAATCCCAGAATGTCTGCCAAAATTTTATTTTGAAAAGTAAGCCCCCCCCCAGAAATTTCAAAATCATACCTTTTTTAAATAGGGTTTTAGACTTTTAAATGATCCAATAATAAAAAGCGATCATCTTGCCCCCAGGAAAAAATTTCTGCGTACGGCCTTGGCTTTAACCCTCCTTTCTCAGTAAAGAAGAACTAGGAACTACATGAACATGGCAGGCAAAGAAGCGGACCGGGTATACGGCTCCTCACTGTGTCTCCCGCATTTTCTCTGGTGGACGGGGGAGCGTCCCTTCGTTGCTGTAATGTGAATATAATTTTTTTATGTGGAACAGGAGCCACATGCATTTTCCCCTGTTCTGGTTATTTTGAATAATGGCGGTGAGGGGGTGTTCTTTTGTCTGCCGGAGCGGTTGTGGGGTGCGGTGGGGGGGGGGGGGGGGGTGTATTTTGTCCGCTCTCTTTTGTTATCTGTTCATAGTGAGGGATACTAGTATTTTGTATTTTATGTAGGTCTGAGTTTCTATGCTAAATGTATTTTCTTCCTTTGTGTATATTATAAAAGTTATGTCTTAATGTATAAATGATACACGCTCACAATTATGTGCATTTAGAAGCCCCATGCATTTTCTACTAACTTAGCCCACAAGTGTTTTCATCTCATTAATTGATAATTATCCAGAAATACATGTTCAACCCATTAGTAAGCACAGGTACAACAGCGCCCCTATGTCTATGCATGAGTTACCTAGCACTATATGAACAAGATGACAAAGAAAGCGGACAAAATATACAGCTCCTCATTGTACCCTCCACAATTGTTCTGGTAGACAAAAGAACATCCCTTATGTGAAATAAGTAGAACAGGTGAATATGCATGTGACATCTGTTCTACATATTTTTACATAATAGCAATGAAGAGCAAGTGTGGAAGGTACAATGAGGAGCTGTATATTTTGTCCGCTTCTTTGTTCGCCATGTTCATCGTGTAGGCATGTCCGAAAAAAACGGCGCAAAGTACCGCTCCGTATCGGTAAGATTGCATCTATGAAAGGGCTAGGCAAGCGCTAGTTGGAACTGAGCTGAAGCATGTGGTGTTTTGTTAATTTCTTATTAAGTTTTAAATACAGATGCATATACGGTATTAAATGTTTACTTGATTCTAAATGTAAATTTAAAAGAGAAGGAGTCAGACAGAAATACTGAATTTGAATTACATGTATAATGTCATTGGCAACAATAGTCAAATTTGACTGATTGCCGATACCATACAACGAAAGAAGAAGAAGAAGAAGAAGCTGCGCTGAACTTGTGGTCGCCAGATCAAGGAGCTAGGAGCGATCGCACACTGCCACTGCACTGAACTGGACACCGAAAAATATGGAAGGAAAAAGGACAGAATCATCTTTTTATTCTTCCTCTCATTCGGTAATATTTTTTTTGTTAGAAAATTCTTGATTTGCTTTTTAAAAATTTAATTCCTTGTTAGTATTGTCTCTTGAATATGCGATTTTTATAATTATGATGTTGATTCATGATTGTTGTTCCATGTGTTTGGTTTCATGTTTGTTAATGTATTGAATATTGTTATTATACTGTTAATACATGGTTGGGAGCACTCATAGGTACACGCCATTGCCGACTGTGTAGTAACGCAGCCAACACACATCCCATACCTAAACCACTCCCGGGTACATTTCTGTAAAATAGTTGGTATTTTCTGTCGCATGTACTAAAGGTATGGGGGGGAAAATAAGATAAATATTTTTAATACTTGCTTTCAAATTCAGCCCTTAAAAATCTCACTCCTACCTCAAATGGCCGTTAGGAAGAACTTTTGATATTTACAGCAAAATCCAAAGTCAAAATCTTGTCCAAAACCGGAGAAATCCCCGCCGATTTGTTTCGCGATCGCGTGTTGTTTACAAACTGCCGATGTCTTAGACTAAAATCGGCCAATATAATTTTTGTCCACGAAGAAACTCGGGATCGCAAGGGCACATCGATCTTTACGATCGCGCACACAGAAAATCGGAACTTTTCCGTGTACGCCATAGGGACCGAATTTTTGAGGACAAAACTCTTTTGGGGAGATGTCAGCGCCCGCGGCGACCAGGAAATGTACACAATGACTCCGATAGCTCGTTTCGCGAGAATCAACAGTAAATTGCGGATTTCATTTTTGTAAATATCTTTTCCAACATTGGTGAGTTGAATTTATTGTATTTCTTGGATATTTTGGGGTCGGTTTTTGAAAATTAAATGCCGATTTTGAGTGAATATTGGTGACTTTTGTGCAGTGGTGTTTTAAAAAGATGAGGTGTATGACTGCCTACATTATACACACGAAGTATAGGAATGTACCTATGAGTGACCTAAACTGCATCACTGTGCATTTTTGGCTATATTTAATTGAATATCATATATTGCAGTTTACTTACATCCAAAGAATTATATTGAATAATAGATGATTAAAACTTACCAGGTTGTTTTGTGACCTTTGAAGAGGGTTTCCTGAAATTTTGGGTCCTTTTTGTCGATAACTGCTATCGAGACTGTCCCGTCAGCATCCAGTTTGTATTTTTCACGATTATGATGAAGGGAGCCCTCAGCGCTCATAGTAGTACCGGCGCGATGGGTTCGTCGATCTCCTACGAAGACCTGAAAGGGCCAAACTGACGACGTAAAAAAATAAAAAATATTACGTACGTAATATTTTTTATTTTTTTACGTCGTCAGTTTGGCCCTTTCCGTAATATTTTTTATTTTTTTACGTCGTCAGTTTGGCCCTTTCAGGTCTTCGTAGAATAGCTTGTGTGCGTAACATTCTGCGTACGTATCTACGGTGCGTAACCATGTAGAGCGGCCTCACTAGTGCGCAACATTATTGAGAGCAGTCGTGATCCGTATGGAGATGTGGGTAACAAGTACCAAAAAGAGGGCTGTAAATCAATGTAAGTTTTTATAACTTTCTACATTTTGTATCTTAACGAACTGATAACTTAAAATCTAAAGAATGATACTTAAGTATCAGTTTGCCCACAAAAACATCAATTTCAAACAAAATTACATCTGTATCCCCAATACCCAGTATACACACATGTATATGATTCTAATGGTCAATATGACCATTGCTTGCTGATGTGGTTGGGAGCACTCATAGCTACATTCCTATACTTCGTGTGTATAATGTAGGCAGTCATACACCTCAACTTTTTAAAACACCGCTGCACAAATGTACTAGATACTCCAACAGATCATATCTTGATACAAAGATTACATTTCTGAAGGTATTTAATTAAGTCACAACTCGGACTTCGGTATTGTCTGTCTGGTAGTGTATCTTCAAAGTGCAAATAGTAAAGCAATATAGCTCAATATATTACATCCCCCTTGTTTTGAAGAAAAGGGGTACAATAACCTTTTCTCTGCCATCATTGTTATCATGGGCAATGCATACCTAGAAATATCAGCTGACTGCAACCACTATTCTTACTATGGTACATGTATCTAAATGCATAACTTTGAATGTAAATGTAAACTGACTCATAATGATCATGTTCTGTCTGGTATAAAAACAAATTGCCTGCTAAGTTCGTACACTTTTTGTTATAATAACTTGCTCAATCTACATGTATAATAAACTGCTATTCACTGATGTGCAAAAACCGTGATATTCGACCTGAACACAAATCATTTGTTCTCGTTCTGTACACTGTGTATGTACCTTCAAGGAATATTGAGAAATATGTAACATAAAACCGAACAATATATCATGCTGCTCACATGGTAAAATCTAGTAACACCATAATACTAAACTCCATAAACACATACATGTACAACATGTTATGTTTGAAAAGAAAGTGTATCTGAAGACACTAACTGCATCACTCTGTTATATAGAACATTTGTTATCCATATGCTGAAGTGCAAAAATCAATTCTTGCTCTCTTGTCTTCTTTTGACAATTTGTACTCTTTTCAAAACCTTTCAATAGAACTAAAACAGATTCGTCGAGAATAACCTGTCCTCAATTCCAAAATACATATCGAAAACAATTAGCACATTTTGGGCTTAATAGAGTAATTTCTTTGTTTCGGAATAACAAGAACACTACCTAGGGTGAGAATGATTTTTTCCTCATTTTCAGAATAACAAATAACACAGAAAATAACATATACTCATAACATGCATGGTGCATCTCGGAACATTATGATTTCATGTTTTTGCAAAATTGTACTGCAAAAGAAAAATATCCTGAGATTCACATATAGTATACATAAATACATGGTATGTGAATTTAGGGTGAAAACACAAATAAACATCAATTTGTGTCCGTCGTTCAAGTTTACATAGTAAGTCTGTCTGGGGGTTTGATTATTCTTCCAGACCTTGTCATTGGGTGGTGTTTGTTTTGTACAGCTTCAGTGTCATGAAGTTGCTGTTCCTGTGTTTGTTCGTGTTGGTGTGTTTCAGGGAGCCTAGCGTAATGATGAGGTGGTTCATCGAAGGTTACGCGTTTCTTTGCAGGCTCAAGATCGCGAATATGACGACGATTGCGACGTAGCTCGCGACCATTGGGGGTTACAACTATGTATGAACGAGGCTCATCACAACACTCTTTGACTCGTGCTGGAGTCCATGCATTCGTGCGTGCATCCTGGATCATAACATGCTGTGAAGGTCTCAACGGCTTGAGATCATGTGCGGTTAGATCATGATACGCTTTCTGTTGATCTTGTCGCTGTTGGAGACGCTGGTAAGTTTGCTCTTTGCGTGTTGATGTGTTGCGTATAACCAGTGGAAGGTTGCTCTTAACCTTCCTACCACAAAGAAGCTCTGCTGGACTTGGCAATTCGCTGTCAATAGGTGTTGTGCGTAGGCAGAGAAGTGCCATGTTGACGTTCTGCTTACATGATGTCGCTTTCGCTAGTGTACGCTTAATGGTCTGTATAGCGCGCTCAACGAATCCGTTCGACTGAGGGAAGTGTGGCGACGATGTAACGTGCGCGAAACCCCAGTTGCTAGCGAATTCCTTGTATGCTGAGGCAGCGAAGTGTGGACCGTTATCACTGATAATCCTTTCAGGTACACCGTGCTCAGAGAAGATTTGCTGCGTAGCTTCAATGACAGCTTTGCTAGTACACTCGACCGGCATTCTGCGAACAAATGGAAACTTTGAGTAATAGTCCGCGATGATAAGGTAATCACGACCTTCGAAATGGAACAGATCAGTGCCTAAGATCTGCCATGGTCGCGATGGTAACTCATGGGGAAGTAAGCTCTCCTTGGGTTGCGATCTCTGGTGCTCTTGGCATGTAGCACACTGGCCTACAACGCTCTCAATATCGCTATTGATATTCAGCCAATAAACACAATCACGTGCACGTAGCTTCGTTTTCGTAGAACCCTGGTGACCTTCATGCAACTTTCCTAGCATATACTCATGCATTGCCTTTGGCACTACAACACGAGGACCTTTCATAATGATGCCATCTTCTACTGACAGCTCATCACGGAATGACCAGTATGGTCTAAGCTGAGATGGAAGGTCCTTCATTCGCTCAGGCCATCCTTGGCCTATGATACACTTCAACTGCGATAGTGTCGAATCGGCATCGGTTTCTCGCTTCACATCCGCGACCCGTTGCGCTGAGAACTGGATGAGGTTGATTTGCATGTCAAGAGCGATATGTGTGTTGTCGTTTCCTGGAGACCGTGACAGACTATCAGCGATTGGGACTTCCTTCCCTGGGCGATAGACTAAGGTGAAGTCGTACTGCTGAAGGCGTAGTAACATACGCTGTAAACGTGGCGGTGCTGAAGTTAGTGGCTTCTGGTGGATCATTTGCAACGGCTTATGATCTGACTCGACTGTGAAGTGCTTGCCGAAAACATAGGTATGAAAACGCTCACATCCGAAAACAACCGCGAGCATTTCGCGTTCTATGTTGGCGTATCGGGTCTCGGCATCACTCAACGCCTTCGATGCATACGCGATGGGTTCTCCTTCTTGAAGGAGTGTTGCTCCTAAACCACGAGAAGATGCGTCCACCTGCACAACAGTTTCCTTGTTGGGGTCAAAATATCGCAGGGTAGCACTCTCACAAATCTGGTTGCGTATGTCATCAAGAGCTCGCTGATGATTGTCGGACCATACAAACTCAGTATCTTTCCGAAGAAGTTCTCGAAGATCTGCTGTACGGCTAGACAGATTGGGGATAAACGGGCTCAGATATGTTGCCATCCCCAGGAACTCCTGAAGTTGGTTCTTGTCACGTGGACTTGGCATGGACTTGACTGCTTTCACCTTAGCTGGGTCTGGATGAACACCGTGTTCATCGTACACCATGCCGAAGAATGCAATACGCGGCTGGTTGATAGCACATTTGCTGCTGTTGAACTTCAGGCCCCTGTGAGCAGCGACCTCCATCAATGCGTGAAGATTCCTATCATGGGACTGCTGGGAGTCACCAAAGACGATGATGTCATCTGCTATCCCGATGACACCTGTACACTGCTCTAAGATCTGGTCCATTCGATGTTGGAACACATCTTGACTCATCACTAGACCGAAAGGCATACGCTTGTAGCAGTATCGCCCAAATGGGCTGTTGAACGTGGTCAGCAGTTGACTGTCCGCATCCAAGTGTACTGACCAATACCCATGTTTCGCGTCCAGTTTACTAAACACCTTAGCACCTGTGAGCTTGTGTGTGATTTCCGGCACTGTAGGTGTAGTGTGATGACATCGTTTGATGGCACTGTTCAGGTCCTTTGGGTCTAGACAGACGCGTAACTGACCGTTTGCCTTGCGTGCCATAGCGAGACTACTGACCCAATCGGTGGGCTCACTGACTCGACGAATTACACCTTGTTCTTCCATGTCATCAAGCGCTGTTTTCAATTCATCACGGATGTGGATAGAGCATTTCCGGGGAGCATGCACCACAGGTTGAGCACCATCATGCAGTACGATGTGGTACTCACCAGCGAAATCTCCAATAGTGTCAAACTGCTGCGGGTATCGCGACTTTAGATCAGCTATCGAGGAGATGGGATCGCTTTGTGGTTTGTCCAGTGCGCTTCCCGAGTCAATTGAGAAGTTGAGAGCAACCAGCTTGAGCATTTGGGACGCACGAAGTCCTAGAATCGCTGGTTTGTTTGTGTCACAGATGTGGAACTCGATATCAGTCCAATCTTTGTTGCCATGACGACAAGGTAGTGTTATGGTTCCATAATGTGTTATGATTGTTTCGTTGTAGACCGAAAGGACATCGCTTGTGTCTTTCAGTTGGCCTTTTCGCGGAAAACCTTCAGCATCAAGACTTGACGGAAACATACGACGGTAAACGCGTAAGGGTATGGTGTTCGGTTGTGAACCAGTATCGACCTTAACGAGAAGATTTACAATGCGCCGCTCTTTGTCCTGGCGGATCTGTACGCGTGTAAACCCTTCATCTTCGCTTTGATCGGATATCGCGTCTATTGAGGTGAAAATAGCATTCAGGGATAGTTGCTCAAAATTGTCATTAGTCTCTGCTACAAGGGGCGTGTGTGCGTCAGTGTAGTGCACATCACGAGAAGCTGTCCGTTGATCGCGAGGATTTTCATGCTTCCCTCGCTGGCGCGATTTTGACGGTGTCCGATGTCGACGTCCGCGACCTCGACCCTTGGAGTCACGCTGCTGTGGTCGACCGCGAGAGGCTTGGCCTCCTTGCTTGGATCGGCACATCTTAGCCCAGTGGTGCATCTTACCACAGCTGTTGCATGTCGTATTGTATGCTGGGCATGAGACACGTGCTGTCAGAGAGTGACTCCTACCACAGTTACGGCATTCTTGCTTGCGTTGAATCACGTCAACAGATGCTGACTGAGAATGAACACCTGCGAGTTGTTCCATGTGTGTCAACGATGCTTCGTGGGTGCGGGCATGGTCAAGGCATTGTTGAATATTCAAATCATCTTGGCCCAGAAGCAGTTTTTGTAATTCGGCGTAGCGTATGCCTGCTATGAATTGCTCAATTACTCTATCAGAAAATTCTCTGTCATCACGAAACCGGCAAGTTTGTGCGTGTAATTTGAGCCGTGACATGAAGCTATCAACAGTTTCGGTCCCTTGTTGGCGAAACCGCTGTAAGTATAGACGAGCAACCCTGAAGTTTACTTTCGGCTTCAGCTGTTCTTCAAAACGGTGCCAGACAACTGTTATATTTTTCCTTTCCTCCTCTGTGAGACCCCACGAATTATACATCTTGAGGCCAGGGGTCCCCATAAAGAGCAAGATGTGATCAACCTGCTTGTCAACCCTGACATTTTTGACGGAGAAGTATAGTTCACATTGTTGTCTAAATATCTGAATTGCCCCTGGTAGGTCATCGTCATCCCATGACATCCGCGGCACGACTGAGTCAGTCATCATGTCTCGTATAAAATATTCCCGTACACACACACAGCACCACAACAATCTAGGCAGTGCACAGATAATGCGAGGCCGTAAGTTCGGGGAACACTCACCGCGATTCACTGTCCATGAATGTAGCTGAATATAGCATCACTCTCGTGCAGACATTGCACAATTCTCCCACTCAAAAGTCACATTTCTGAAGGGCAGAAACACAAGCAAGTGGCACTGCTGGCGAGGTAAGAACCGCGCTGCCACCATGAAATGTACTAGATACTCCAACAGATCATATCTTGATACAAAGATTACATTTCTGAAGGTATTTAATTAAGTCACAACTCGGACTTCGGTATTGTCTGTCTGGTAGTGTATCTTCAAAGTGCAAATAGTAAAGCAATATAGCTCAATATATTACAACCGCTGCACAAAAGTCACCAACATTCACTCAAAATCGGCATTTAATTTACAAAAACCGACCCCAAAATATCCAAGAAATACAATAAATTCAACTCACCGATGTTGGAAAAGATATTTCCAAAAATCAAATCCGTAATTTACTGTTGATTCTCGCGAAACGAGCTATCGGAGTCGTTGTGTACATTTCCTGGTCACCGCGGGCGCTGACATCTCCCCAAAAGAGTTTTGTCCTCAAAAATTCGGTCCCTATGGCGTACACGGAAAAGTTCCGATTTTCTGTGTGCGCGATCGTAAAGATCGATGTGCCCTTGCGATCCCGAGTTTCTTCGTGGACAAAAATTATATTGGCCGATTTTAGTCTAAGACATCGGCAGTTTGTAAACAACACGCGATCGCGAAACAAATCGGCGGGGATTTCTCCGGTTTTGGACAAGATTTTGACTTTGGATTTTGCTGTAAATATCAAAAGTTCTTCCTAACGGCCATTTGAGGTAGGAGTGAGATTTTTAAGGGCTGAATTTGAAAGCAAGTATTTAAAATATTTATCTTATTTTCCCCCCATACCTTTAGTACATGCGACAGAAAATACCAACTATTTTACAGTAATGTACCCGTGAGTGGTTGGGAGTGTGTTAGTGCGATCCGGCAACACAAAGGTTTTTATCGTGGTGTACCTAACGCACGAGGCGTAGCCGAGTGTGTTAGACACCACGATAAAAACCTGCGTGTTGCCGGATTACACTAATGCACGACCTCACAACCATGTATTAACAGTTTTATAAAACGGGTCTACAATCTTAGTGCTTTCACTTAGGCCTACCTCAAACTGTCATGGCATGTCCCATGCGTGAATCCTGCTCAGCAAAACATGATGTATAGTAGTAGACTAGTGTTGCAAACGTGCAATGTTTATTTACAAATACAATGTTTAGTTTAGGCCTAGCCTAGTCTAGACTAGACCGTTGCGAACATATAGGCCTGCACATGTTTATTTACAATGTTTAGGCCTCGTCTTAGACCTATTTGTTAGTAATGTGTAATGGAAGTGGTATTGAATCTGGTGCACCGATGTATTTTCACTTCCTTGAGCTTGGCTGAGCATGTTCGAATTTGAGCTTATATTGAAGCCTGAAGATGAAGACAAGGTACCATCAATGGCACTAAGAGTAGGACTAGTACCAGTACTACTAGCAGTAGGAACAGGATTAGTACTAGCACTAGTAGGAATAGGACTCGGAGGAGGAATCACCTGGCACAGTTGTGTTCTTTGTGTAGTCCGTTCCATCCGCTTTTCTGATATGCCTGCATAGAAATGGCTCAACATTATTACAGCGTATCTTACTCACCTTGCGTGATGGTGGATAGGTCCGTCCAGTTTAGCGAAACATTCAAGCTTTGAAAATCCAAATTTCACTGCTCTTTTCGTACTGTTGGAATCCTTCCCATTCAGTAGATCGTCGAGTTCTTCCTCCGTGAGAAGTGCAAAACTGAGATTCGAAGATACAGCCATTTTTTACACGCTTCTATCGTCAAAAATTAAACTTAAACTTTAATTTTCGGTACTGAATTGCAACGATCCGACCGCGGTAGCGCTACAGCTGTAATTTTGTTGATTTGTTGATTTGTTGACATTAGCGCGACGATCGATATCGCGATATCGATAGCGTATATGGTATAGCGCGTAAAAGCATATAATTATAGCAAAATCGAGTTGTATCGTCTGCGCATGAATGTTTACATGTTTATGTTTACATGTTTACATGTGCAACAGTTCCCTTTTGCTGTATGTTATCACTTTTTTTTTGCACAGTCACGTGGTGTTATTTGACCAATCAGGATGGCTACATTCTTGAACCCGTTTTATAATATACTGTTAATACATGGTTGGGAGTGTGTTAGTGCGATCCGGCAACACAAAGGTTTTTATCGTGGTGTACCTAACGCACGAGGCGTAGCCGAGTGTGTTAGACACCACGATAAAAACCTGCGTGTTGCTGGATCACACTAATGCACGACCTCACAACCATGTATTAACAGTTTTATAAAACGGGTCTACAATCTTAGTGCTTTCACTTAGGCCTACCTCAAACTGTCATGGCATGTCCCATGCGTGAATCCTGCTCAGCAAAACATGATGTATAGTAGACTAGTGTTGCAAACGTGCAATGTTTACAATGTTTAGGCCTAGCCTAGTCTAGACCGTTGCCAATATATAGGCCTGCACATGTTTATTATACCCCCGCTAAACGAAGTTTGAAGGGGGTATAAATATAGGAATCAGTCGATGGTTGGGCGGTCGGGCATGCGGTCGGTCGGTCCGTTGCAAATCTTGCGGATCGAACTACTTCCTCAGTTTTTGACCGAAAGTCATGAAATTTGGTACACACATTGGTCTTGATGGGAAGATGTGCAAGACATATTTTTCGGATGAGTCGGAATATGCGTTGCCATGGTAATGGCATATTTATGGCAGAAAATCAAGGAAACACATTGCGGATCGAACTACTTCCTCAGTTTTTGACCGAAAGTCATGAAATTTGGTACACACATTGGTCTTGGTGGGAAGATGTGCAAGACATATTTTTCGGATGAGTCGGAATCTGTGTTGCCATGGTAACGGCATATTTATGGCAGAAAATCAAGGAAACACCTTGCGGATCGAACTACTTCCTCAGTTTTTGACCGAAAGTCATGAAATTTGGTACACACATTGGTCTTGATGGGAAGATGTGCAAGACATATTTTTCGGATGAGTCGGAATCTGCGTTGCCATGGTAACGGCATATTTATGGCAGAAAATCAAGGAAACACATTGCGGATCAAACTACTTCCTCAGTTTTTGACCGAAAGTCATGAAATTTGGTACACACATAATTGGTCTTGGTGGGAAGATGTGCAAGACATATTTTTCGGATGAGTCGGAATCTGCGTTGCCATGGTAACGGCATATTTATGGCAGAAAATCAAGGAAACGCCTTGCGGATCGAACTACTTCCTCAGTTTTTGACCGAAAGTCAATAAATTTGGTACACACATTGGTCTTACTGGGAAGATGTGTACAACATATTTTTTTGATGTGTCGGAAGCTGCGTTGCCATGGAAACGGCATATCTATGGCAGTAAATCAAGGAAACACCTTGCGGATCGAACTACTTCCTCAGTTTTTGACCGAAAGTCATGAAATTTGGTACACACATTGGTCTTGATGGGAAGATGTGCAAGACATATTTTTCGGATGAGTCGGAATCTGCGTTGCCATGGTAACGGCATATTTATGGCAGAAAATCAAGGAAACACATTGCGGATCAAACTACTTCCTCAGTTTTTGACCGAAAGTCATGAAATTTGGTACACACATAATTGGTCTTGGTGGGAAGATGTGCAAGACATATTTTTCGGATGAGTCGGAATCTGCGTTGCCATGGTAACGGCATATTTATGGCAGAAAATCAAGGAAACGCCTTGCGGATCGAACTACTTCCTCAGTTTTTGACCGAAAGTCAATAAATTTGGTACACACATTGGTCTTACTGGGAAGATGTGTACAACATATTTTTTTGATGTGTCGGAAGCTGCGTTGCCATGGAAACGGCATATCTATGGCAGTAAATCAGGGGGAAATCTTGCGGATCGAACTACTTCCTCAGTTTTCGACCAAAAGTCAAGAAAGGCTGTTGTCACGGGGCGGGGGTATTAATCCTCATCTTCAGTGATATTTCTAGTTTACAATGTTTAGGCCTCGTCTTAGACCTATTTGTTAGTAATGTGTAATGGAAGTGGTATTGAATCTGGTGCACCGATGTATTTTCACTTCCTTGAGCTTGGCTGAGCATGTTCGAATTTGAGCTTATATATTGAAGCCTGAAGATGAAGACAAGGTACCATCAATGGCACTAAGAGTAGGACTAGTACCAGTACTAGCAGTAGGAACAGGACTAGTACTAGCACTAGTAGGAATAGGACTCGGAGGAGGAATCACTTGGCACAGTTGTGTTCTTTGTGTAGTCCGTTCCATCCGCTTTTCTGATATGCCTGCATAGAAATGGCTCAACATTATTACAGCGTATCTTACTCACCTTGCGTGATGGTGGATAGGTCCGTCCAGTTTAGCGAAACATTCAAGCTTTGAAAATCCAAATTTCACTGCTCTTTTCGTACTGTTGGAATCCTTCCCATTCAGTAGATCGTCGAGTTCTTCCTCCGTGAGAAGTGCAAAACTGAGATTCGAAGATACAGCCATTTTTTACACGCTTCTATCGTCAAAAATTAAACTTAATCTTTAATTTTCAGTACTGAATTGCAACGATCCAGCTACAGCTGTAATTTTGTTGATTTGTTGACATTAGCGCGACGATCTATATCGCGATATCGATAGCGTATATGGTATAGCGCGTAAAAACATATAGCAAAATCGAGTTGTATCGTCTGCGCTACATGAATGTTTAGATGTTTATGTTTACATGTTTACATGTGCAACAGTTCCCTTTTGCTGTATGTTATCACTTTATTTTTGCATAGTCACGTGGTGTTATCTGACCAATCAGGATGGCTACATTCTTGAACCCGTTTTATAATAAGTGTTAACTTAAGTCCACTAGCATGACTAGTAGTAGTATCTCGTGTATTCTCGTACTGTTTGACGGGTCTGGTGTAGTGTATGTACAGTGCCATATAAAAAGACTACAATGTCTAATATAATATTAATACATGGTTGGGAGCACTCATAGCTACATTCCTATACTTCGTGTGTATAATGTAGGCAGTCATACACCTCAACTTTTTAAAACACCACTGCACAAAAGTCACCAACATTCACTCAAAATCGGCATTTAATTTACAAAAACCGACCCCAAAATATTCAAGAAATACAATAAATTCAACTCACCGATGTTGGAAAATATATTTCCAAAAATGAAATCCGTAATTTACTCTCGATCACTCATAGCTACATTCCTATACTTGTGTGTATAATGTAGGCAGTCATACACCTCAACTTTTTAAAACACCACTGCACAAAAGTCACAAACATTCACTCAAAATCGGCATTTAATTTACAAAAACCGACAACAAAATATCCAAGAAATACAATAAATTCAACTCACCGATGTTGGAAAAGATATTTCCAAAAATCAAATCCGTAATTTACTGTTGATTCTCGCGAAACGAGCTATCGGAGTCAATGTGTACATTTCCTGGTCGCCGCGGGCGCTGACATCTCCCCAAAAGAGTTTTGTCCTTAAAAATTCGGTCCCTGTGGCATACACGGAAAAGTCCCGATTTTCTGTGTGCGCGATCGTAAAGATCGATGTGCGCTTGCGATCCCGAGTTTCTTCGTGGACAAAAATTTTATTGGCCGATTTTAGTCTAAGACATCGGCAGTATGTAAACAACACGCGATCGCGAAACAAATCGGCGGGGATTTCTCCGGTTTTGGACAAGATTTTGACTTTGGATTTTGCTGAAAATATCAAAAGTTCTTCCTAACGGCCATTTGAGGTAGGAGTGAGATTTTTAAGGCCTGAATTTGAAAGCAAGTATTTAAAATATTTATCTAATTTTTCCCCCCATACCTTTACTACACGCGACAGAAAATACCAACTATTTTACAGTAATGTAGCCATGAGTGGTTGGGAGTGCGTTGGTGCAATCTGGCAACACAAAGTCAAAGGTTTTTATCGTGGTGTACTATTACTACTATACGCACGAGGCGCAAGCCGAGTGTGTTGGACACCACGATAAAAACCTGCGTGTTGCCGGATCGCACTAATGCACGAACTCACAACCATGTATTAATAGTTTTATAAAACGGGTCGGCAATATGATTATGAAGTCTATAAAAATGGTTACGAACCCCATAGAAACGCCAAGAGTTGCACAGTCATGGAGGCTGCCATTTGCTTTCCTGGATGACATCACATAAGCGCAGCCAACAAAAGTCATGGGCGTTTCAGTGCGCGCATGTAATCCCTGCGCTAAAATGACAAACTACGCGATTTCATTGCGTTTTAAGTTTGCACGCACCAGAGGTACGCGAACAGCGCAGCTCAACCGTGCTTTAGAGCCTTTTTGCCGTGTGTTAGTGCTTTTTTTTTTGCACAGTCACATGGTTTTATTGGACCAATCAGGATGGCTACATAGTACATTTTTGAACCCGTTTTATAATGCCAAATTAATGTCAGTGTATCAAATTTCTGTACTGTTAGCTGTTCACTGGCTTTGCCCGCCATCTCGTGAAATAAGCAACCAGTCATCGAGTGTGTACACACACACTGCCGTGTAAAGTCAATGGAGGATGTGAACCCTCAGGCTACACGCAATAAACTGCATGTACAAAGTGTATGCGGGGTGGCTTATTTCACGAGAATGCCACTTTGCCTACATTCTGAATCCTGTCATAAGATTATTTGTAGAATTGGCCGTAGAATCTTTCTCCGCCCTGCTTGATGTACAGAATTAAATGTAAATTATTAAATGTAAAGTATATTTTTTTAGCAACTGATCTTCAAAATTATTGCCAATCATGCCAATTATAAACTTAAAGTTAGAGGAAGAAACGGAGAAGAAGAGGAGGAGGAGAAGATGAAGGAGCCTCAAGGAGGAAAAGAAGAAAATGAGAAGGAGGAGAAAATGAAGGAGAAGAAGAACTTCAAGAAAAGAAGGAGGAAGAAGCAGAAGAGGAAGAAAGAAGTGAAAGAAAAAGGAGGAAGATGAAAAAGGTAGATAAAAGAAAAAGGAGGAGGAGAAGGACTCAGGAGAAGGACTCAAGGAGGAGAAGAAAAGAAGAGTAGAGAAGGAGAATAAGAAATAAAAAGAGGAAGGGGAAAAGAAGAGGAGAACAAGAACAAAAGAGAAGAAGGGAAAAGAAGAGAAGGAGAATAAAAACGAGAAGAGAAGAAAAGGAAGAGAAGGAGGAGGAGGAGAAGAAAAAGGAGGAAAAACAAGAAGATGATTTTGCACTCATAGATTGTCATATTTATCTGGGATAAATGTACCTTCATAATTACTCATGCCACTGTGCGAACTCAAATGTAAAATCAGCAACAAGTGAATGTCTATAAGTTCATATCTGATACATGACTTCCAAATATTTGATAATTTCATTTCTTTTCTCTCGACTTTTTCTACAGAAAAGAAAGCATCAGAATGAGAAAGGTGATTCAGATGATGAGAACTATGTGCCATATGTGCCTCTGAAGGAGAGACGCAAGCAGAAGGTAATTTGCTTCGTTTGTGTATATTTACAAGGCCTCTGTCATGCATGGTGTCAGACATGTGGGGCCATGAATGATGGAATAGGATTACTTATTTTAAATCCGTTTTGATTACGCTGTTGTGACCAGAATTAAGGAGCAACAGCAACTGACAAATCCATCAGACAAAAAGATTGTACTCTTGCACTTTTAATTAAAAAGCCTATTTGATGAATGCCACCAGACCATAATTTTATTGTTATTTTTTTGTTTACGTCAGATTATAATTTTGTTGAAGAGTATTTTTCATATTGTCTGTTTGTTGTTTCACTTTTGTTCTCTGATATTCAGATATGCCTTTTCTCAATTTATATTATTGGAATGGATAGACATATGTTCATGAAATGAAATGGAAAGACATGGTACCCCTAATGAATATGTATAATAGGTTGGTGTCATTGTAAGGGATACTTTCAGTAATGTTTTACACAGCAAATAGACAAGTATTTTTGGTATGGCTCTATATTTCTAGTGGGAGGTTTTTCATATCCATAGTGGTCTCGTATAATTTCCATCTTCTTTTGTCTGATTTTACCCAAAGCTTCACAATTTTGTTTTCTGATGATTTTCTACCTCTACTCAGCCCAGTTTTGTATGAAGGTTTAGTTATATTTAAGGTCAATATATTTTCAGAATGTTTTGAAAGAATATCTCGAGTTCTAGTAATGATGAATAATCTATTCTTGTGGAATCACATAAATTTTTCAAAGAATGTTTACAAAGAAAAAATTTGTAAATTGAGTGGTACATGTAGTTATCCCAAGCAATAGTAAGAATAATGATAATCAATCAAAGAAAGATATGAAAATTTAAGTAGCTACCCCGACCCATGTGCTTGACACATGTTCTCTTTGCGCAAATGAGAGTTATGGTGTTCATTGAACAAGATTTCCAGCAAGTTATTTTAGCTTTGCTCATATTTTGCTGGTTCAGAAAACCAATCTACAGTAACAAACAGTTCAGTACAGTGGAAATGCAATATAACAAAGAAGTTGGGACCATGAAAATGCCCTTGTTATACAATATACATGTATCAGGAATCTCCTATACACCTGTATCAGGGTAAAAAAGCAAAAGAACCTATAGGCCCAAATTCACAAAGGAGGTTTGGTTTAAACCGTGGTTTAAACCCCTCCTGGGTTTTTTAAGCGTACGTGCGCACGGAATCCGATCCTATCATATATTTTCTTTGAGCGCGCGCATGGGCAATGTGCGCTTATTTACGCTTATTTTAGTACGCTTACGGAGGTTTAAACCTCCTTTGTGAATTCGGGCCATAGAGCTGGAACCATCAAAATTACCTCGTTATATGAGGAATCTCGTTATGTTGGAGCTCTTTATAACGAGTTTCCACTCTATCAGTCTCAGCCAGTTTCTGTCATAATGAAATTCCATTACCAGAACTAAGATTAGCTTGAAAGAGATGTGGTTCTTACATTCTTCTTGTGAAGGTTGAAAGGATTCAGAAGCTGGTCAATCGTAGAGTGGTAGAGCCAGGAGATGAAGATGGACAGAACAGACTTTGGGAAGAGGAGGAGCTTGATACTGGACCTAGGGCCAACGTCAGTCTCCTAGACCAACACTCGGAACTCAAGAAAAAGGCAGAGAGTAAGTTGCAGTTCTTTCCCTGTGCTCCATTTGAGATATGTGCTTCTGATGTTATGTTGTCAAAGAAATAGGGTTAGTGTTAAGGTATAGTATTTGATCTAGGGTTGAAGTTCAAGAAGTTGGTTAGTGCAGTATATTGACCGGGGAGCAATTGTCACCTAGGCATGTGTTGTGCACCCCTCTTTCCTCACTGGAAAAAGTATAAATGCCAGAGGTTGTCTTTTTTTTGGGGGGGGGGGAGGTGGGAGGGGGGAGGGAGAGGTGAGGTATGAACTACATTGTAACTTTGTCCACCAATTGGCCCTATCATCAGGAGAACAAGTTTGGGGTGTTTTTGTTATTGTTGTTTTTTTTTGGGGGGGGGGGTGGGTCACAAGACTATGACATGGTGGTTGTTGGATATGAAATCCTCAGTTTACTTCATTACTTAAATATTTTCATGTCAGCTTTCCCATATTTTGTAGATCTATGACCTTTAGTAGAACCATGGTTGTGTGAAGTGTGACAAAATATTAATGGCAAATAATAGGTGAATTTCCTTTAAACCCTGTTAACCTCTTATATGTCACCGATTTTTTGAACAATTATCATAAATCAATTGTTATGTTTGCAATATGACATTGACGGATTGGGCTTGAAATATATTCTATTAGAACACACATGTACCAATGCATATATCAATTCCTGTTTTAGGAAGAAAGAAAGAAATTTTTCAAAACCCAAAATGATAGGCTATAGAACAACATAAACATATTTGAGGTGACATGTACCTCACTGAAATTTAAATTTTTAAAAGGGCAAGGATATAGATTGTCAGATATGTCTGCTATCTTATTAACTTGTAGGTACCAAATCGACTGCACTGGACAAACAGCTGGAAGAAGAACAGAAGATTCTCAATAACATCCAGGAGCAAAGAGCTCTAAAGACTGCAGCAGAATTGGCCAAAGGCATCATATATTCTGAGTCACTTATAACAGGGTAAGAACCAGCAGTAAATATATTTAAATGTAGTTCTTTTGAAGATTCAAATAAAATGTGGAAATTTCCAGTTTTGCCACTATGACACAACTTTCGAAAGTTGCAAAGAAATCAGTTCAAGGTTAAATCTGTGATATTCTTGAACCTCAAATTAGGAATAGAAATATTTTTCTTCTGTACTTGACATTGAATAAAATACTTAGTGCCCATCATGAATATTAAGTTGTGGTTGCTCGAAATCGTTCCAATATTTCCAAGTTATAGATGTACATGTATTAGGCACTGTATAATTCCAGAATATTATTATTTAGAATGTGATTGTGTAAAAAAAAGATAAATCTATGTATGACATGTTTTCCTACCAGATGGAGACCTCCAAGATGCATCATGGAGTTGGGTGAAACTAGGCATGAGAGAGTGCGTAAGAAGCTCCATATACTGGTAGAGGGGCATGACATACCCCCTCCCATCAAACATTTTAAGGTAGGTGGAAACTCTTTACCCCTTCCATTCCACTAGGTAGGTTGTTTGTTTATTGGACTTTTAAGAGTCCTATTGTGAATCTCAATTAATTGTTGGATTGAGCATTTTCCATTGGAATAACCTTCAGGAAACATGTGCATTTAGCTGTTTTAGTTTCTGCACTAAAAAATGACCTATTCTTAGCTCAAACATCAAGTTTGTCACGTCACTGCAATTTCTGGGCAGGATTTTCTCCCCATACCACGGATGGGGTAAATGTAGCACTCGCTTGACAAGGGGTTGCTACATTGACATCAATCAAAGATTAAACACAGTATTGTTCAAGGTCATGGATTTGATGCCAATGTAATTTTCTGTCACTATTTTGTAGTAAGAGCTCAATTCATTTATTTACAGTATGGATCACTCTACTAAAGTGGTGTATAGTATTGATGTTGATTTGTTCACTTTTGAAGTGTCACAAAAATCCATCAGTATTGGAAATCCTATAAGACAGTAATTTAAGTCAATGCCATTTCGTATTTATTATAGGAAATGAAGTTTCCAAAGAGCATCATTACTGGTCTGAAAAAGAAGGGAATCACTCGACCCACACCCATCCAGATCCAGGGACTGCCTGTAATGTAAGTACAGTCAGGCCTCTCAACGGGCATTGTTTACCCTTGGTCTAAATTGATTAAAATGTGACCTTGCAGCATCCTAAGTGGATGGCTTGAGAGGACCAAAGTGACTTTGTAGAATGTTCCCTTGGTATTTGTTTTCTTGGTATTTGTTTTCTGGGGAGCGTTTCATCAAGCGTTTTGTCGGTGATTTTTACCGACAACTGTTATAAGCTACTGAAATCCTTGCATCTGATTGGCTGAGAGCAAATTTGTCGGTAAAAACCACTGACAAAACCCTATGATGATACGCTCCTCTGCAGTCCCCTATGATTGGTATTAGCACCAGAGGTGTTATGTACTTGTGAGAACCCTAATTATTGTTTATTCTTTTTCAGAAAAAAACCGTATATATTTGTAACAATTTTTGTGTTATATGTTAAAGATAATCTGCATCAAATATCAGGTCTACAATTTCCAATATTATGATGCAATATCAAATCTGATTATCTTTACTTTGAAGCTCCTATAATGATGGCCCAAACAAATAAGAATAGGGATACACCCTTTAGAAACATATATATGTAGGTATTGTACATGTATGTGACCATATCCATGTCATGTTTTAAAGGGAAGGTTGAGCTCTGGTAACTTGTGAAAATTAATTTATGAGGGTTTTTCAAAATTCTTTTGATTTCCTCATGGAAGAATTTCAGAGTAGCAATGTATCATGAAAAGTAAAACTTTCAAAATGCCCTTATTCCAAATATGACAAGAGATAGTTTCCAACTTTGGACCATATTTTGATGCCTCATTTGTGTAGTCCTATATACCAATACCTGTGTGCAGTGCTTCCATTGTGTGTAATTTTCAGAAAGATTAAGTCTCTTTCATGAATCTAAAACCTAACAATACCAAATATTTTTTATGTGCTACATAGTCAACCTTTCCCAATAATGCCTAGATAGTTTCTTTCACGATGTAATTCCATGATTAGTATTTAACTTTATCTTTAAAGGAGAATTAAGCCCTGATTACAAATTTACTTCATTTGGAAGGTGTAATATATTCCTACTTATTGGCCTAAATCATTTTCTAATAAGATATCAGAAAAGGGTATAAATAAAGATATTCCAACACCCAGTATCGTCTCCTACTCATTTACATGGGGGCTGCCATTTTCTTGCTGATTTGGATTTGTACATGAACCATTGAGAAATGTTCCGGTCAGGAAGATATTTTGCATCCAAGACCTAAATTGATTTTCTTCATTACCTAAAATCCCATATGTGACGAAAAATATAAAGTGGGTGTTTACATGATTTATAAAAATTAAATCTTTATAATGATACTTTTAAATTGTCTGGTTTTGCTTAACAAAAATCTATTTTCTTGGGTTTGCCAAACAGAGCAGAACATAATATATGCAGCATGCATTCTGACTTTTCAAGTCCATTATCCGAAAGCAGGTGAATGCATAGTTTGCCGCTATAGATGCTCAGGGAAGAAGCATCCATAAAATTTGAATTAATTTGCTCCGTCCCATACGTCCAGTATCAAGGAAATAGATTTCTATTAAGCGAATATCGATTTTCAACAGAAATATATAAGGAAATCCTCAGTTTAAAAATAAATTGACATATCTATTCTATATTTTTAATCTCAAATGGGTTTTTAATTTTGAAAAAGGCAATTGAGCATTTGGATTAAGAAAATCTTCTTGTACACATAAACAAAATGGCAGCCCCCATGTGCTGCTAGCAGACGATACATATTGCTAGCAGATGGTAAATTTTGCACAGAAAAATTTGATTCGTATCGATCTCGTATATTTTGACGCGAAGCCATATAGTCTAACAAGTAGGAATAAATAACACCTTTGAACGCTATCGTCTTTATTTTTGAGCGTAATTCTCCTTTAACTTCAGGGAAGATGTATCTATTTATTTCTTTACCTTACAGACTTGAAGGTCGTGACATGATAGGCATTGCCTTCACTGGATCTGGGAAGACGCTTGTCTTCTCGCTCCCTATTGTTATGTTTTGCCTTGAGCAGGAGAAAAGGATGCCATTCATCAAGAATGAAGGCCCCTATGGTCTCATTATCTGTCCATCGGTAAGCAAGCAAGCAAGAGGTTCAATGTCCCTCTCAGTTGTTGAAAACTAACCAATGAGAATTGAAACACCAAATGACCAATTTGAAGAGTGAATGATAGTCGGTCAAAATACATGTACATATACGAAATGTAGAAATATCAACTTGGAAATATGGATGAAACCATGATTTAATGGATTAATTGTATGAGCAGCAGGTCATTTGAATTCACTTATACAGTGGAACCTGTATATAAAGACCGCTCAAGGGAGACAAGAAAGCGGTCTTTGTGAGCAGGTGGTCTTTAAGTGCAGGTTTCTTTAATACACATATCAATGAGAAACACTGTTCAAGGGAAACAAAAATTATGGTCTTTATAGACATGTGGTCTTTCTATACAGGTGGTCACTAAAGCAGGTTTGACAGAAAGAACATATTTACACAAGGAAATAGTAAAAGTTGGCTCACAAAATGTCTACGCTGCTCTTTAGATAATGCACTTATGTAATTGATGCTTAATTCTGGTGTAACTTAGATCTCTTTCTTTCTTTAATTTTATCCACAGCGTGAGTTAGCTCGTCAGACCCATGATGGTATCATGCACTTTATCAAGTGTCTTGAGGCAGACAACCAGCCATCCCTTAGGAGCATGCTTTGTATCGGAGGTGTGTCTGTCAAGGAACAGATGGATACAGTTAGGAAGTAAGTCAATCACCTTCATCCCTGGAGGGAGTGGGTATGGGTACTAGGATGGCTCTATTTTCATAATTTTTGTGGTAAAAGTAGGTTGAAAAAAGCTGCAACCCAACAAGTGGTGGTTTATGGAATTTTGTGGGAATTAAGTTTTATGACATAAAAATTGACGACCAGTTTTGCTTCTACTGTCAGATGCATATTTTCCTTGCATCCATGAACATGAAATTATTTCTTTTGTTTAGATGTTTGTCATTGCCAATTAGTACATTTTCTAGAGTTTTTGTAGGTCTTTGTGCTTTTGAGTTTTATACATTTACATGTAATTGCTAATTAGTAATGTTTCAGAAGCCGGACATTTTGCATGTCTTGATTCACTCAGTCCAGAAGCCACACAAGTTTTGGAATGGTTAATGAGATTATGCATCTGAATTTTGGAGTTTTGGGGGTCCAATTTGGGTGTCGGGTAGTCCATGAATGGATAAAGGCTTGGTCACAAATGGCATGTTAAACCATGGCAGTTGGGGTGAGAAAAAAGTATCTGCACATAATAAAGGCCCCAAAGAGTACTTTCTTATCACATAATAATGGCTACTTATATATCCCTCATATCCATGGCGCTTAGACATTATTACCTCCGTTATAGCCGAGCCGCCAAAGTAACTAGCGCTCAAGCATGTCAGGTACCCATTTCCATCTAGGTGGAGAGTGGCAGATGTAGATTAGTGTCTTGCCAAAGGACGTTAGTACTGTGGTGGGATTCGAACCCGTACCATGTGATCTGCATTCCGGTGATTTATCCACTACATCACAACACCTCTATGTGTTTCAAGACATATAAATGTGAAGCACATTACGCTAATGTCACTTCATTTTGCTGTAATGTTCTTTAAGGGGGTTCACTCCGTCATATGAGAATGAGACTCTAGGTTTTATAGATCAACTTCAATCAGATCAACTTCAATCAGTTTTATGCTTTGTATGCTTTTATATTCATGCACATGTAGCTGTACGTTAAAGACCTCAGCCTGACCCAAAACAACCATATATTGACGTAAAGCTTTAGTAAACAAAGAATATCATTACCCTGGGTATTCATAAATTTTCGTCTCCGTTTGTCCATAAAAAATAAAAAAGATAATTTTTTTTGGTCCGCCCCCTCCCTATGGCGTAACAACAGAGGAAACTGCAGGGGGTCACTAGACGTGTGACGACATGTCATGTATACAGCTCCGAGTGCGTCTACACGATATGTCGTCATCAAATTTTCACCCCCCGCAAAGTAGCGTTCCTCAGAGACGGGGCCCTCGTCAGAAAAACCACCGGGGCTCAACATTCGGGACGCTATTACTCATTCCACAGGAAACGGAATCACATGAAGTTGGTTTCAATTTGTTTAGAAAATATATAGCTCCCCGTGGATGAATAAAGGGTATATGTCAAAATTCGGTCAGGCTGAGGTCTTTAAACACAAGAAAATTATCTGCAATAGTTCAATCATTGATGCTCATTATCTTGTTTAAATGGACCCCCACCCCCCCCCTCAAAAAAAAAAAAAAAAAAATGATGTACCGCTACATGTAGTATGTGCATGTATAATCATCCCTCCAAAAATATGAGGAAAATAAAGGATAATGCACAGGGAATCTCTGTCGGCCTTACATGTAGGTTCTGTGCGCATCCTTTTCTATGCAAGCTCATTCTACTCGCAAGTCACTTTTTCATTTAATGAAAATGTATTTAAACTTGCAGTATCTCCTGACAGAAGCAACATTTTAAGCTCATGATTTGAATATCGTGTAGCGGAATGGCACCCCTTGCATACAGAAAAAGTATTTTTAAGCGATTGGTCCCCTTAAAAAAGATGTTTGATTGAATAAATCACTAAAATACTGTATTTTATTTATTCAGAGGTGTTCACATTGTAGTGGCTACACCAGGACGGCTTATTGACATGCTCAACAAGAAGTGCTTCACACTGTCTGTCTGTCGATATCTATGTCTGGACGAGGCTGACCGAATGATTGATCTGGGATTTGAAGAAGATATCAGAACAATTCTCACATACTTCAAGGTATGGATGATCAAGTTGAGATAAGGTCAACTTAAATAAGGATAAAAAAAAAATTAACATGAAAAGGTATCTAGAGGAGGTGTCATGGCACATCTTAGATTGCTTAGAATCAGAAGCTGCTATACATGTACATGTATGTGTCTTGCAATTTTATTACCTGTCCATACCTATTGTATTATTAATTTGAAAAGAGTGAATGCTTGAACAATGCAAAGATAGAACTAATTGTTAATTTAAAAGTACTTGTAAATCATTCAAGCTTGTAGGCTCCTTATTAGGATATGTTAGTATCAGGTTCTACCTAAATCACTTTGAAATATGACAACTGTAATGTGTAAAGCACTGGTTATTTTATTGCCCATCATACTCAATATGTGATTTAATTCTCATTTGATGCCATTATTCCTAATTCCATCCATTCTCTGGAAAATAGAGCCAGAGGCAGACACTACTCTTCAGTGCCACCATGCCCAAGAAGATCCAGAACTTTGCCAAGAGCGCCCTCGTACGTCCTGTGACAGTCAATGTGGGTAGGGCTGGAGCTGCTAGTCTTGATGTCATTCAGGAGGTGGAGTATGTGAAGCAAGAAGCCAAGATGGTCTATCTCCTGGAGTGCCTTCAGAAAGCACCGCCTCCTGTGAGTTATCCTGGGTTTCTCAACTTTGTGTTTCGGTTGCCAGCAAGGCATTTTCTTGACAAAGATCTTTTCTAATATCTATAAATGATATTTAGAGATTTATGAATAAGGTCATGCATTGTTTGCTCAAACTCAGCTTGAATAAATTGTTATTTTAATCACTTTGGTGGGGTTTTGTTTTAATCACAGATTTTAATGTACACAAAGATGTACTTAAGAAATTTGTTGTGGATTTTGTTGATGCAACCAAAAAAATCACTAAAATCATTGGGGTTTTTTTTGTTGGCTAAAACATTCATCCATTTGAGAGTATTTGTATTCCAAATAATATCTAATATTAGATCTAATAATATAATATGTTTCTTTTCTATAGGAGCTACATTTAGGGCAATAACTTAAAAGATCAAATAAATTGTGATTTTAATAATATAAGTCCCAATTTTTTTCATTAAAAAATAGAAATCTGTTGTGGATTATGTTGATGCAACCAAAAAAAATAACTCAAATCATTGGGGTTTTTTTTGGCCTAAAACATTCATCCAATTGAGAGTTTTTGTATTCCAAATAATAGCTAATATTAGATCTAATAATATAATATGTTTCTTTTCTATAGGAGCTACATTTAGGGCAATAACTTAAAAGATCAAATAAATTGTGATTTTAATAAAATAAGTCCCAATTTTTTTCATTAAAAATTAAAAATCACAATTTTTCTCAACACAAAGATAAAGATTGTTGTTGTAACCTTATAGAAGGTCATTGCTAATATGGTTCAAAGAGTCTAGGAATGTACCATCAACTTTTAAGCTCAAGATGTAATAAAGTACTAGCAAAATATGGGTCAGAAATCAACAAGAAATCTGCTGATGGTCATTTCGCATTCTACCTGTCAATCAAACAGTGCAACTTACATTCACACATGGTGAAATTAACAAATGAATTTCAAATCAAGTGAAATGTACACTAAATGAGTAAACAAGGAGGAATCCAGGTCACAGTTTGGCCTGTGCTGTTGGTGTTACTTGGTTAAATTCATGTTTAAAAAAAAATTCAAATGGATGCTTATAAATATATATATATTTTTATAATCCTTATAACCAATAAATTATTTTTTTCTCATGATGTAAATCACTTAAAATATAAATAAATTGCTTCTTTGGATTATGATTGCACATGTACATGTACATTTAGGTGTATACATGTACTTTACATGCACCAATACCCATACACGTGAAAACTGATTAAATGAATTTCCCACAGATTCATAGTAATGGCTCTGAATTAAGCACATTTGTCATGCGATCATTTCTTTTATGAGACCTTTGTGTCTAGAGCAAATCTCTCAAGGTGTGATGTTCTGTGCACTCTACATTTTTGCTGATGCTACATGTTTCTTTGAGCAAAATAATATTACTATTAATATTATTATTGTTATTAATTTTGATTGTTAAAGTGTTTCTTTTCTCTCCTGTGTAGGTGCTGATCTTTGCCGAGAAGAAAGCTGACGTAGATGACATCCATGAGTACCTCCTTCTCAAGGGAGTTGAAGCTGTTGCTATACATGGAGGGAAAGGTACAGTCGAAATCTCTATGCAGACTATTCCTATTCTGGAGGAATGACTCCTATTTTTAGGCCTTGAGACTAATTTATAAAGCCTTCAGACGAATGTTGTAAAGCCTAGATTTCTCTAAGTGTACACATTACGTTTTATTTCTATTTTACCGGGAGACATTCCTGAACCATTCCAGTAGACCAACAGCCTACGAGATTGACAGCCGATGAGACAGGCAATGTTGGTCTTGTAAACCCTAAGACAATTTCTCAGAAGGTGTGAAGATGTTATTTGTAGGAACAGAAATTGAAGTACACATATCAACAGTCCATATAATTTTAACAATAAATATAACCTGAGTTTAAAAAAAAATTATTTTAAAGCTCGGTGCTTTTGAATATTCTTTTTTATTGAAAATTTGCATTTGTGCAATGGTCTGTCATGAAAAACTCTAAAAGGGCAAGTCCACCCTGATATTTAAGTGATTTGAATAAAAGCAGAAAAATGAGAGAAACAGATAATTGTAAGTTTGAGAAAAATGTGATTAGAAATAAAAAAGTTATTAATGTTTGAAGTTCAAAACATGTTCAAAACCTACACACAGTGACTGTCACACACATGCTATCTTCTTGTGAAGCCTGAAGATTGTTGTGCGGGGAACCATCGGGGTGGAAAGGTCCTAGCGTAGGGCAGTATATTGCTGTGATCTAGCATTCCTCACATATATTTACGGTAAAATTCACCGGAAATCATTGATGGAATACCAAATGATCTCATACAACCATCTGTTGATAAATGAAAAACAACATGAGACTATATTTAACACATTTCTTTCCAATTTCCTTTTTGCTACCAAATATGTAAATGAGCTTTAAACACATTTTTGTTTTCCAGTGAATACACACACACAACCATAAAAGTGAAATCACGTCTGCAGAACTACATTATCCTGCCTTTAAAATTAGCCACTACAATACCCGTATAAAAAGAAAGATGTGATATATATTATGTATCTATGGACAAAATTCTAATGTGACATGATCAATGGAACACATTTCATTAATTTGAGGATATCTATGTTTCAGAAAGTCATAGACAGACATATGGGCCCGAATTCACAAAGGACGTTTGGTTTAAACCATGGTTTAAACCCCCTCCTGGTGGTTTTAAGCTTACGTGCGCACAGAATCCGATCCAATCATATGTATTTTCTTTGAGTGCGCGCATAGGTAATTTACGCCTATTTCAGTACGCTTACGGAGGTTTAAACCTCCTTTGTGAATTCGGGCCATGGGTTGTTGCAAGAAAGTTGCAATCAATTGCAAATCCCCCATTTGCAATCGATTGCAAATATGATACATGTACTTTAAATGGAACTTGCAATCAATTGCAAGACTTGCGACTGATTTGGGGGATTCGCAATTGATTGCAACTTTCTTGCAACACCCCCTTAGTCATCTAGTCATTTTGTGAGTTGGAGCAAATGGGGGAGTTGTCAGCCACTACATCACAGTGACATTACTGTTTTGTCCAATTTGAAACTCCCATTATAGTGCTTACAACTTGCGTGTCCAAATTTGTTCAAACTTTCACCAATCTGCTTCTCTGATTTTTCCTCTTTCTTTCAGAACAACTTGCCATTAAGGTTGGATTTCCCTTTAAATTGAGCTTAAAAGTATAATCCATGGGGATAAAACTCAACATGAAGCTACTTGTTCTGTTTCAGGACCAGACCTTAGCAATATTCTGTAAAAAACAAAATAATTCTTTGGCTTGATTTGCCACCAATGGTACAAAATAAAACTATCGTTATCAAAATGTACTATTTTTAAATGTAGACCAAGAGGAAAGAACAAGATCCGTAGAACAGTTTCGAGCTAGAGAGAAGGATGTGTTGGTTGCTACTGACGTTGCCTCAAAGGGTTTGGACTTTCCTGACATTCAGCATGTCATCAACTATGATATGCCTGAAGACATTGAAAACTATGGTGAGTTGATTGATTTTTAAATACCAAAAAAATACTTAAGATCGGTGATTCAAGTTTTATTGTCCATGTACAGAAAAATGACTTCCATTGGCATTACATTACAAGACCAAACGGTTACATGTCGTTTTTCTGAAAGTTCATAATTACCAGAGGTGGTATTCTGAGATTTATTTTATCTTGATTTTAGTGAAATAATTTTAATTGTCATAACAAAATGTACGCTTATGGCGCATCATTGGTTAATGACTGTGCAAAAGTGGCTGTGTACGCGGAATTTTGCAATCTAAAAGTTATGACAATTAAAATATTTTCACTAAAATCAAGATAAAATAAATCTTAGAATAGCACCCCAGGGCTGCCAAATCTCATGCATTGAGCGTAAGACTCACGCAATGCACCCACTTCTGACTGTCTCACTCTGATAAACGAATTCTCACGCTGAATCCCCAAAATTGAAAATATCAACAACAACAAAAATGTCTTCAAAATCTCTGATATTCCAAATATTCGATATACCCAAGCCCACAGTTTCAAAATTTTAATACAATGTAACCTATTTATTACTTATTCAATTCAATTTAGTACATTAATGCTGCTTCTATGTATGTGTTGAAATCATGACTAAAGTATGCACCAGATTGCACCATTTAAAATGTAAAATTGTCAAAGCTCCCCTACCTTCAAAGCAGGAACACCCCCTTCCACACCTTCCCCCTTGGTCGCTTCGCTCCCTCGCAATGTCTCACTCTAAACTCTCCCTCAAGGTTGGCAACCCTGAATTACGAAGGTTCATTTTTCCTTAAAGGTTCGTTACTCCGACAGTTTGTAATTCCGAAAGTGAAAAAGGGTTCATAATTCCGAAAATGAAATAAGGTTTGTAATTCCGAATATTTATGTAGGGCTCTATTGTATTTTCGGAATTAGGAACTTTCGGAATTAGGAATTTTCGGAATTATGAACCCTATGTCATTTTAGGAATTGTGAACCCTTTTTCATTTTCGGAATTACGAATGGTATTTCATTTTTGGAATTACGAACCTTCGGAATAACGAACCTTCGGAATAACAAACCTTCAGAGTAATGCATCAAATGTTCAGAATGACAAACCCTATTTCATTTTCGGAATTACGAACCCCATGCTATGGGAAATTTGTGTTTTGGAATTGCGAACCTTCTGAATTATGAACCTTCGGAAACACGAACCTTCAGAAAAATTAGTATCCTCCGACAAAACATGGTATTGTGTGATGAGAGGAAGAAAGAAAACACTGTGTTGAGAAGTGTTAAGTAAATGCCCTTCTGGCTCCCAGCAGAGAGTATATGACACTACTTGACTTACTTGACTAATGGGGTGTTGCAAGAAAGTTGCAATCGATTGCAAATTGTAAAGAAAATTAGAACAACCATTCTGAATGGTTCAGTGTCTGCCCATTGAAGAAGATGCGCTTGCAACAATGATTATGATTGGTCAGTACCGATCAGTTGCAACTTGCAATCAATCGCAACTTTCTTGCAACACCCCATAAGGTGCACAGGACGGGGTGTCCCTTTACCCTCCCACGAGTGATCCTCCTCCATTCCCCTCTGTCCCGGGCTTGAGTTTCAGCAGTGGCCAGGAGCACACCAGTATCTGCTTTGATCTGTTCCTTCCATCTCAATGACACTCAACAACGTGAATAAAATTATGATTCACATCGTGAATGCAGTGAAGACTTGGATATAACAGTGAACAAGTATCATAATAAATGGTAAATCAGAATAAGCCATCAGTAATAAGAAACATACCAGCCTTTCAAAATGCTTTAGATTTTCATGAGCAGAGAGAGAGAGAGAGAGGGGGGGGGGGGGCGGTGGGGGAGGATAGTTAAAAAAAACAAAAAACCATACGGCTGTCCCTTCAGGTTCATGCATACCTGTCAAATTGTCCCCAGGCTTGAATACTAACAAGTGCATTGGAGAATGTGCAGTATAAATGCAAAAAAATCGTAATTGAACCTAATAAATGGGTTAATAATAGACTGTATTGAAAGCAATTTGATCAGTTACTTGACTATGATAAAACAGTTATGTATAGTTATTATTATACTTCTCTAAAATGCTACAGTACTTATAGATGTTTTTATATTTTGAACAAACCATGAAGACCAATAAAAAAGCCCCATTAATATCCAGCATAATTACATGTTATTAACCTGGAATTCTGGAATTAAGGATCCCTTCACTAATCTTTAATTTCCTGACTTTGATTTGTAATTAGTGGCCCACGAATTGAAAGTCCTAAAGACAACTTAAATCTCCTACATTAAAATGTAATGTTGCAATTGATATAAATTATATCGCCTGTTTAAAGCAAGAAGGGTGTTAACTCTGTACAATTGATGGGGCTTAATGCCTCTCTGGATCCAAACAAACGATATGTTAAGTTGCGATCAATTCATATTAATCATAAATCTTTGTAAGAAAGACCCTAGGTTTACATTTTGGCATTTAAGGGATTATATCATCTTCAGACAAGATCACATTTCAGTACATGGTGAGCTGTCAAAGAGGAAATGTACACCAAGAGAGAACAAGATGTAATGTATTTCTCTTGATTTATTCTACAGTGCGTGTGGGTGGTTTTAACCACCCACATTTTTGATGGTAGATTATATAGAATGCTTGGGACCAAGAAAGGCTTGCATTTCTTTTTTAAATTCAAGATTGATGAGTTGTGAAATGAGATAAAATGAAAATTTCTTCCATTCAGAATGATGAATATTTTTCACATAAAATATTTTGTAAACTTGGTGACACCATAAGGGTTAGTAGGTACATAAGATAGACTATTGTATATGTAATATCAAGAAATACCAAAATGTCATGTCTGTGTAGTTGTGAGCTAGTTGATAGAGACAGACAGAGAGAGAGAGAGAGAGAGAGAGAGAGAGAAAGGGGGGGGGGGGGTACAAGAGAATCAGAGAGAGTGAGGGTGAGAGGTGGATATACATGTGTATGACTACATGTATTAAGGGGTATGTGATATATTATTACATTAATAGGTGGAACATTATCAATACATGGAAAATTTGTATGATCAAAAAGAAAAGCCATTTCCTGTGTTGAAAATTTTCTTATAAAATCATAAGAAATGCAAACACATTGAAAACAATAACAAAAAAACAACGGACAAGATCCACAGATATTTTACATCCTTTTTTTTTTAACTTCAAGATTACATGATTTTCAATTGTCTGCGCATCAATAATCCAGGAACATCCCCCCAAATTGGATTTAGTCCTACATAGAGCAAAGAAGTTCAGATTCAAGTGAAAACAGAAGAACAGCCTTGTATTGTATCTCAACCACTGACAATACTGTCCTCTCTTGCTTGCCTACATATAGTTCTAGTGCTTGCATATAAAGGGAAAGTAAACTAACTCACTTGATGGCAATGGTCATGTCCCCTCGGAAATACAGAATAAAGAGGAAGTTCACTATTTTACTCCAGTTATACTGACAAGGCCAACATCAGAAAGACAATAGATCAAGCCAAAATTACATTACCTGGAATTGCCAACTATCGGTTGATTTGGCAGTGTATCTCTGGTATAATATCAAGATGATTTTGATGAAAATAAAAAAAAAAGAGAAGAAGATCAGTGAATGTTTTAGAAAAATCTAGTCAGTAAATAATTACCGTTGGTGAAGGTGATGGGACAAACTATCACTTCTGAGGCGATCTAAATAGCGTTATACATTCAGATCGCCGAGGAAGTGATAGTACGTCTCATCACCTGGAATCAAAAGGTGATCATTTGCTTGATATTCCACATCTGAAACATTTAACTGGTACGAGAAAGACAATTATTTTTGATTTAGGCCCGAAGAAATTCACAAAAGATGTTAAAACCACCATAAACTCCCATAAACCGTACCCCCCTACCTGGATGCGCACAATTGTTTTATCATTTTAAGCGCTCGATTGGGCAATGCGCGCTTATTTTAGTACACCTATGGAGCTATTCGTAAAGGTCACACACTTTTCATTTTGACTATTCGTGGAGGATACGCACTTTTCAATTGACTATTCATTTCGCGCGTACCCAAAATATTGATATAGCATTGTGACTCACTCATTGTGAAACACAGAAGTACTATTCCGTCAAGGTCACAAACTTTTCTTCTCGGGTCGATTGATATTGGGAATACTACGTTTTATCATGTGATTACCTTTTGACCAATCTAACAGCAAGATTCTTAGTACATGTATGTGGAATATAATAAAGAATATTAACTGTTTACAGAACTTTGTGAAAATCACTACAAATTTGGCAACTATACAATTTTGTGGGTGAGTTGCTCTTCATTTGTTTTGTACACTAATTTTCCTGAATGTGTTGTAATTTGAATATCATCTGAATCACAAACCTTTGAATAGATGAATGCATAATAGTTTGCTGTACACAGGCCTACATGGCCTCCAAATGATACTTTGAATTATTTCGGTGTCAAAAATATATGTCCCGCAAATGTGTTTTTCAGACCTATATTGCTAACTATTTTCATATTGCAGTTGGAAACTTTAGAATTTTTTCCAAACTTACTGTAACATATAAACCTTCGTCCAATCACCAGAAGTATTGGTTTTAACACAACTCCACGTTCCAGACATTGTAGTCCACACTAGTGGTGCTTTTATAGGAATGATTATTGCTGTGGAAAGCAGATGTATGTCGTAAACAAGATTGAAAATTTTGAACACGATTTGGAAAGCTGTTTATATTAGTTTTTATGTATCTATATGTTCATGATGTTATGAACCAGAGTCAATATTCATAAAACCTTTTACATGTATGTAAAATATGCTATAGGGCAGGTCCAAACTACTGTATTTGACCTGTGACGTATGGGACAGATCAGAACCTATTTACCAGTCTAATTCCAAAGTGAAATGCACAAATGATTTTTTTTTCAGTGATGTCATAGCTAGTTGTGATCTTTTGATTAAACGCAAAAAAATATGTAACATAGCCCAGCTAACAAAGTTTTATGCTAATTAATATGTGGCGTGACGTACGGGACCAGAGAAAAATTAATTTTTTTTTTAACCTAAATGGTTATCGTCAAAAATCTGATGAATTTTAAGGGACAAGAATTTTGAAAAGTATACACTCAGGCATAAAAACCATAAACAAGAAAACATAACTACTTGTTACTGTTATGTAACAAATATGACACTATGCATGTGACGTACGGGACGATTTGTCCCTATATAAAATACACACAAAAAAGGTATTTTCGGAGAAAAATATGTTAAGATACACTATGGAAAGTTGATTTTGTTAGTTTCTTATTTATCAACAGAAGTATAAGTGTCTAAACACATGGTAAGACCAAAACTTCATTTTGACATTCTTTGGAAGAGAGGGGGCAATAATAGTTCAGAAGCGATATTCCCCCTAGGCGTCGTACACGATCATGTGGGTATAGATGATTGAATGCTAATTTCCCTGTGTTTTATTGAGAAAGATTACCTACACAAACCATTGAAAATGTCCTTTATACTTTTTTATGATAAACTTTAACTACATTTTGTAAGATTCAACACTTTTAGCCTTCTATCAAAGAATGATATTGTATAAAAAGTCATTTACATTGAAACGATGGCAAATTCTGACTCATCAATTCTCTTTAAAAATTAGGATATAATGCACCGTTTCTCCTTTCAATATCTTTTAAATGGCTTTGTAATAGTACTGGACATCTACATGTATGTACCTGTACATATACTGTTTGTTCTGTCACATATATATAAATTGCTTTAGGAATTATAATCAACCATAATATAATATATTTGCAGTAAAAATATATTGACACCTCAATATTCAATACAGTTTCATTAGACTGTGTATTACTATACGAATTTGTGCCGTACGTTACACATTATCCCGTACGTCACATTATTTGATTTGATTACACTGGATAATAATTGGATTAACTTATCATGATTTTTTGTTTGTAGTGAGGTATATCAGAAGTTTACAAAATATTCCCAGTTGGAATGTAAAAAACACATGTCAAAATTGTGACATACGGGACATCATGTTTGACATCACCTAATTGGCATAATTAATAAATTTTCAAACTCATTTTTTTGGTCACAATTATGAGCATGCCAAGTTTTTTCCATCCCAGCATGAACAAAATTGTAAAGTTGATTTGAATAAATCATACATGAAAATATACAATGTCCCGTACGTCATGCTAATTAATATTCATTATGAATAATTAACCTAGAATTCCATAATTACACATTTTCTCTCAAAAATAATGAAAGGATCAAACAATTCATAGCTTTAAAATGACATACTTCTTGCTATATTTCACTAAGTTTGAGTTTTTGACACCCAAGGGGAGAAAGCTTGGACCTGCCCTGTAGTTTTAGTTGACAACAAGGCCTTGTTAAGTTCATGAAAATGGCCCAGGGATTTTATATATGTAATATAAATCATTCATGGGTTATACATTGTATGGTATCTGGTAAACTGCCTTTCAGTTTCTTGCAAATATATTCATATTGTTTCACAAGTCAAATTTCAAATGCTGTGTAAAACTTAATCACACCGCCAAATTGACTGTAAACTGTTTCAAAAGCAACTGATTCTTTAGCCATTTGGCATAATGTAAGTTTTGTTTTTTGGGTGAGATATTATTAGGTTTGTCTTTTGAACACAGGCACCTGCCAAATGGTTGTTACTCTGAAGACAAAACCAACTGAATAAAAAAATAAGAAATAAAAAACAAGGGGAGAAAGAAATGTCATTTATATCACCATCAGGGATCTAAACTATTTGGCCCGAATTCACAAAGGAGGTTTGGTTTAAACCATGATCCAAACCCCCTCCTGGGGATTTTAAGCGTATGTACGCATGGAATCCGATCCAGTCATATATTTTCTTTGAGCGTGTGCATGGGGAATGTGCGCTTATTACGCTTATTTCAGTACGCTTACTGAGGTTTAAACCATGGTTTAGGTTTAAACCTCCTTTGTGAATTCGGGCCCATGTCACCTCTCATTTGCATATTTCCATTTGGGAAGGAAAATAGAAATCTGCTGGATCTATTTATCACCTGAAAATCAAAGAAATCAGACAAGTTGCTTTTTTTGGTGTACCAAAACTATCCAGAGACTTTAACGTAGGTGCACCTTTTACTGAACTGTATTCATTCATTGCCAAGTTGCCTCAGGCATGCAATATCCAAACTGGCAACCCCACGTGGAAGGGGGAAAATTGATTCCTAGTCATGCTTCAAATTTAGTTATCTAGATTTAGACCCCCTGGAGAGTCAACAATATCCATATTTTTAGCATGCTATATGATATAGTTCTGCTCCAGCTACCAAATTTTCCACTTAGATTATCTTATGAATAGAGTTTTAACCACACCTGCAAAAGTGATTCTAAATGCTGATAGATGTTACAGTGTTTATATGGATCTTTTATATGTTGATTTGTATTTGGTTAATATGAATCTAGATTATGGCATGACTTGATTCAGTTGATGATTTAACTCCTGTATATAGGGGCTATTTCCGTATTGCAGAACTTTGATAAATTTGACCCACAACTAAACAACCTGGTTTTTGGAAGCACATACATTGAGTATATACATGTAGGTTGATGAAGAAGGGATTTAGTGATATGTTGGAATAGATTTCAAATGAACCCAAACTAGTTTTGATGGCATTTGGTTCTGTTATCTATAATTAAGGATGAAAGTCTGAAACACGGGCATTAGCTTGCTCTATAGGTGCGTCTCCATCAGCCCGAGTTAGCTCAAGCTCGAGATTCTAACCTGATCAGAGCTTTTCGAGAAAAAAGTCAGAGTTTGAAAACACCTGTGTCCATTAGCCTGAGAAAAGCGATTCCCGCTTGTTCTTGCAATAAGCTCGAGCTACAGATGTAGCTGTATGTATGTATGTTAAACAAAAAGAAAAGAGCAAAGAAAAACACAATAAACAAAGAAATACATAAGGAAATATAAAGAGAAGAGGATAGAAAGAAGAATAAATAATGGGAAAAACAAAAAATACATAAGAAACAAAGGAATGCATAAGAAAAAAGATAAAAAGAGACAAGGAAAACAAAGCAATACATAAGAATAGAAAGAAGAATAAAAAAATGGGAAAACAAAGAAATAAGAAAATAAGAAATACATGCTGAAAAGCAACAAAGAGAGAAGAAACACAAGAAAATACAAAAGGAAATAGAATTCTAGGATTGGTATCATGAATAAATTAACCCGAGTCAAAACCCGAGTTCGTCTTCACCTGCGAATTAGCGGGCTAATTCACCATCTTCATTTGCATCTTCATTATAAACTAGCTTGAGCTAGCTCTGATGTGGTTAGTTTCCCTGGATCATGATTAGCGGGCTATTTTGGAAACTCGGGCTGATGAAGTCGGCCTTATTAGTTTTAGCCAAAACGCCCCACAATAATGTTTGTGCCGTGATCACAAGGGGGGGGGGGGGGGACCCAAGAATAATAGTAATGGTACTTGTATGTAGAAAGATGATTGCTATTTCATTTACTTTGATTGTTTCCAAATATTATTTTTCAGAGAATAATGTGAAGTTGCATATCTGCAAACTCTACCTGTATAAAGAGACATTTGTGGCTCGCATGTTTGGTGCAGTATGTTACCTTATGATTCTGTGGCAAGGTTTTGCAACTAACTTATTAATATTAAACCTTTCAGTGGTGTAGGCTGTCTTAACCACCCAAATTCAATAATGAATATAACAGGGTTCCCGCAGTCATGGAAAACCTGGAAAAAGTCATGGAAAACCTGGAAAAGTCATGGAAAATGCATAATTACAAAAAGGTCATGGAAAATTCATTGAATTTTATGAAGTTTTAAAATTTTTGCCTTTTAATGATCTTGTTTTTACGATGTTATTTTTTTTTAATGGACATATCTTTCAAGGCACAATCACAAATGAAATTGGAAAGGAAATGTTTCCATCACTCTAAAAAATTGTTAAGAGATATCTAATACATGGGTGCATATATTCCATCAAAAGTTCCGTAAGTGATTTGCAAAGACAGATAAATACATACAGCATGATGGTTTCAAATAGGAAAATGAAAACGTTATCACAACTATTTGCATGCTGCAACATGTCCTTGCCATGACCTAGGACATGAACGCGCACGCCGTATGTGCTATGAAAATCCTCTGCGATAACTGTCGTTCTCCATACAAAATACACACATCACCGCAAAGGATCCTGCAAGGATACGACCGCCCTGTAATAGCGCGTAGGTGGAGGGGTGCTATCGATCTCTACAAGGGGTGCGCTACACATTACAGAGTGCTTATGCAGTGCTGTAACATCCATTACATCATGGGGGGGGGGGGGGTCACTCACCACATTAGGTGCTACGCAACCGCGTCCACAAAAAGCGACGAAAAGGGTCTGTTTTCAGCCTTTACGTGTCGTCAACGTTTTCCTTAAATAAGGGTTGTATTTCAGCTTCAATTGCCATTTAGAGTACTAAATAACAAATTCGGTCTGCAACATTTAGGGTAAATCACAAGTATGTTGTTGATATGAATAACACCGATTGGTGATTTGGATTGTTTACATACAAATTAAATATGATATTACTAAATGTTTATCTGTTTGTACTCGAAAAGCGTTATTTTGTTGATTTCCTGCTTAATAGGGATTATTTATTTTAAACGCCATTGTGGGTTTTGTACTACATGTAGGTACCATAATAATTTATACGCCACTTGGAGTATTTTTGGGTGGCGTGATGACCCTGTTGACGTCATTTAGGATATGTTTTTCTGATATGATGCCGTATAGGGTGCAAATTAGACATCGTGCAATATGCCATTTAGGGTCCATTTTTGATGTGTGTGAACGCGATTGGGTAGCACATTTGTTTGAGAGTGAACCCCTCGGGCCATTACAATAGCTCATAGTACAGAAAATACATTTGCCTCTTTGATACTACCATAAAATAGACCCGGGAAGAAAATTTGGGTATTTATTTACAGTGTAGGCTGATTTCAGCATGTTACTCGAGCTTCGTATGAGTGCTTTGTCAACCTTGGAAGGCCATATGAGGCTGTTTTTGTGATTATATTTATGAGATATTTAGTAATTGTATCCCCTGGCAGTATGCCAGAGGATACTTTGGATTCAGCAGCGTTTCGCCGCCGCCGCCGCCGCGTCACATTCTTGTGTGCGCTCTAGCGGTCACATTTCTCGACGAATTTCTTTCAGACTTCCTGTGGACGTGTATCTTGGTAAAATCTGGACCCCTATAGTTTCTGGTGATGCTGCCCCCAGTGTTCCGTCTTTTATAGGGTAAAAGGCCATATTTTGGGGGATAGTTTGTGTGCGCTCTAGCGGTCACATTTCTCAACGGATTTTGTTCAAATTTTGTATGAAGGTGTCTCTTGGTAAAATCTGGAACCCTATAGATTTTGGTGATGCTGCCCCCAGTGTTCAGTCTTTTATAGGGTCAAAGGTCATATTTTGATAGATGTCTTGTGTGTACTCTTGTGTGCGCTCTGGCGGTCACATTTCTCAACGGATTTCGTTCAAATTTTGCATGAAGGTGTCTCTGGGTGTAATTTAAAGACCTATAGTGTCTGGTGATGCTGCCACCAGTGTTCCGTCTTTTATAGGGTCAAAGGTCATACTTCAGGGCATGGCGTGAGTGCACTCTGCAGGCCACATTTCTCAACGGATTTTGTTCAAATTTTGTATGGAGATGTATCTTGGTATAATCTACACATGTTTAATTTTTGGTGATGCTGCCCTCATTGTTCCGGCCTTTATAGGGTCAAAGGTCATTTTTCCATTTCTTGCACTCTTCTGCATTTCTTGACGGATTTCGTTCAAATTTTGCATGAAGGTGTCTCTTGGTGTAATTTAAAAACCTATAGTGTTTGGTGATGCTGCCACCAGTGTCCCGTCTTTTATAGGGTCAAAGGTCATACTTCAAGGGATGGCGTGAGTTCACTCTGCAGGCCACATTTCTTGATGGATTTCTTTCAAATTTTGTATGGAGATGTATCTTGGTATAATCTACACATCTTTACTGTTTGATGATGCTGCCCTCATTGTTCCGTCCTTTATAGGGTCAAAGCTGATTTGTCCCTTTTGTGCACTCTTACTTCTGCATTTCTTGACGGATTTCATTCAAATTTTGTATGGAGATGTATCTTGGTATAATCTACACATATTTAATTTTTGGTGATGCTGCCCTCATTGTTCCGTCCTTTATAGGGTCAAAGGTCATTTTTCCATTTCTTGCACTCTTACTTCTGCATTTCTTGACAGATTTCGTTCAAATTTTGCATGAAGGTGTCTCTTGGTGTAATCTAAAAACCTGTACTTTTTGGTGATGCTGCCACCAGTGTCCCGTCTTTTATAGGGTCAAAGGTCATACTTCAAGGGATGGGGTGAGTTCACTCTGCAGGCCACATTTCTTGATGGATTTCTTTCAAATTTTGTATGGAGATTTATCTTGGTATAATCTACACATCTTTACTGTTTGGTGATGCTGCCCTCATTGTTCCGTCCTTTAGGGTCAAAGCTCATTTGTCCCTTTTGTGCACTCTTCTGCATTTCTTGACGGATTTCATTCAAATTTTGTATGGAGATGTATCTTGGTATAATCTACACATATTTAATTTTTGGTGATGCTGCCCTCATTGTTCCGTCCTTTATAGGGTCAAAGGTCATTTTTCCATTTCTTGCACTCTTCTGCATTTCTTGACGGATTTCGTTCAAATTTTGCATGAAGGTGTCTCTTGGTGTAATCTAAAAACCTATAGTTTTTGGTGATGCTGCCACCAGTGTTCCGTCTTTTATAGGGTCAAAGGTCATACTTCAGGGCATGGCGTGAGTGCACTCTGCAGGCCACATTTCTTGATGGATTTCTTTCAAATTTTGTATGGAGATGTATCTTGGTATATCTCTCAACACATTTCTTTCAAATTTTATATGAAGATGTGTCTTAGTGAAACCTACACATCTAAATTGTTTGCTGATGCTACCCCCACTGTACCACTTTCTATACAGTCAAATGTCATATTCAGGTTGTTGTTAGGGTCAAGTGTCATATTTTCGTTGCATGCATTCTGGAGGACACATTTGTTAACTCATTTCTTTCAGATTTTGTATGTAGGTCCATTATAGATTACACCTCTACAGTTTTTGGTGATGCTGCCTCTAGTGTTCCGTCTTTCATAGGATCAAAGGTCATATTTTAGTGGATGGCTTATGTGCACTCTGAGGTCATATTTCTTCCGAATTTTCTATAAAAATGCATTATAGTCTAATCTGCACAAATCGTTTTGGTAATGCTGCTCCTAGTGTTGACAATATTCCGGGCCACTGGCGGCAATTTCTACACCATCCTTTTGTTTGAGGGAGGGGATGGGGGAGGGTCTTTGTCCCTCCTTCAAATCGCTGCCAGTGCCGGGGGATACATTTCGCATTGCGCGGCACCAGCAATGCACATTTCTAGTTAGTTTTTGAATAATATATTTATGAATGAAAATATTTCAATACTTAAAAGATAATTAGACTACATCAATAGAGATATGTATAGAGCACAGTCTAACTGTAGTCCCGCCCATTCCAATACGTGTGGTTTAGGGAGATTCTGGGTTTTAGCGGTCTGAATCATTTTAGGTTGCTAACTTCAGCTTGTCTATGCCCTAACCCTAACCCTAACCCCCGCTGAAGATATGTGGGGGGAGGGCATTCAATTTATTGGACAGACGGGTATGGGCCGCTTTGACGACCCCTTTTCCAACAGCCGATCGCCGTTCTCAAGATACCCAAATTTCAATAAACTGCTGTTCTCACCCTTCTCACGCATACCCAGCCGGAACAAAAGCGCTCATCTCTCTCCATTTCCCCCGGCGCGCCCCATTCCCTAGCTCTCGATCTCGCGTACGTATGTCCATTCACTTGCGTGCGCAATTGCTTAATATGCATGCACTATAGAATCCCCACTCTAAAGTGCCGTAGTTCCTTAGACCATGTTTTTTTGCTTCTAGTCAGTTCCTTAGACCCCCATTTCGAGGGCGATAGCGGCACACCCCCTTGATTGAGTGCCCCCCCCCCGCTTTGACCCCTTTTTTCAACGGCTGATCGCTGTTCTCAAGATTTCCCATATTTCAATGCCGTTCTCACCCTTCTCACCCTTCTCACACGTTCTCACCCTTCTCACACGTTCTCAAGTTACCCGGCCGGAACAAAAGCGCTCATCTCTCTCCGTAAAAGCGGGTCCATGCAGAATTTTCAAAAGGGGTTATTTCCAAGTTTGATATTATTAAACAATAATTGATCATATTAAGATAAACAATGAAAATTAACCACAGCAATATTTTTGAGGCACATTAAGGATTATATATTATTTTTGTTCATTATAGTTCACAGGATTGGTCGTACAGGTCGATGCGGAAAGACTGGTATAGCTACAACATTCATCAACAAAGCTTGTGGTAAGTCACTTGAATTTATGATTTCATTTCCAGTTCTTGATCCAATTTATGTGAAAGTGACTCTTTTTTCTTTCTTCAATATTTGATTTTTGTAAATATATCCTCAAGATTTCTTTGTTGCAGGTAGAATATGTGTCTTACTTGAAGGATGTGCAAAATCTAAATTGTACATGAATTGATTTTAGTCAAATTGTCCAAAAGTTCATGATACTGAAGTCCACAAGACTGATATCTAAATTCAATTTTGTGAGTCTTATGAATAGGTGTCAAAATGTCTGAGAGACCGAAACCTTTAGTCCGTAGACCTTTATAGTCTTGTGAACATTCAATGTCTTGAAGCTCAGTTTCATAAACCTTGCATCCTCTCAGCTTTATGACTATATGTCAGAATGTCCAAGAGACCGAAATCTTCAGTCTTGTAGACAATGGTCTCTTGAATACTCAGGCATGTATTTTACTAAATTTAAACCAGACCCTGGTCTAACAATCGAGTTTAAGAAAGGAAGTTAGACGAGATCTAAGTCTTCCTTTTGTTAAAAATGACTTCAACCTTTAGTCTCATAGACTTATCAGAATCTGAATGTCCAAGAGACTAAAACCAGTGCTTGCCCTTCACATTTTTTTAAGGTGGCCGGCAGGGCCACGTGAGCATGAGATACAGGTGGCCAAATGGGTTTCTCAGGTGGCCTGGATGCTACATTTTATTTATATGTATCTTTCACTATAATTTTTCAGTGGCCAGCCTGGCCAATGATAAGACAGTTTGAGGTGGCTTGACGTTGTTTCAGGTGGCCATTGGCACCTGCCACCATTAAAGTCAGTCATTGGTCTCTTGAATATTCAGTGTCTTTTGAACCTTCAGTCTCGCAAACCTTTGATTGTCTTGTTAACCTTTACTCCTGTAGTATCTCCACATACAGATATGTGTAGGCCTATGTTAGATGATCTTGAATATTACATTATACATGTATTCTCAGGAGATAGGTTGGAAACTGGTAACCAGAAACGTAGAAAGAAGATATTTATGCCTGCCAACAAGTTCAGGTTACAAGATTATGAGACATGTTGTGTTAAGTTCAAAATTTCGCTCTTCTTTTTTAGGAGCAGGCGTACATCGTACGCTTGTATTGTGAGCATATTCTGTGTACACTTTTGTGCTGAAAGAGAGTTTCAAAGTTATTGGCCCCAGATACAAGTAATCAAGTGGATGAAATGGTATTCATTTTAGCCTGACTGATGCTGTACGTGCAATTTAGTTCTGTATTTACTAGTTTTGTTCCTTGTTTCATAAAACTTGTTAGCAATAAAAATTATAGTGACTTTTATAAGCTACTAAAATTTTTGCGTTTGATTGGCTGTGAGGAAATTTGTTGAGGATTGCGGCAGGTATTACTGATAAGGAATGCTCTGAAACGGGGCCCTGGTATTAGATCTGTCTCCTGGTACCATATCCATTGGAGAGCTTTCATGCTGCAAGGTGTTTGATGTTTGTTTTTCCCTTTAGTCATAAAGTGCCTATATATGGAGGGAGTTTTTAAATCATATTTTCTTCTTTATACTATTGCATTCATACATACCTCTATTTTTGGCCTGCAGAAGAAATACAGTACCTGTAATGTTTGACATATATAAAGCAGAGTTTCACACCATTTTATGTAAGGAGGTCATTCTGAAGTGGCTAAAGCTCATGAGACTGACAGCCCAAGAAACTGACAATGTTGGTCTCGCTGGCCTTCTGAAAAGTAATCATGTTCATGAGAATGTTAGTCTTGCAGGCTTTCTAACAACTTTCTTCAAATTCATAATACTGACATTTTTGGTCTCATGGGCTATGGCTGGGGTGTACTTGGAATGGATGTCCCCTTCAGAAGCTTTTGTCAAAAACAAGAGAATCTTACAAGCTAAGGATCCTTTGCCCTGTGGACTCTCAGATAAGGTACCATAAGTCACAATGTATTTATGCAGATGCCTAGGAAGTTTCTGCAAGAATTAACTTAATCAGTAACCGTCTTAAAAGAACTTTTTATTTTTATCTGGGATCCTACTACATTTTTGTATGATAAGTGCATAATTGTTCAAATTTGAGTTAGTTTTTGGATGTAGAAGTGGTTATTTGCCCTGAGATCTGTGTTGGTGTCGAGATCCTTGTTAATGTTGAGCCTAGGAGATTTAAATTTCTTTTCATGTTTGATGTATCTGAATAGTTTCGAACACTTTAAAAATTATCAGGAACTTTGAACAAATGTAAAAAAATTACAGATCAAAAAATTTATAGAAAGGATAATTGAAACATCTGAATGTGAATGATAATTGCATTTTGGAAGAAAGGTCAATTTCATTTCATAAAATCTCCCATACAGAGTTTGCAAAAAAATGTTTATACATGTACCAGTATGCATTTTTATACCAGTATTCAAGTCCTCCTTTAAAAAAGTTTATGCAATATTGTCTGATGAAAGTAAAGTGTGGATTTTTAAGACCTCCAAAGCAGAAATGAATGTCCTTCAACTAGTTAAAGAAGATCATCGTTCTCTCTTTCTCACTGTTTTGCTTTTGTTTTATTTGTTTTTCTGTAAATGCACTGCATTGGGCAGTGTTAATGAACTCCCTCCACAGAGAGTTCGTTGAACATCTGAAAGTGTGACGTCCATTCCTGATTGGTCGGTTCATGTGATACCCCCTAGGGGTGTCATCTGTGCGCCTTGCCACCACCTCTATGGGACACTGTGGGAGGGAGACACTTATAATGACAAAAATGTGTCCCACTCAATTGAGTTTATTGAACAGGTGTAATGGATAGGGGACCCAAGTTGTCATGAGAGAATATGTCCCTTGCTGGAAGAAATCGTCCTGCTTTATATGTGTCAAATTTAGTTTCATTATCTTTCTTAAGTTTCTATAATCCAACATTGAAATCATATTATTTTCTTAATTTACATGTATGTGTGATATATTTCTGATCTGGCAAGGGTGGAGGCATAAATTTCAACTGGGCGCAGTCAAGAATCATTTAGTTTGTTCTTTTTTATGGTGGTTGTTGCGCTGCCAATGTTGTTGTGAGAAAAAAGATCACATGTTAATAATGTAATTCCAGTTCATCAATTATCTATTTAAATCTTATGATTAAAAAAAAAAAATCATAAATAAAATCAGTGATTACATACAATTTTGTTATTTGTGGCCAATGGTAGAACTTTGTTAAAAGTACATTCATGTAGCATTTTCTCTCCTTTTTGTGTGGAAAAAGTGTTGACCTTGGTGCTTCTTTGAATATTGCCAGCCAGCTGGATTGGTTTGGTATCAGATGACTGTGTCAGTAAGTGGCACATCAATTAGATAGCTTGTGATGTACATATTGATTTGAGCTTGGCTCCTCATGGGAACGGGATATGATCTGCGACATGAAAGTTCATGCTTCTTGCCTGCAGGGAATAGTAACAGGCATTTCTCTACTTGAGTGTTGCATGTGGTTATAGTGGTTGATTAATGTTGCCCTGAACAAGAAATGCTTTTTGAATGGAGACATTTCGGATGAATTTGTCAAAAATGACTCTTCACTGTACATTTGGCAAATCAAATAATAATAATCAAAAAACGTTCTTGTATAGCGCATATCACATTATGATATAACGTCCGTATGCGCTTCCAAAGGGTTTGGATATTATTACCCTGGCTTTAGCTCTGGCGGCCGTAATCAGCGCACAGTGCGTTCCAAGGAACAAATCCTGCCAGGTACCCATTTAACACCTGGGTGGAGAGTGGCAACTGTGGATTAATGTCTTGCCAAAAGATGCTAGTGCCGGGCTGAGATTCGAACCCTCAACCCTTGGCTTGATGAGAGTCAAGTGAATGAAATCAAAGTGCTTATATAGCTAATTTTGCAGAAGTAGAGAATTAATTTGCATTATTTAACACATACATGTACATGCATGGGTACCCTAGCTTTGAAATAGTCTGTGCAGAAACGATTGTGTTGTATTGAATGTATATTTTTTTATTGTGTATGAGTGACACAAATGTCTCTTTTTCCTGAGTGTCTTTTTTCTGAGTGTCTTCCAGTAGTTCTTTATATTTCTCTTTTCCTTATTTCTCCTCTCCTTCTTTTTGTTTTCTCTCAATTTGAATGTTGTCCCAGGACGGACTGAAAGGAATTTGTGGGGACAGAAAGTCCCTGACTCATGTTATTTCATGTGACACTTGCAATGAGACGTGCACCAATTAAATGATTTTTGAGATGGATTTCAGCCCGGTTTGAAGTCCAGTAGGGGAATCGGAGATATTGGGCTAGTAATGGGTGTCAGCTTTCTCCCGGTGTGGAGCTATTTTGTGCATTTTGCAATTTTGTTCTGGTCTCCAATGTGGGGGAAGAATCTTACATTTCTTTAAAAAGAATATTAAAGGTACTTTTGAACTTCATTTTATTATGCAGCATCATTCCAAAGAGTTTATGGGCAGAGATAAAAGTGCTAGGCAATAAAAAATACTCTACATAATATTTTTCAAAAGAATAAGATACGTAAATAGATGTGGCAAATTTCTTACTTTTTTCATTTTGTTCAGTCTGGGATCCAAATCATATCATACATGTGTTTATGATGAGGCGGTAATCCATTAAAAAAATACAGACTTGCTGCAACAAATAATATGGATTATTTTTTAACCTCCTCAACATTGCATTGTGCCATTTATTTACATGTATAAAGGTTTAAATTGTTTCACTGTTTTTATTTATTTTTAGTTTGTTAAATGGGTCATGTTTGAATAGGCTTATAAATCTATATTCACATGGGTTTATGCTAGATATCAGTCAGTTGTATCCCAAAAATTATTATGATAAAATGAGAAAGGAAAGTTTTAAACTCCTAGCATCCAAAAGTGTGACATCTTTAATACCAGATGATCAAGATGATCATCATTACAAAAATCTTGGAAATAATTGGAAAGGGTAGGGAAGAATGATAATGATAACGGTGGCTTTTGTATTTATAACACCCAGGTCTGTCATGTTGTGATGCTTATTGTGCTCCAATATTATTACCCCCGTCACAATGAGTGGCCAAATATGTAGCACTCTGGCATATCAGGTATCCATTTACACCTGGGTGGAGAGTGGCAAACATGGATTAATGTCTTGCCAAAAGACGTTAGTGCTGGGCTGGGATTCGAGCCCTCATCCTCTTGCTTGAGAGTCAAATTAAAGAACTACTGTTCCATTGCACCTCCACTTGGTATCCAATAATGATGCATAGACAATGACATTTTGCCAAGCACTTTGCTCACAATACATTTATTGAACCCATCTGAAAGTTGATAAAAACGAAAAGTTCAACATACTCCTGACTTCTAAACTCTCACTTAAAAATGATCAGAATGTCATAGATATGAGCCAATATATTTTGTAGATTGTAGTTTTTTTCTTTTTGATACACAGTGCATTTTGATATTTTCCATCTCAATCATTTAGATGAGTCTGTACTGCGTGATTTGAAGCATCTCTTGATAGAAGCCAAGCAGAGACTCCCACCAGTACTTGAAGCCATTGAGGATGAGAATGAGGAATATATCAACATTGGAGGTAAGAATCTTAACCAGCGTGGTGAATATTGGAGTGGATGGATTCTTTTTAACTGTCCCTTTCATGCAAATCTCTTACAGTTTTGTGGTTTGGCTCAATGAAGTTTGATTCAGTGGCCAAAACAATACACCAGGGCCTGCTTGCATATAATACTAAATAAATGAAACGCAAATCCAAAATGCGAGATCCTGAATTTTTTTATCAAAATCAAGTTGCATTTAATTTTTTGAGTTACATTTGAATGCAACTTTGTATGCAAGAGAAATGGCAGTATTTTACCAATGCACATTCTATGTCCACTTTCACACCAGTAATTTTGAAAAGGAGAGTAAAGGAATGAAGCGCCAGGAGCGTCACAACGTGACGGACATGAGCGCTATACAAGAAGCCACCATTATTATTATTGAAATCCTTAAAAATAGCAACATCATGAGAGTTTTAAAATCACTTTTTTTAAAGTACAATTTGGCAGAATAACCTTCTCTCGAAATGCAGTTCATCAGATGCAAATGCAAATCATCAATGCAAATCACCAGAACTCAAGATTACCTTTAAAGTAATAGTGTGCATACAATACAGCATGCTGTCTGGTGATGAGTCTCTTCTGCATTCATATTCATCTTATGTAGGAACGTTTATGTAGGAAAGAGAGGGAGAGAGAGAATAAAAGAGAGAGGGGGGAAAAGGAAAGAGGAATAATCAGAAAGAGAGACATACACAAAGGAAGGGAGACACAGAAAGGGAGATGGAGGGATGGGGAGGGAGGTTGAGAGAGAGAAAGAGGGACAGAGAGAGAAGAGGGACAGAAAGAGAGAGAGAGAGGGAGAGAGAAAAAGAGAGATAATAAATTACAATGTCATAAATTTATCTGACGTACATGATTCATAAACCCTGGTCCTCTGTGACAAAAGTTAAAAATGTTATAAAGAAATTCCAGATTGAAGAACATTGTTCACATTTCATGATGAGGCCAATCTTTCAGGGTATAACAGAATTTTTCCTTGGGGCACAAACCTGCTGCACCAAAATAGATTTACCATGAGGCTAAACCAACAACGGAGAGCATTCATATATCAATGTGACATGACATAAAAGTCTTTTGTGTTCCTCCCTGCATTTAAGCTGTCATATTCATTTTTACAAATTAAGAGAACTATGCACTTAGATTATGAGAAAACTACAGAAGTAAGCTCCATTTCATGGTTATCATTTAATTTTGTTTAAATTACTCCCTGTGGATTCCATTGATGTGAGAATGCATGCACATAATAGGTGAAGCTGCTCTTAACCAAGTGCAAAAAGTCTTAACACTCTGTACATGGATGCCCATGAAGAACTTTTAACTTGAATATGTGGTTATTATTGTTTATCCAGAACAGCAAAGGCTTTTTTTTCTATTACAGATCAAATAAAATGAAATGAAAAAAAAAATGATTAAAATATTTTCTTAAAGTTTTGCATTGTATTTTTATACTATTGAAGGATGGAAATTTTTTTTTAGTTATTTCAATACTTCATATTAAAGGACAATTAACCCCACGTGATATTCTAGATGCACCTATTGTCTGCTACGTCTTTCCATGGAGGCTGCCATTTTGTGCATGACACGGATCATTAGGTACCATATGCATTGATAATAGCCTACCTTTACAACAGATACGTCGCTTTGTTCTGATTGTATTACGATTGTTATTGGCCATGGGCCTAGATAATTGACGACCCATGAGTTCTAATAGCCATCCTGTAAAGCAGATTCCTCGCTTTGTTTTGGTATTGTTACGATTGTCTCCGTCCTTGACGTCAATTCTCCGTCCTTGACGTATATTTTTTATGAAGTATATTTTTTATGAACAAATTAAGACCTTTTAAAAAATATATAAAACTAAACTTACATTTCAGAATATGTGACTTTATCTAATATATATTTGTCCTCTAAAAATCAATTACAAGTTAACGATGAAGGAAATTTTACTTGGGATGAAAAATATGTTCGTGTACACATAAAGTAATGGCAGCCCCCTTATTATTGCTAGCAGACGATAACTTGGCTGGAAAATAGTGATTTATATCTATATCCTGTGTTTTTACATGAAATTGCATGTATCAAATAAGAGGCATATACTACACCATTCAAAATAAGCTAATTCATACGCTGAGGTTAATTTCCCTTTAAGTATCAAGTCAATGTTTCTAAAAAAAAATAATGATTAAAAAATCAAAAAAATCAAGAAACCCTCTATCAAATGGCAGGAGTTCTGTATAGATCTTTTTATTTTTCATTTTATTTTTGTCTGTAATGTCCTTTTGATATAGTAAAGATATATACATTTGTATCTCTTGTAGAAATCTCAGAAATATTATGTATAAAATTTATGTTTTGTTTTGTTTTTTAAAGTATCTATTGGTAATATGTATTCTCACACATATCCCTTTTCAGGCTTTCTAAAGAATTAAAATCACATTAATTATTGTTTGTTTACATGAATTCATTGTTGATCTTTCAGATGAGCGTGGTTGTTCATACTGTGGTGGTCTTGGTCACAGGATTACAGAGTGTCCCAAGTTAGAAGCCATGCAGAACAAGGCAGCCAGCAGCATCGGCAGGAGGGACTATCTGGCCCATGGAGCTGCAGATTGGTGAATGTCGGAAGGCTTCCAAACATTCCTAGTAGTACTACAGAATCTGTTCATCTGTTGGCTCTGTGTTAGGATAATGGGCTTTACCAAAACACTACAATTATTGGCAAGAGTGACTACAGAGCTGCTGATTGGTGGATGGAAGGCTTCTGGACTTTCCAAATACTACTACATTGGAGTCTGTTTGTCCGTTGGTTCTTGTTAATTTCTGTAAGGATGATGGACCATGCCAAAGAGCTGAATTATTGGCAGTAGGTATTGAAGAGCTGCAGATTGGCGAATAAACAGGCTTCTGCTCGCCTCATTACAAAATCTGAGTAGTCAATACTTGACAAAGCTGAACAATGAATATGAAAAAGAGCAGCAAGGAATATCATCAAAAGGCACTTCTCTCTTACATGGTGCTGCAGATCGATGAATTCATCTGCAGGTTTTGGTTCGGCAAAATTTGCTTGCCTGTTTCTTCTGCTGAACCCATATGGTAAATGGCTGTTAGCAGGCTCATGGAGGTGCAAGTCAGTAAGTGAATGGAATTCAACAACCCTTGTGGCACCAAAATATGTTGATTTATCGTTGCTTTAGAATCTACACGTGGACTGGTGATCATAGCTACACCAATGTGGAGATGCAAACCACTGAAGGGATAGATTGCAGAAGTACAGCAGAATTTGCTTATCTCATGTTGCCCTTGCATCAAACAGATGATCATTGCGGAGTAAACATTTCTAGCAGTATACACAGCAAACCTGATCCATATCACTGGATACTGGAAAGATATCAGCAGAATAAACCATGCAGAATCTGCTGATATGCTGCTCGTCTTGAAGGCATACCAACAACTGATGACGAAGTCTTGAAAGTGCTGAATAAAGATTGGAAGCTGTGAGGCCTGGAGGGTAGCGGAGTAACCAATGTAATGGACATGTTGCAGCTCATATGTATTTTTGCAGTTATGATTTTTATAAGTGCTAGACAAGTATCATCAGGTATTGTGACCTTGGCCCTGTAACACAAACCTTAGTAACTTAGTAATGTAACAAATGATTGATAATACAATCAATTTACTGTACAAAGTGAGCATTTGCAAAATATTAATCTGTTGCTAATTTGTCTTCATGTTACAGGGTCCTGAACTAAATTTTGGCATTACTAAAAGTCCATATTAGATTTTAAAGGTGTATTTATTTAAGCTTGGGAGATACATGTACATGGAGATGACCCTATTTAGTAGTCATTGCTTTACCCATGGGATTACTATTGGTACTTCCAATTTTAATTATTTTATCTGCAGAATTTGAAATTCTATTCAAGATTTTAATCACCAAGGTGCAGAAGAAAAAAAGATTTTGATAGGTCGAAAATATGTCATGGTCTTAGAGGTGTTGTAGGCTGGTGGATAATCCACTAGACTAAGAACCACATGGTATGGGGTTTGAATCTCTGCTATGGCACTAATGTCCAATGGGAAGACATTAATCTAGTACAACTGCCATTTCAACTCAGATGAAGTAAATGGGTATGCAGTGGGAAGAAAGTCATTGAGTACTTGGGCACCTTATCATGGTAACTCAAGTAATCTAATCTTGTTTGGCACACATCACATTGTGCTATGCACTTTTAAAGGACTTTGAAAATTATTACCCCGGTTTATCATCAGTTACTCTTAACAGCGCACAGTGTATTAAAAAAATGCAACCTACCAGGTACCTGTTTTACTACACCTGGGTCAATAGTGGCAAATGTAGATAAATGTTTAGCCATAGGGCATGAGTGCCTTTCTGGGGCTTGAACCCGTTGCCTTCACTTCCCCAGTTATGTGTTAACTACATGTACACCAAGTTCTATACTAACCTTGCCCATCTATGAGGACATTCACATTTCAAGTTTCTATGAAATTGCTAGAATACTCTCAAGGAAAATTTTACTGTAAAGCTATAAATCCTCAGTCAATAGAATGGTGCCTAATGGGCTAAACAAAAAAAAAAAACAAAGTGCTAGTACATCTTCTCTATTTTTGTGTAGGCGAGTCTGTTTTCTCATGTAAATGTAAATCAATAAATTTGCCCACAAAGAGAGACCCATAACTGGCTTTGTGTGAGAAGTCTCACTTCCTGGATGTCTTGACTGAGAATACCTTAAAGGGAAATCCAACCTTAATGGCAAGTTGCTCTGAAAGAAAGAGGGAAAATCAGAGAAGCAGATTGGTGAAAATTTGAATGAAATCGGACAAGCAATAAGAACGTTATGAATTTTTGAAAGTTGTAATCACTATACATATTACAATTCCAAATTGGCTGAATAGGTAAATGTCACTGTGATGTACTTGCGGACAACTCCACCATTCGCTCCAACACACAAAATGACTAAAATGTCATTTTTTTTCCAAATGTATTACTCAGTAGGATCTTTTTCTTTAATGAGGACCTATAACAATATGCTATCTCCAATTTGTCCACAAGTATGTCACAATCGACTCACCAAATTGCCAGTTTGAAATTTGCATAGATGTAGCGATCTCATTTTTCAAACATCCATAACTTGCTTATTCCCTGTCCAATTTCTTTCAAAATTTCACCATCCTGTTTTTCTTATTTTTTCTGCTTTCACTCAAATCATCTTATTACCAAGGTTGGATTGCCCTTTAACGTCAAATTAGCATGAACCCATTCTGCTTTTGAGAGGCTTCAATTATTCATTCCTGCATATCCTGTGAAGTATTTTGCCAACGTCCGTGAAGGGATACATAATTGATATTTTCTCAAAAATCACCCTAGACACACAAACAATTTTATGCTTCCATCGCCAAAGGTGTAAGGTTGATAATTTTTTTGTTGTATTGTTTTTCCAGCCATCTACGTTATTTCACTATACATTGTATACATCTCTAGAAGTATTTAGGGAGGTAGTGCTTTGACGTATCCTCTGGCGACAGATTAATAGTTGCAGACTTTAGTTCGTCTTAGATGTAGGGTTAGGGTTAGGGTTGCATTTGGGTTTTAGGTTAGGTTTAGAGTTAGGGTTAGGGTTAGGGTTGCAATTGGGTTTTAGGTTAGGTTTAGAGTTGGGGTTAGGGTGAGGGTTGCAATTGGATTTTAGGTTAGGTTTAGAGTTAAGGTTAGGGTGAGGGTTGCAGTTGGGATTTACTGCAATAAATCATATATACCTACCTATTATGCCTGTAGTCTTGACTACGGGACCCCTTCGAGAATTTAACACACATGAGTCACAATATTGTGCGCACCCCCCGTAATCCTATTGTCCCCTTCGCCACTCACGCGCGTCAACACGCTACGGCCATCTTCCTCTTTCTTGCTCGCCCCCGACGAGATAGGACGTATAGTCACAGCGCTCCTGAAATCAGGTCGTATAGTATCTTTTAGGTGCGCTTTTTCGCACATTTAAAGCACTTTTAGGTACCTATATTCGCTTAGATTATAGTACTGTGTGTTTTAGTAGTCACTTTTGCCGATTGCAAGGGATTTTTGATATCCTTTTCTTGGCATTTATTTTTCCCTTTCACGGTCAGCCCCACGTAGATATTTCTGTGTGTTTGCGGGTGTTTCCGTTTGTCACCGAGCCTTTGGGTTCGGTGTTTGTTCTTACGGTTTTTTGGCTGTGAAAATTCTTTTGTGCGTATCTCCCAAATAAAATTTACCCTTATTTTACTGCATTCAGTTGAAGTATTTCTTATTTTGAAAAGTATACTTTATTGTCTGTTTTATTGCAGTGGTATGGATTCGGAAGAAGAAGCAGCTAGGTCAAGGAGACCTGCTTCTTCCGAAGAGTCGTCTAGCAAGACGACTCGGCCTTCCAGAACTCTCCCGAGTACTTCGGTACATGGGGGAGGGAGGGAGGGCTAAGGGTAAGTTGCCTAGTGGTGTTTCCTTGCAGAGTTTGCCAGTCTCGGAGCTTGCGGCTTCGGGACGGGTGGCGTTAACTGAATCGGGATTGTCAACTCCGAAGCCCGTGGTTTCGGGGTGGGTGGCGTCAGATTCTAGTGGTTTGGATATCTAACGAGTCCAATCCCCCGGTCGCTGAGACCAGAGGGGGGGGGGCGGTTGTTTCCCGTACGGTAGCGTTCACTCGCTCTGATCCGTTAGGGGAGACGCGCCCCACTACTGCAGGGCAACCCACGGGCTTAGTCCATGTTGGTCTGGGTTCTCAAACCCTAGCCCCCGGCAAACGCCGTATGGGGGAACGAGTACTTCCTGGGCTGTCTACATTGCCAGCTAATGGGAATGCTCGAGCTAACAATTATGGACGCTCTTCGGAGCAACAGGTGTTTTCACCTGAGTGCGTGACTACTAGTGCTCCCCTATTGCTGCTTTCGAGCGGTCTAATAGCGGGTTCACACGCCTTTAGTAGTCATCGGGCACATACCGAGTCATCTCGGTCTGCCCACGCACTGGGAGCTTTTAGCTCCCAACCCATGGCTACTGCATCTTCTTGCTTAGCCAATATGGGTGATTTGGGCGATTCTCTAGGCTTACGCCATGAGCGCTCCAATCCCTTTTTGGGAAGTGAACGTCCCTCCGCGGAGGGATCGGTTCGTGTTTCCGAAGTGGCTTCGGAGATCCGAATGAATCCGATTAAGCGTTCTAACAAAAGGGTTTCGGCTACGACTCTTGTCGAGCCAGCCAAGAAAAAGGCCAAGAAGAGGGCAAAAAGTGGCAAGGTTTTGCCGGCCTCTTGCCCGTCTGGCCTGGCTAACCCAGCTAGCTCCTCTCAAGCTGACATGTTCAGCATGATGCGGGCTTTTGCTCAGAATCAGGGTTGGTCCTTGTACCGGCTACTTCAACCCTGACTTCTGTCCCTATTCAGGGGTCGGACTTTGAGACTAATCAGCCTTTTGTGTTGGATTCGTCTTTGTCTGAGTCGGTTTCGCATGTGCCTCCTATTCCCGCGGCCCTTGGGGCGCCGCTGGGCGAGGAGACTTTCGTTGAACCATGCGGGGCTCTGCCTGCTGAGGCCTTTGTTAGCGTTCCTTTGTCTCTTTCCACTCGGGTGGAACCAGATTTGGAGGTGGCCTCTCAAGCTTCGTTTTTGAATCGCTTGGGCAGGCGGAGTCTCAATCGCTCGCCCTCTGTGGGGTGGAAGTGATTGCTTTGTTATCCAGATATCTCTCTGGGCGCCTTGGCGTCCGGCCCATGGCTGTTGCATCTCCTTGCTTGGCCGATATGGGTAATTGGTGCGCGTCTTTGGGTTCAATACCCTCAGCGCACTTCTCCCATAAAGGGAGGTGAGCGTCCCTCAGCGGAGGGTTCGGTTCGTGTTCCCGAAGGGCTTCGGGGATCCGAACGAAACCGAATAAACGCTCTGAAAAGCGGGTTTCGACTTAGGCTCTTTTTTGGGCCAATCAGAAGCCTAGGAAAGGGGCTAAAAGAGGCAAGGCTTTGCCTGCCTCTTGCCCATCGGGTTTAGCTAACCCTCCGGTCTCTCAAGCTGAGATGTTCAGTGTGAGATGGGCTTTGCCCAGACTCAGGGTTGGTCCCTTGTACCAGGATTCACATCCCCTGCTCTTGTCCCTTTTTTGGGTCGGACATCGAGACTAATTAGCCTTTTATGGTTTATTCTTCTTTGTCTGTGATGGGATCACATGCGCCTCCTAGTCTCGCAGCCTCGGGGCTCCGTCGGGTGAGGAGGCTTATGGCGGTTCATGCGTGAATCCGACCGTTTCGGCCTTTGTGATTCTTTGTCACAATCATTTCAGGCGGATCCAGTTTTGGAAGCGGCCTCTCAGGCTTCGGTTTCCGAATCGCTGGGGCAGGCAGAGCCTTAGTTGCTCTCCCTTTGTCGGGTAGAAGCGATTGCTTTGTTCTAAACTTTCCCTGACTTTTAGTCAACCCGCGCGCAGGGTTCGACTTTGCTTGGGTTCAGGCAGCGGGATTCCTCCGAGCGTTTTTCTCTTGCGGAGGATTTCTAGCTGGATTTTGGACGCATTGAAGCGGTGCTTCTTTTGAGCGTCATGTTTGGTTTGCAGTGGTCATAGTTTTCCACTGCAGCTGCCTCGGTCATGTACCGTCGCAGAGTATTGGTTGGTGGCTGTCTTCGTTCCTTTCTCCCCGCTTGGGAGGCCATCTCCGGGGACGCTTTTGTTCTCTTTGACGGACGAGACGGATTCTTCATAGATCTGTCCGCCCCGCTCCCCGGAGGTGATATAGGAACTCGGTCACCTCACAGGCTGTCTTTTCCCTTTCTCCGACTTTTGTTATTCCCAAGCGCTTGGGAAAACTTCAGTACATTTTCGGATGGAGACTCTCGCCTCCATTCTCCCGTTGATCAAGAGGAAGGACTACGCGGTCTTGATAGTTTTCGAAGATGCGTATTTCCACTTTCCCGTTCATCGCGCTTTGCGCGATCTTCTGGGGTTTTTTCTTCCTCTCAGAGACTTATCGTTTTCGCACTCTTCCCTTCGGGCTGTGCCCAGTCCCTCGGGTTCTTACTCAGGTTGTAGCCGTGCTGGCAGCCTCTCTGAGGCGATGCGGCCTTCGGCTATTTTTGCTACCTGGACGATTGGCTTCTCCTAGCGGAGTTGCGCGATTGTTTGTTGGACGAGACTAGTTTGCTCGTCAATCTTACTCAAGTCTTAGATTTCCTAATAAATTGGGAAAAGTCAGAGTTAGTTCCCACTCGCAGCCCAGTTTTTCTGGGGGCGGTGTTAGACATAAGGAATCAGTTGGCTCGGCCCAGTCGAGACAGGATTCTCACCATTGTCTCTGCAGCTCGCAAGCTCTTGCTGGCCAGAAGAGTCTCGGCCAGACAGTGGCTTCAGTTTCTAGGTTATCTAGCCAGTCTAGTCTATGTTTTAGAGGACTGCTGGCTCCTCATGAGACCCTTTCAGAGACATCTCCTCAGGTTCTTCAAGCCGGGAAAAGACTCTCTTTTGGTCTGGATTCCAGTACCAGTAAGGATTAAGTCTCTTCTCTCTTGTTGGACGAGCGAGGTGTTTCTCGCGCGAGGCAGGTCCTTCTCTGCCCCTCTTCCGTCGATATCGGTTTCGACGGACGCCTCTCGGTTGGGGTGGGGAGGACACTGCAACGGCAGCGCGGTTGCGGGGGATTGGTCTCATCTTGGGACTCTTCCTCATATCAATGTCCTGGAGTTTATGGCAGTTCTGTTGACCTTGCTCCATTTCAGAAGTCGACTTCTCAGTCGTTCGGTTCTGATTCTCACGGACAATGTTACTGTGGCGGCATATATCAATCGGCAGGGAGGCACCCGTTCGGTTGCCCTGAATGCCCTAGCAGCTCAGCTGTGGAGGTGGTGTCGTCGCATGGCAATCACACCCGTGGCCTCTTTCATCCCCGGTCGGGAAAACCTCATTGCGGATTTTCTGTCTCGGGGCAGGTATCTTCCATCGGAATGGACGCTCCATCCGGAGGTATTTTGCCGCATTCGCAGTTGCCTAGGTCCACTGGAAGTGGATCTATTTGCGTCGGTGCTAAATCACCAGCTGCCGAAGTATTGCTCCCGTGTTCGCGATCAGGGAGCATGGGCTCTCGATGCTTTCTCCCTCAGCTGGGAGAACCTTCAGGGATTCGCCTTTCCTCCCTTCCAACTGATTCCGCGTGTCTTGCGGAAAATCAGGGAAGATCGGGCGCTGGTGCTCGTAATAGCTCCCTTTTGGCCCAGGAGGAATTGGTTTCCAGAACTTATGAGTCTCCTAAGGGCTCAACCGTTCGTTCTCCCGTTAAGAGCGGATCTGGTGTTACAGCCCCTATCGGGGATTTTGCACCACAGTCCGGAGTCTCTTCATTTGACTGCTTGGCCCCTGTCAGGGAATCTGCAAGACAGTCGGGTCTCTCTGATAGAGCCGCGGACTTTTTAATGTCCAGTCGTAGGGTTTCTACTAGGGAAATTTACAATTCCCGTCTCTCGGTCTTTTTCCTTTGGTGCAAAGAGAGAAATCAAACCCCTTCTAAGGCTCCTATTGGTTCAATTGCGGATTTCTTAATCTCGTTATTTGACAAAGGGAGATCTATCTCTACTATCCGAGGCTACCGTTCGGCGATCGGGGCCATTCATTCGGGTTTCTCAGATGGTTCGGGGATTTCCAATTCCCCGCTTCTAAGTGGTTTGATTCGTTCGTTCTTTCTGAAACGACCTTCTTTTTCTAAGTTAGTGCCGTCTTGGAGTCTGCCTAAGGTCCTGGAGACCTTGGCGAAACCTCCTTTCGAACCGTTGGGTGAAGCTTCGCTTCATCATCTTACGGTTAAGACGCTCTTTTTGGTAGCTATTGCCTCTGGGCAGAGGCGCAGTACTCTTCATGCTCTCTGTCTTACTCCTGGTCATGTTCGCTGGGAGAGAAAAGGCGTTAGATTGATTCCTATGGCTTCTTTTGTTGCCAAGAATCAGACAGCTGCCTCTGGTCCTGTTGAGATTTTTCTTTGTCCGCTTTCTAACCTTTCTTCGGTGCGTGAGGACAAAGTTTGGTGTCCTGTAAGGGCTCTCAAATGGTATTTTGATAAGACTAAGTCTTATCGTAAGGATGATCAGTTGTTCCTGATCACTAGAGAGCCTTTTTCTCCTGCCTCTCTTGATTCCATCTCTAGATGGATTGTTGAAGCTATTAGGGCCGCTGGCACAGAGGCTCTTTTATCCGACAGTAAGCCTTGTGCTCATGATACTCGTAGTGTCAGCACTTCTTGGGCACTGTTTCAAGGTGTGGCGCTTGTTGATATGTTGAAGGCTGCTTATTGGCGTTCGCCCAATTCCTTCATTTCTTGCTACCTTAGGGATGTTCCCGCAGGTGAAGCTTTGTTTGCGTCAGCCACCTTGAAGGCCGCTGTGTCTTCTTTGTAGTCTTTGGTGTAATCCTATTCCCTTCTGCTCGAAACATGCCTCCCGGTCTTTGAGTTGGCGCTGGTCTGGCATAATAGGTAGGTATATATGATTTATTGCAGTAAATTTGTAAAATCAGCACTGATTTTCTTATTTACTATATAAATCTATATACCTACCTATGACCCTCCCTCCTTCCCCTCACCTTGCAAGCAACATGTTTCTACTTGGATTGCTCGCAAAAGAGGAAGATGGCCGTAGCGTGTTGACGCGCGTGAGTGGCGAAGGGGACAATAGGATTACGGGGGGTGCGCACAATATTGTGACTCATGTGTGTTAAATTCTCGAAGGGGTCCCGTAGTCAAGACTACAGGCATAATAGGTAGGTATATAGATTTATATAGTAAATAAGAAAATCAGTGCTGATTTTACAATTTTAGGTTAGGTTTAGATTTAGGGTTCGGGTGAGGGTTGCAGTTGGGTTTTAGGTTAGGTTTAGAGTTATGGTTATGGTTAGGGTTAGGGTTGCAATTGGATTTTAGGTTAGGTTTAGAGTTAAGGTTAGGGTGCGGGTTGCAGTTGGGTTTTAGGTTAGGTTTAGATTTAGGGTAAGGATGAGGGTTGCAGTTGGGTTTTAGGTTAGATTTAGATTTAGGGTTCGGGTGAGGGTTGCAGTTGGGTTTTAGGTTAGGTTTAGAGTTATGTTTATAGTTAGGGTTAGGGTTGCAATTGGATTTTAGGTTAGGTTGAGAGTTAAGGTTAGGGTGAGGGTTGCAGTTGGGATTTAGGTTAGGTTTAGAGTTAAGGTTATGGTTAGGGTTAGGGTTGCAATTGGATTTTAGGTTAGGTTTAGAGTTAAGGTTAGGGTGAGTGTTGTAGTTAGGTTTTAGGTTAGGTTTAGATTTAGGGTTAGGTAGAGGGTTGCAGTTGGTTTTTAGGTTAGGTTTAGAGTTAGGGTTAGGGTTTCGATTGAATTTTAGGTTAGGTTTAGAGTTACGGTTAGGGTGAGGGTTGCAGTTGGGTTTTAGGTTAGGTTTAGATTTAGGGTTCCGGTGAGGGTTGCAGTTGGGTTTTAGGTTAGGTTTAGAGTTAGGGTTAGGGTTAGGGTGAGGGTTGCAATTGGGTTTTAGGTTTAGAGTTAGGGTTAGGTTTAGGGTGGGGGTTGCTATTGGGTTTTAGGTTAGGTTTAGAGTTAGGGTTAGGGTTGCAATTGGGTTTTAGGTTAGGTTTAGAGTTAGGGTTAGGGGTAGGGTTGCAATTGGGTTTTATGTTAGGTTTAGAGTTAGGGTTAGGGTTGCAATTATTGGGTTTAAGGTTAAGTTTAGGTTTAGGATAAAGTTAAGTAGTGTGTTTGGTCCAGAGTTGAATTTAGGAATTCGGTTAATAGTGTAGGTGACTGAACATGGAGCAATTGTCAACTTAGCATAAAACCAGGGAGGCAACAGTGTGGGAAGAGTTGTTTGATAAAGATGAGCAGAAGAGTGTCAATTTGTATTGACCTGTGAACTGAAGTGCAAAATAAGAATCTAGAACTGGAGAGAGTGGGTATGAAGGGAGATGGAGAGAGAAAGTCATAGAAAGAAAGTGAGATGGAGAGAGTGAGAGAATGAGATAGAAAGAGACTAGAGAGGGGTAGAGAGAAGAAGATGAGATAAAGAAACGGAATAGAGGAGAAAAGTTTAGACATGAGAAATGAATAGAAGGTATGCAATGATTAAAGGCTTATCTCTCTTCTCCACTCCCGCAATCTTTCGCACATAGACATACCCCTCATGTATCACTCTCCATCTTTGTCTCATCTTTGACTTATCTGGACCAAATCATGCTGAACAATTACCTGCACAATGCAACACACACAATACAACACACGTAGCACACAACACGTTCTCACCACTGTGATACCCCAGTCATACCAACGAAACCGACACCAGACAGAACCTGATGTTACATTATGCTCAGTGGCCAAGAATCGGTTTGGCGGTACGTGTGACTGAGGTATAAGAATGAAAGCCGATTAGCAACGTTCCCATGTCCACGGCTTAAATCGTTTTACTGTAGGTGGTTGAGCATGAATCCATTCATTTAGCAGGCACAGGCCGTCGTGGGAGGGGCTCGTATCAAATCGATAAAGTGCGAGCGAGTAAAGCGACGAGTGGAAGAAGGGGTCCTCTTCTCCTTACTTTCCTTTCCCCTTGTACATTTCTTCATTCCTCTCGTTCTACCCTTTTCCTCATCGACTGGGGGGGGGGGGGGGGGGTGCGGGATGAAATATTGAGCACATTATGCTCTGCGTTGCTCAAATAATTACTTCTGTGGTAACTTTCCTGTATGTTCAATCAAGTAGTGACTCTTTGGCAGGGACGTCGGTCGGGGGGGGGGGGGGGGTGTCACATATATCGTTTGTAAAATAAAATAAGGAAAATTAATGCAAAACTCTGGAAAGGAAACCTTCCACACAATGAAATACAAAAGGTATGACACGATCAGTTCCGCGCACAAATTCTCTAATTTTCCCTGCTTCATGTAACCGTGAGGCGTTAAAAGGTTTCATGAAGGGTACTTATATACGTTCATTGCCCCCCCCCCCCCAATCCGAAAAACCCGGGATCGACGCCCCTGTTCGTTGGTACACCAAGTAGACGTGCTGTTTCACGATAAACATCACAATTTACGATCTCACGCCGAGTGAAATCAATGCTTTCATCACCGATCACATCGTAAAACCAATCTCAAAGGTATCGGTGTTTTGAAATGTTTGAGTGGGTCGTCTTAATCAAGAATGACTGACAAGGGTAATAATAGCTTCTTTTTTGTTAGACAGCTCTTTGAAATGATGGGCAAGGACTTAATCGATGAGGCATGATTTGCAGCATTCTCAATTAGGGTTTTGCCATCAAGTTTTGTCTTTATAACAGCTTGAGGATTAGGTTGCTGTTAGTGACGCTGAAAATGGGTTTGGGGAGAACACTGCTTTTCTTAGAATAATGTGGTTTTGCAGAATTCATAATAGAAGAACGTACTTTTTTTTAGATCCACTTATAATATCTTTTGAAAATCACTGACAGTTTAGGATTACTATAATAGTATGTCGAGTGATCCTCCATTTCAGGATTTAACGCGCTTTTGATCCTGTGGTAAGTCTCATGCAGGCGAAAGGAATTTTGGTAATCATGGTTACTAAGTACTTTTTCGCCTCTTTAGACCACAGGTATACTTCAAAATAACATCAACCTTACATATTTTTATTTTGATATTGTTTTTGTTTAATTTGACTATTAAAATACCATTTTCTTCAATTGAGTAAAGGCATTAGCTTTGTGGCTGTGCCTTCAAATTAAAAAAAAGGAATTACCCGAGAAGTTTACCATTAAAAAAAAGGAAGCATGAAAGATGGAGTGGGCCTAAAGATAGCATGAGATGTGACGGGGGGGGGGGGGGGGGGGGGGGGGGGGGGTATTAATCACATTATTTTGTGTACACCATAACATTGTAAAGATGAGAAACTGTCCTCGATTATATTATGTTTTTGGAACTACATGTATGCTGAAAAAAAAACAATGCAAAAATATATCATTTATATTACTCTGTTACATTCCCATTATATTTCATGTATTTATAATGATCTCCGTGTCTCCGCTCCTTACATCGTTTCACCTTTTTTCTTCAAATTGTGTCTTCGATTTTTTTTTCGATTTTCAAATTCTCGAATTTCGAAAGAGTAAGGAAATTTGTAAAGATTGGGGTAAAATGACTTCATTAAATTTAGAAATTTTGGAAATTTCCCCAAATATCACCACATCACAATCGATGATTATATAGGCATTACCTAGAAGAAATCGAATAAAATGTAATTTTGTATTGCCTAAAGCACATACACTTTCTCGCGGTGATTCGCAGTATTTATCTTTGTGATCAATAACGGCACGTGGCTGTTTGTGTCTGGGGTCTGTTTAGATTAGGATGTGCAAAGTTTGATGGTCAGTTTGTTGGGAGCCTACTTGTCCACTGCCTGTGGTGAACATGAAACACAAATAGAGATGTTAAGACTATGTTTAAGCATCCATTAGTGAATGAATACGAATTTGGAGAATACACTGGGCATGAAGCAAAGCAAGTATGATCGAAATAATAATGCCTATTCATTAAATTTTGATTGTTATTTTCCTCGATGCTAAAACAATTGATATCAATCAATTCATACATTTGGAATTGGGAAATTAGATCTTTTTTGAATTTTATTTGTGTTTTGTAGGCTACATATGACAACTCATTCAAATTCACTGTATGGGTAATTATCTTAAATATCTTTTTTGAAGATACATGTATTCTAGAAGGGAAACGATAACTTGGCAATAAGCATCTTGGGAAATTGCGCTTTACATTATAATTATTTTCTAATTTTCTTTTGGAAGGAATCTATTTCACCAAATAAAACGTAATTTTATGTTCAAATATTTATGTTACATTCTTCAAACAAAGGTTAAAGTTATTCCCACAGGCGGTGATTACGGTGTAAAATAAAGTCGCTTTTTATACAAGTGGCCAGACATAATTAAAGGGGGGGGGGGTCATCCTGTATTATCCACGAATGTCTAAAGCCCCTGTTCTTAAAGTGCGGCTCGCGAAATGATTTCATATGGCCCGCCAAAAATATCTAGTAAGAAAAAAGAAATCTTGTTTTATGTACTAAGTTGATACATGATTATATCATCCTAACTGTTCGTATGAATAAAAGTGTCAATTTCTTTTCCTCGCTCGTTTCGCTCGCTCGCAAACAGCATATCATATTTATCCGTCACGTATTAGAGTTCCCATATTTTTTATCAAACGAAGGAGAAATAAGGAGAGGGGGGGGGGGGTATTCTAATATCGTTCAACCGTCCTCAGATGAGCCATTCGGGTATGTATGCATTAATGTCTGAGGCTGGGGATGGGGATGCAGCCCTCTCCCCCGAGAATATCAACATTTTCCTGCTTTCGTGCACCCACCATCTCATTTCGGGCAGTGAAATGGTCTCTTTGTAATTTTTATATTTTATCTAAATTAGCACATTTTGATGACGAAATTACATTTTCACGATTCTAAAGTGTCATTTTTTTGGCTCGCAAGCTTCGCTCGCTCGCTGAATCAAAAAACCAGAAAGCTAATACACAATGTATTCGTGCAAGAGTCGTGAGTCCATACGTCTTTGCATACTTATTGTATGTATAATACTCTGTGGCCCACGACGCAATTTCAAGAATATTTCTGGCCCTCCTGACAAAATAATTAAGAACCCAGGGTCTAAAGACTAGTAGGTTAATTGACAGAATGAAAAAAGCCCTGAAACCAAATGTGCGCGAGATCACACTGATTGATCTATATAATGTAGGCCTACCACGAAATCGCGCCTTATTCGAAGCCGCAGACTTGGGAACAACATTTTGCTTAATTATACTACTTAATGTCATTCTGAGTTGACCACATGGGATGGCTTAGCTAGCTATTACCTTCAGCCCTCGGGGTGTTGACTATGAAGGTGTAAAACGCCACAATTCCAGGATGAAGTTATCGGCAACACCTTTTTGAGATGGCACTATGTGCATTTAAAATTTTTTTGTGTACCCAGTTGCCCGTACATTTTAAAAAGTAATCAGTATCAAATTCGAATATAAACATCACATAATTGACTGTTTACCTATATAGGTTTGAAAAACGTGATAATATTAAAGTGAGGTGTGTTTCTTTTTGTGAATATGTAATCTGGTAATAGAAAACTAGAATAATTAACTGGGCAAATTTTGCGAAGAAAAACAAGAAAATATAGATGAAGATGAAGATGATTTATATGGGATATGCAATTGAAATTACCCTTCAGTAGATTTCTCGAATGTCTATGCGATCTTTGAATTTTTAATGACCTGTTCCTCTGACTTTTTGGATTTATTCAAGTTAACTTAACTTTAAAATGTCAGGGTGGAGTTTCCCATCAAACACAGCTTCTCTGCTTAAAAATAAAATGAAGATAAGTTTGAAGTGATCAAATTGCGTCCAGTTTTTCGAGAAACGTGTTCTACCTTCTAAAAGCCTAATATATATCCCGTGAAATATAATACTTTGCCCAAAGAAATTCCGTCGTAATATTTGAAGAGAAGTGTTTATTATGGATCTAGTTGCTTATAGCTTGAGTATGAATATTATAGAGCATCAAGAAGAAGAAATTCAGGGCCCAAACAGTGTGACGTAGTATTAGATCATATTTACCATTTAGGGGGAGGGGGCATTTCTCATTTTTTTATTTATTTATTTATTTTTTATTTATTTATTTATTTATTTATTTTTATTTATTTATTTTTTTTTTTTTTTTTTTTTTGGGGGGGGGAGGGGACAAAGAAATTCCTCTGGGGGACGTGTCACCCCCCCCCCCCTTATCCTCCTGGAATCACCTCCCCTGGTTGTGCGTATCTTCTCTCACCCGCTGTCCCTCTCTCTCCCTCCCTCACTCACTTACTCTCTCTCTATCGCTCTCTGACTCCCTCTCCTTTTCACTGTCTCCGTCTCACTCAATCTCTCACTTTGTCCTTCTGTCCCTCACTCCATTTTCGCAACTCTTACTCTTTTTATATTATTATATTTCTATATATTTTTATAAAACATGCCCCTCATTTCCTCTTTCTTTTGATCTATTTTCATATTTATATAACATTTACTTATCTCAGCTCTGTGTTTATATTCCTTTCTTTCATGTTCTATGACATTACATTTACAGACGTCCAGCAAATAAATCCCCTCTTGACAATGACAGAAATAGAAAATCCAATCTTCTTCAGCCCTTTCAGACTCGGTGTAAATATTGAAGACCATCCTCTTGGCCTATATTATATGTCAGACCATGATAAAGATGCTACGCCTTAAACAGTTAGAAACAGGTGTGCTCTGATTGAGGGATCTGAGATTTGATTCGTCCAATTCCAATCTCAATATGTCCGTGTTATTCATATGTAATGTGAACGCTCTAACAGAACTAGGGCGTTCGACTTGCCTTAAACCTCTATCAATTTGGCGTCTTCGTTTTGATACCACAATGTTTTATGCAGGATACGAACAACTGGGTTTTTATCTGTTTATGGAACCACTTTGTCTAAGATGCTGACTGTGCTTACTTTGTGTTGGCTATTTTAATGTTTATTTTCATCATACTTAACGATCATAAGCGTGTTAGAAGCTTTAAGTTTTAATTTGTCTATGGTAAGAAGGCGGGAGCGTGCGTGTGCATGAGGGTGTACATGTATACGCATTCAAACCGATGACATCGAACAAAGAACAATGGGTCATCGGTAGTAATTCAATAGGTCATCGGTTGTCAACAATTGGTGAGGTTTATTCCGTCAATGAATTTTGTGACGCAATTCAATAGTGGAGTCATCGGTTGAAATTCGAACAATAGAAAACATAGATGTGTGTGTCTGTGTGCCTGTGGGTGTGTGCGTGTGCGTTTGTTTAGCATTATGTCCGAGGACATTTTCGGACAGAGAACAAAAAAAAAATCATGACAACAATGGTCCTCGGAAGCCGGACAATAGTCCTCGAACGTCGAACAATGAATTTATGCCTTATTCCGTCGACTGTCCGAGGACGAGTAACAATAGAGGAACAATAGTTGTCCTCGGAAGTAAAGCCATGTAAACCTGGGTGTGTGTGTGTGTGTGTGTGTGGGAGGGGGGGGGGGGTGGGACTGTAGATCCCCGCAATCCATTAATCAACCGTCATCTCATATGCACACAGCGGTGTCCTCTTTGTAAATTATACCAAGGAGTTATCACAGAACTAATCACACCGAAATGCTATTACATTAGTACCGGTAGACCATTGGACAGAGGATATTTCATATAATATAGTGTCAAATAAATAAACTAGCGAATCTGTACGATTATGGCGATGACGATGATGATTATAATGATCGCCATTATCGTTAGCATCATCATCATCAACAACAACAACGCCGGCAGATATTTGGTGATATCCACCAATAATGTAAAAAGTTTTTATTGAATGAAATGATGTATAGAAAATCGAATGAAAAAAATGAATCCCTAATACTAAATGCCCAAACTAAACAAGTAAACAAAACAACAAAAACTGTCCTTTAATTATACAAATCATTTGATCAGTATTGATATAATACTGTGTATACAAACTCGTGCTTGTGTAACCCTGACCTCGGAATTTAATTGTATGCAGCAGGGGCGATAGGATCGGGGTATAAGGGGGCAAAGCAGCATGTTTTTTCGAGCTCCCCAAGAATCCCCCTCACTCTGCAGACAATAATATTGTTAATCAGAGCTGATATAAATTTGTAACCCCCTCCTGTAAACTCCCAAAATAATTGCCCTCTAAACTCCTTACTGTATAATGCGCCGGTACCCCCTCTCATGACCAGTTCTCATCCCCTCTCGATCGTCGAATTTTTGTCTGCGCTACCAGACCTTGTTTAATATTTACTCTATGCAAACAGGCAACACTTTAGAGGTTTCAGGACAGCATACAGTACGCACACAAACTAGGAATACGTGCGTGGCGTGTTAGTTAGAAGGTTACAGGTGTTAAATCCCCTTATCTCTTCTCAGGATTTTAAACGACTTGACCCGTTTCTCACGTAACTTTACTATACTAGAAGGGGTACCCTCATCAATATCATATAACATTCTCGTGTTTTATTATGATTATGATGTATGGTAGAGGTATAACACAACCGTGTGTCTCTTGGTTTGGTCTTTCCAATTCAGAGTCTAGAATTTCTTGCTTAAGAGCCTGTCTGAAACGCCACGAAAATTTCTAAGAAATTAATGTAACCGAAGACAGCTTGGAGTAGTATCAGGTTCCTAGAGCATGTCTGCTATCTAATTGAGAATATTGCTTTTTGCATTATATTCACAAGTTGCACTTCTTTTTATATACCAATATTTTACAGGCTTAGTAATGCATCCACTTGCCCGATCAAGCAAACTTTTATTTATACAATTACAAACTAGCATTATTCATTTCAATATGCCAATAATTATGTTATATTTGAAAGCCGCTGTTTGAAACAAAAATATTCAGGACATCCCTATAGTTGGGCATTGACGTAACAATCAAAAGGGTCCAGGATATTCACAGATGATTGTACCATTAGAGGTGTTGTGGATCAGTGGATAAGTCCACGGACTCACGGTGAACCACGAGGTCTGGGGTTCGAATCCCACCGCAGCACTAGCGTCCTTTGGCAAGACGTTAATCTACATTTGCCACTCTCCACCCAGGTGTTAAATGGTTTCCCCGGTAGGATGCAAAAGTTAACGTCGTTTGCTTAGCAATGTGAGCGCTCCGGCTCATTTCTGAAATACTCCCCAGGGAGTGGAGAATATGCACACATACATTGTGTGCGGGCAAGCCAGAATCCGATTACCGGGGTATTAATAATAATTATATATATGTATGTATATATATATATATATAATACACACTATATATTAAAAAAAGGAGTTATAGCTAATAATAATAATAATCCGCTTTTATATAGCGCCTAATACATCGGCGATGTCTCTAAGTGCTTTACATATATAATTATTATTACATTATGTCTGCTTCAACCCCCACTTTCCATTTACTCAAATCTCATTCAAAATCAATCATTTGATTTCTCGGAATAAAAATTAGTTTTCTTTATATAATATCTTACACGCAAGCAAGCAATCAATGTAACATAAAAACTGATTAAGTTTGAGCCAGGAACACTTTATATTTAAGTAAACCACAGACATTCAGATAAGACTGCAGGATTTTAGTCATATTGAGAGTAGAAACCCCATTATCTCCTCTTGAGTGAACCATCCATTAACATCATGCGCAGTGAGTGAACATTTTGCGGTGTGTATTAATGAGTTCCGCTTTTCCTCTTTCTTGGTCTAGTTGTAATAACCTCCTTCGCGGGAAAGAGAGTTTGCTCCAAGGTACGTTTCTCTCCCATCTCCCTGATTGAACGTATTATGAAATAAAGTAAAATCGGTCTTATGGATAGCAGGTTAACATTATAAATACATTGTAAAATCACCAAACAAAGGTTAAAGTTATTCCCACAGGCGGTGATTACGGTGTAAAATAAAGTCGCTTTTTATACAAGTGGCCAGACATAATTAAAGGGGGGGGGGGGGGGGGGGGGTCATCCTGTATTATCCACGAATGTCTAAAGCCCCTGTTCTTAAAGTGCGGCTCGCGAAATGATTTCATATGGCCCGCCAAAAATATCTAGTAAGAAAAAGAAATCTTGTTTTATGTACTAAGTTGATACATGATTATATCATCCTAACTGTTCGTATGAATAAAAGTGTCAATTTCTTTTCCTCGCTCGTTTCGCTCGCTCGCAAACAGCATATCATATTTATCCGTCACGTATTAGAGTTCCCATATTTTTTATCAAACGAAGGAGAAATAAGGAGAGGGGGGGGGGGGGGGTATTCTAATATCGTTCAACCGTCCTCAGATGAGCCATTCGGGTATGTATGCATTAATGTGTGAGGCTGGGGATGGGGATGCAGCCCTCTCCCCCGAGAATATCAACATTTTCCTGCTTTCGTGCACCCACCATCTCATTTCGGGCAGTGAAATGGTCTCTTTGTAATTTTTATATTTTATCTAAATTAGCACATTTTGATGACGAAATTACATTTTCACGATTCTAAAGTGTCATAACTATATTTTCTCTGTCTTTGTCCGTTGGCAAACAGGCAAATACAATCACTGATTGGCAACCATAATAATTTTGCAATAGATTTTTGCATTATGTTAAGATAGAATTAGGCACAATTCAACGAGAGAAGAAGAAGAAGAAGAAAAAAATGTCAAATAATACGGCAAATAGAGTGAAGCATAACCATGACAACTTTACATAAACCGCGATAACCTCAACCATGAATCTACAACATGATTGAACAACTATAAAGTGTATGCTCATTTCGATAAAGAAAAGAAAATGCGCGTTATTACTTTTTTTGAAAACGCAAATTTAGGCAATAATGTTATAAGTATTTCAAAATACCATAAGCGAGCTTTTAAAATTTTGCTCGGCAGATTTACAGGCAGCCCTTTTTCAAAATCCTGGATCATACCACAGGTGGATTCTGAAGAATTTGAGAAAATAAGAACCCTGGTTTGACAAGAATCATAGCATATTGCTGGTTTTGAATGTCCAGTGTATAATGATGCATATCTGCAACAGAGTTAGATTATAACTACACTGGGAGGCGGCAGAACCTATCACTCAGGTTGAGAGCTCCCCCCCCCCCCCCCCCCCACCAGCTACTAACTAGAATCCAGCATTTGAGTAAAAAAATTCTATCTTTTATGTCAAATTTTCCCAAAAAATTGAAAGTCGTATGACAGAAAAAAAATTATGTAATGTGCTGCCTATAAGCCCGATCAGCTATAGAAGATTATTACAGGATGTCCCTATATGATATCTGTCAAGTCTGTTCTATTTCAAAATTAAGGGGGGGGGGGGGGTAATCGTTGTAAGGTATGCCAATTTGCTTTCAAGGGGGGGGGGGGGGGGGGTCATGGGCCGGTTGTGTTCTTTGAAATGATTTGAATTTGGGGACATTTTCTTTGGGCGCATTCTAAGATGATTCGGATCCTCTGCTAGCACTATGAACATGGCGAACAAAGAAGCGGACAAAATATACAGCTCCACATTGTAACTTCCACAATTACTCTGGTAGACAATAGAACATCCCTTCATTGCCGTTATGTAAACATAATAGAATAGGTGTCACATGCATATTCACCTGTTCTACTTATTTCACATAATGGCAATGAAGGGATGTTCTTTTGTCTACCAGAACAATTGTGGAGGGTAAAATGAGGAGCTGTATATTTTGTCCGCTTTCTTTATCATCGTGTTCATAGTGTAGCTTTATGATAAATCGGTTGTCCTGGTAAAACAATTCACACCTCTACATGAGTGGAGAAACGATTTCAGGTAAGTTAGCTTTAGCAAGGAGGTATTAGACTGGGGAAGACGAATAGAGGGAGAGAGAAATACATAGAGAAAGAGAGACAGAGAGGAATAGAGAGACAGAGAAAGAGAGAGAGAGAGAGCGAGAGAGAGATAGAGGGTGGAGACAGAAAAAGAGAGAGAGAAAGAAGGGGGTAGGAAAGAAGATAACAAAAAACTGAGAGAGAGAGAGAGAGAGAGAGTTGAAAATTCCCTGCACACTTAGTTCGAGAAGGACATCGACGGTTTGATACGTCAGCAAATACATGGTTAGATAGACATGATCATTCTTTTTGGTTGTCGGAAGTGAAACTACTAGATAATCTTGAGTTCTTGACCTGTATACGGTATTCAATTTGAGGTTAAGCCATGGGTCTGTAACCTTGATCGTGTTGTTGCCAATAAAAAGTAGATGTGGGGAAAAACTGGGAATCTATATTCAACATAAAAGCGATGGAGATACATCATGCAGAAAAGCAAGGTGTTGATCACTTGATGTTCATCTTTCTATACCTTTTCCATATCTTCAGTGTATGTAAGATGTATTTCTACCTGTTTTCCCAATTAAAGATCCGAAGATTTAAAATAGTATTGTTAAAATTAAATATCGTCTACAATTTCATCATATTGAAAGAGTGTCTAAGTTAGTACTTGCAATGAAATTGGGTTTTTAGGGAATTTTTCTTGCAGCAAAATTGCGAAATCTTCCTGTTGCTCATCTGCTCATGTACAATAAGATCACAACAGCGATAACCTAGGTATTTACACGTTATGAAACCAACAGAAATTACTTTTGATAATTCAAAAGTTACTTTCAATTACTAATTCTGCAAGCTTTCCTTTCGAGAGGAAGGTCTTTCAACACGGAGACCTAAAGTCTAAAGTCTATGATAACTTCCAAGAATAAAAAAATCTTGTTCCTTGAAGCATATTATTTTTAGTCACTGTATTTGGAAAAATGAAATAGATGTCGCTCATGAGAAAGTGATAATCAAGATGTCCAGACTATAACTTGCTTACAAAAAATGATAAGTTTAATCTTTTGAGTTCTGGTCATGCAACTACGATACATTGTGAAAGAAACTGTTTTAAAGTAATAGGAATGGCGGGTTGATCATGTCTTCATAAGGATTGGTGCATGCTGTAAGAATTTTGGAATCATCAAAATGATAAGAAATTGACCCAATCTCGCTAAAAAGCAAATGCACAGCACACAGATATTGGTATATGGGACTGCACACACATAAAACTGTGGCATGAAAGTTCGGCCCAAACACTTCAGCTATTTCTCGTCATATTTCGAATATGAGAGCATTTGAAAAGCAATTATTTCCAGTGGACATTTTTACTATGATTTTCTTCCAAACTGACATAAAAGGAATGAGAAGCCTCACAAATTATATATTTCACCTTTCCCAGAACCCAACCTTCTCTTTATTAAGAAAATAAACGTTTCTATTATGATGGTAAATTAATAGAAAAACGCAAAACGGAGACACGAATAACCTTGGCTAAGGTTATTCCAGTCACCTTGTTTGTATCCACTTCATTATATCGTATGTATTTCTTATTTTGAGAGAAAATTCTATTTGTTCCAGAACCCGAGATCATTGTTTCCTGGACAACAACCACAAAGGCGCAAAAACATGAAGAGGATGTCCATGTTATACATTGATAAGGAATATAATATTTTAAAGCATGCTCTTCATCCTCACATTTTATTCGAGCTATAAATATAATTTTCCCGCAATATAGCAGATGTTTTCCCCTTTATCATTATAATTTTAAAATTCTTTAGGATGTCTACGTATGCATTATACAGGGTTGGAAAAAAGTTTGGAATATTTTTTTGGCGATGAGTATGTCTGATTTTAAATGCTAGTTTCTACTATATTGTGATGAATAATTCATCCAAATCGGATTAACTGTGTTGAATGAAGTCTACTGTTCCATCTTGTACCAAAGATTACGTAATATTGTTAAACATGTTACAATGGCTGACCAATGAACCACATCTTGTCAGATTTGCTCTATTTGTGTTTGAACATCTTGTTATACATTTCTGTACTTCACGTGGAATTTTGAAAAAGCTACGTGCAGTTTGCAGTCATTTTGAGGACTTCGGTATAGCAATTAAACTGTATCTGATTATTTAACTTTTTCGTTAGACATTTGCAAAAACAGCAAATATACGCTTCCGAATTCCAAGTGGACCTCTGCACTGTGTGATAAGCCTGATTTTTAATGTTGTGCTTTTAAAGTTAAAAAGGGACACATATCTTTTATTTGAACCTCAAAGAAGAACTTAAAATGACGAGGGATATGTTTAAGACAAGAAATAATTCTTGGAATAAAACTATTCCAACTTTTTTCCAACCCTGTATAATAATGTAATGTATGTTTTCATTTTCTTGTTACTGGTTATGGCGACCAGTCATAAGTCCCGTGCTTTGATGGAATTTCGCCTCCTTAGAATAGGCCTATGTATGAACAAAATTAATGTAAACATTGATTTTGTATTCATTTGAAGGAAATTAAACGTGTTTCAGATCTGAATCTGAAACTTAAACGATCATGATAGTGTTAGTTGGGGAAGGAAAGTTGGGTAAATCCTCCTGAAGTCTGCTTAGTAAAGACAATTTATACATATTTGTCACTTCAGAACATGATTTATTTCAATATTGTATGTATAGTATAAAGTCTTCTCTGGTACTACTTTTCATATAGTTTTATGTCCATTTATATAGCAATAAATATTAAATTCCAATTTTGCTTACACTTTGGACACTGACCCCACACTGACCTCATCTAGCCGAAATATGTTTACCGACTGGTCTACGTGACACCATGGACCTACTCGTAGTAGGTCCATGGTGACACAGCGCTGTAAATGAATGGTAGAGAAATGGACTTTGTCCGTTAACTTCTGCCGGCTGGACCTCAGATCATAACAGTTTCTTGCTCTTCGCTTTAGCTAGCCTAAATGACGTAGATGGGCCAGTAGAAAAATCTTGTCAGAAAAACGTGACCTGTAATCGGTGCCTTTAATTTACATGGAATTCAACTAAACACTATCACTTACCACTTTCTAAGGCAGCGGCGGAGCCAGGATTTGGAAGTCGGGGGCAAAGTTCCATGCCCTACAAACATGGGACACGTAGTCACGTACCCCAGGCCAGACCCAATCTGGTACATGTACATGTATGTACATCTTAAGTACACATCGAGCATGTCGAGTATGACAATGAAATGTGACCCCATTTGTGTCCCAGGCGGGTAATTTAGCCTCTATAAGCACCTGAAAATTTAACCCCCCTTTCTTTTGGGGGTATGTTTTCTTTTTCTTGTCTTTTCTTTCTTTTTTCCCTTTTTTTCTTGCTTGGTTGTAAGAAAATGGGTTCAGTAAAACATTTTTCTAGTCAGAGATTTCGCTCAGACCGTGCGCCCCCCCCCCCCCTCCCTGTCAGAGAATCCTGGATCCGCCACTATATCTAAACCTGGATTGACCAGGCAACCCGCTGAAGGAATGATTGAACAATTACCTAGATTAGACATAATTAATGAAAGGCGTCAGATTGTCAACCTCGCTGGTTACCAAGCATCGACAGAGTAGTTTGCGACAGAAATGTTTAAAAGAAGAGAATATTAACCAAGTTGAATTGATGAGCTGAATTAAATATGGACTGTGATCACTAATATCATAGCCATCTATTATCTTCATGCCAACATCCTGTCAAAATAGATTCCGAATTCGTGACCCACAACAATGTCACTATTGGTCTACAGCACAACTTCAAAAGAATTGATCTGTTTGTGAGCGCGCTTTTCTTGTGGCTGTGATACACATTTCATTTTAATCGTCGTCTGCTCAAACCGCTTCATATCAGCTAAGAGGTCATTTCCATTATTGCAACGTTCAGTTCGATGAATGTAGATGCTACATGATGTGTGCGGTTCTGTTTATGCTACATTGGACTTAAAAGCTGTGTACCAGTGTGATCATGCTCTAATTAAGATATTAAACGGAGGTCATCCTACAGTTTTCTTGACTCGGCACTACACCCCACTCTGATCAAAGCCATTGGAATACATTGGATACCTGTAGCGTTACAAATACCAACTCGTGCATGAGGACCGAGTATAAATGACAGAGCCAGGAAATTTGTGAGTATTCATGTATTTTTACATAGCTTATCAATAACCAAAGTGCTTGCCAGCCTATTTTTCCATTTGGTGACGACCTCCAATGTAGAAAGAGGGGCGGAGCTAGCAACTAAAAAGTAGGGGGTGGGGTGCCACAAATCAATTTTTGGAAGGGTAGATGAAATGTGTGAGAAGGAGGACGTGCTCCAAACATTTTTTCCCTCCTACTTTTTGTGGAGGTTTGCCTGAAACCCAGGCAGATTGGGGGGGGGGGGGCACAACTGAACGCCCTTCTTTTCATCCATACATTTCGTATGAGTAGGCCAATCTCACTACGAAGTTATTTATAGTTAAATGGAGTATAGGTCTACCATCCCCGATATCTTGCACAAGTAAAAGGGGGATGTCACGATAGTGGTCACTCGCTCCACCTCACAAGGTTATTCACGTCTTGCCTCCCATGACCAAACCGATTTCGGGACATCCCGGTCGACCGACAGCCCATGAGATCGGCAATATCGGTCTCATAAACCCTCAGAAGGCTTGTCCGAACGTCCACGAGACCGACATGTCTGTCTGTCTCGTGAACCATCAGATGGATTTTCTGAAGTAATGCGAGGCCGATTTGTTGGGTTGTTGATAATTCATTCTTTTGTACAACGTTGAACATGTTGAATGCGTTTTAATATTTACTTATCTGTTAATTCACAGATGATGGTCTGTTAAGTTATGTCAAATGCTTTTTAAAGGCCCTATGGAATTGGGTACTTTTCTAAATACATGTTATACTAAACCTTGATACCCTCCTTGGAAACTTTTGCTTGATGCGGGGGCGTTTATTAAGAGGGTGGTGTGGTAAAAAGTAAGTGTTTTAAAAATTGATGAAGGCTCTTGACTCCCGTACGAGAGGTCTCGGGTTCAATCCTTTCTCGGTGCTTATACAACCTTGAACAAGGTGCTTTGCCCAAATTTGTCCCTCTCCACCCAGGTGTATGTGTACCTGGCAATGGTGGGGTAATAGTAATCACAGGGCCTGCATACTACATTGATATCGATGTGGCTACCCTGGGTAAATAAGACCCAATTACCATTATTAATTATTGTTATTATTTTTATAACGACTGGTATACACGACAAATCCCAAATAGATAATTGATTCCATTTAATAGCAAAATGTGTGTAACATCCTTGGAAATCATTCTCTTTTCAACCAGTGCACCCCCCCCCCCTGAAAGTGGCGAGGCACTATTAAGATCAGGTCCAATTTTGTCCAATCACCGATTACATAAATTAAATTTTAGAAGTTGAAGTAAAATGTACATACAATTTGCTAAGTGGAAAGATCTTGATAAAAAAAATATCGGCAAAAATATGAAGTAAAATGACACATATCATGTTGATATTTATTCACTATTTCTTTCCTGCGTTTGAAAACGTATGGGACTGAAAATGATGAAATACAATGGGCTTGCCTTCAAAGATGTGGTGAAATACGCACGGGACGATTATGTTGTTCGTTGAAGTATTCATGGAATACAATAAATTATCGCTTCTTATTAAGAAAATCGCAAAAGCAGCTTTACATATAAATTACACCGATTATTGCTACAGTAATGATATGCAGTAAATCAACATCCCCCACATTATCTGAACGCAATATCGATCATCTTGAATCATCAGCTTGAAATGGGCAATATCTTATCATTTAAGAAGGACTTTTGGCAATGTAATGTTCATTAGATGAAACTGAGAGTTACACCCGTGATAAGTTCTGTGATGGTAATGGTCAATTTTATTAAATTAATTCTAGGCGTGAATGATAATAAAAAAAATTATATGTTCAAAATGTCACGCGAAATGAACTGTGTTCCAGGGGCGTCGATTCCAGATTTAATGGTAGTTTATAGCGTCTGTTTCCGATGAAGCATGTGTACCCACTCAAACATCAGTAGTAAGGATGTGTTGATTGCTCATTCTCTATATCCTGCCTTCTGAGCATCTCGGATATAAGTCACTTTATACGTTTTATTGCATCTGTCTCATAATTTTTCCATATGGCTTGTGGAAAGGCCAACTTTTTTATTATCAACTCAATTCTTGTTTTTCCTTTCCTTAAGAGAAACCACGCGTATAACAGAATATGAGAAGCCAACTTTTCCATGATAGCATGATGATGCCGGTTGTTGTTGTTGTTGATGTTGTTGTTAATGTGGCTGTATACGACACACCACCCCTGCGACAATTACTCTGCGTTAATTTCGTACATTAACCGAATTTTAAACTTCAACCATGCATGGACCAAACACTATATACGTAACCCTAACCCTAAAACGTGCTAAACCCCAGCAACTCTAACCCTAAACCTGTATCTCTGACAAAAAAAAACTAAAGAGAGGAGCAATTGTCGCCAGAGCATAATATGTCGGAGCGAGGGGAAGGGGGTGGAGTTATACAGTGGAACCTCGTTATAAAGAATACTGGTCTAACAAACTCCCATTATACCAAGGTAGTTTTACTGGTCCCACTTCTTTGTATTCTATTGTTTTTAGCCTTGATAAAACAAGGTTTCGGTATAAAGAGGTAACATCACTGGTCCCAAGGAGTTTCTTATAACGAAGTTCCACTGACTGTACCTGTGTACGAGTATTCTGGTTCTTGGCGATATTAAGGAATATGGAGAAGATGATGATCAATATTATGAAATTATGATTATTCAGAGAGAAGGGGGGGGGGGGGGGCTGGAACAATGGGCTAGAATGAATAATACTCATCCCAGCTCCATTAATGAGAGTCATGAGGTTTCTGACAGTGTTATGACCAACAGATTTTACCTCGGAACACTTGATTACATAATTTGCAAAGAGTCTGCAACTAATAACTCATTCGCCTGACGCCTGATATGGGCAAATCCACGGTATTTTGTCTCACTGATGAATACGAATTACATCAAAGTTCGTCATAAACCTGATGATTAAATCAAGTTCATACCCATACCAGAGCTTGTATCAAGCGAATGTTATATGATAAAGAAAAATTGTACATCGGAATCGATTTTGGTTCTACTATCCGATATACATCTATACACGTTAACATATTCCACAAAAATGAACATGTATGCATCGGACTTATATTATTACCCATATTCATACTTTGTAAGTGGCCTCACAATTTCCCCTGCATGAATGCAAAGTATAACGTTGGATTGATCAAAATATTCATATTTTCAGTTAGACCCCTCAGGCCAGGTAGCACAATCTTTTGTTGTTATTTAGCCCCCGAGGAAATAACATTGCTGTACAGTGTAATGAGGTCATCTGAAAGGCAAACATGGTAGTGTTGATTATTGTATGGTCAAGTGAAATAATATATGGAACACTATCCCTTTTGATTTTTGTTAACGTGGCCCTTTATTGAAAGACCTGAACAATATCCCTTTTGATTTTTGTTAACTTAGCCATTTTTTGAAAGACATATTGGATATGAATCAATTAATTATCATTTATTATTTAATACATGTCTCTTTTTTTAAATACATGTCTGAAATGACATAATAATATTATTTTCTCTCATACCGTTACTACAATATAGAGCTGCTAATATCATTGCTCCCATAACTAATCATTTTTATCGCCAATCAGGCGCGGATCCAGAGGGGGGGGGGGGGGGCGCAAGGGGCGTGCGCCCCCCGTTTTGTCTGACAAAGTATGCCCCCATACCCCCTAGATGGCCGTTTGGCTTCGTCAAACGGAGGGTTCCTCAGTGTGCGCCCCCTTTCTGAAATGCACCCCTTTCTGAAAATCCTGTATCCGCCCCTGTAAATATTTTGATTGGTTTAACGCAACAAGTCTGAAAATGTGTCAAGTTTTAGTGTAGAAGTAAGATTGGTGATTGATAAATCAGTGACAGTATCGTTTAATTAAATTTTAAAAATATATATATACTTATATGATAGTCTGTAGCTTAGATACAGAAACAATTTATGGACATGTTCATGATAAGGTGATAGTGGTAATAGAGAAAGGGAGAAGAAAAATCTAACAGCAGTCTGTTTATTTTAACAATAACATCATTTTCTCGTAATAATCGCGCTTATTAATATAATTGTACAATATGCGCGTTAGAATTATAATGCATGTATGTATTTATTCATTGAACTTCATTGACTTATCCATCAATATTTTGTTCGAATATAACATCAATAATGAAAACAGTAATAATAATGATAACAGTAACACGTGACAAAAACAGAACAATATATCGTGAGTATAGCATTCAAAATATAAACAAAAACGAAAGCAAAATAAGAGCGAACTTTCTACTGCGATTGAAAATGAGGAAGTTCATATTTCTATACTTTCAGGATATTAAACGTAGCAACCTAGCTTGCCAAGTCGATGAACTTTGAAACAACAGCCTCCAATTGTTTTAGGTCATTATCACAGCGGTCGAAGACACCAGTACTTGCAAAATAAACTTCAGATCAGTTCAAAAACCTGAACAAAGATGAAAACAAAGAAATAATTGCGTCATACATAATATCATATCAATAAATTATAATTAAACATTAAGCTTTCAAGCATGTATTTTGAAAGTGGAAACCGAAACAATTAAGTAGAAACTGAGAAGCAATCTAATACATAAACAAACTTAACCATCAAGTGTGGCATTGATATATATTTCTGTGATGAGGCAATCCATTGTAATAAATATTGTTGGTCAACGCCCATTTGTTATTGATTACATTGTGACAGTCATGATTGTTGACGACAAACATAATAGTAATGGTGCTGCGACGAATTGTCGCTCCGGCGACAATTGATCTGGGCTTTATTTGGTCAAAAATACAGGGTTAGGGTTAAAGTTGCAGTTGGGTCTTTGAATAGCTTTAGGGTTAGGGTTAGGTATGCTTGGTCCAGGGTTAAAGGTAATAATTCGGATAGTGTACGATATGGACCGCAGATCAATTTTCGTCGTACAACCATAATGAATATAGTTTGTTGGTCAGGGTCATGGATATTGTGAAAGTGTGATTAACTTTGTGCACCCAGCAAAGTGGTTGTGTAAGAAACAGATCGATAATCACGTTTCTTCAAGTAGTTTTGAATGATATTGGAGGAGAACCTAATAGACGGGGTTATCCGTCAGGCAGGACAAATTTGTTTACCCTATGAATAAATTATTCTTGTTTTGTTTTATTTCTTTGTTGTTGTTGGGGTTTTTTTTTGCAATTCCATTTTACATTTTAATTTTTCTTTTCTTTTTTATTGTCCTGTATTTTTTTCTTTGGTTTCATTTTACCATTGAAACACTAGTAAAATATAATCTGTAAATGATAAGTTCGGAAACAGTTTTAATTGAGTGATATTCATATTTTAGCATACCATCCGTGACACTATTCATCATTGACGGATAGATTATAAAGTATAAACAATCACTAAATAGGCCTAATACATAATAATAATAATATAATAATAATATAATAATAATATGTCTTGTTTACCCAGGGTAGTCTCATCAGTACTAAATACTGTTCTCCCTGAGGGCCCTGCATATTATTACCCCGGCTTTAGCATGGCAACCGTAGCGCTCAGTGCATTCAAGGAATAAATCCTACCAGGTACCCACTTACTACACCTGGGTCTAGTGTGTCAAATGTAGATTAATGTCTTGCCAAAGGACATTAGTGCCGTGGCAGGGAGTTGAACTCCGTACCTTATATGATCTGCAGTCCGGTGACTTATCCATTAGACCACAACACCTCTACATGAGTTCTAGCAAGTGCAGACGATCCATGCGGGCAGGGTGAACCTTTTACGGGTTCGATTCTCTTATATCATATGCATGTAGGTACATCCCCAAGTTAGAAAAATAAAGGAAAAAAATGAACACTGAACACATCGAATTCCCATGTTTACCGCTTTATGGAAACCTAACTTTCGGAAAATAACATCAACGGAAGGGAAAGGAAAGAAAGACTGCCTTTTCTTCCTTATCTACTCATGCCAAAAGTATGTACCAATAAGGATGTTGAGGTTTCCTGTAGCTAGTAAGTGTGTTAGTGTTTGTGAACTTCTAAAGGTACAGTTTAACATTTTCATGGCCTTTATGAAACAAAAATTAGTCTCAGCTGGTGTAAACAGCAAGGTAAATTAGACAAAGAAACAGTGAGAGCAGTCATTTTGTATAAAAAGGATACAGTATATTTGTTTTGATATTTTTCTTAGCCAGCGTAGAAAACACAAAATCATGATATTAATTATAGTCGAGACAGATACTTGTATACTCCTTTACCGAAAGATTACCGTAGTTCGGAAACTCTCTTTCACAAATACTCTACAGACAGACAGGAATACAAAGAGTTTTTTTCAGAACTACTCTCTCCAAACATGTGTGACCTGCTCAGAACTTTCATGATTTCGATCACTCTTTCTTCCTTTTCTTCTGTCCTCTTTCCATTTCACTTCCTTTTTGGTGTATCTGTGTATAAACACCGAAAACCAAAACCAAAAATCGTTTCGTGTGTTTAATTTAATTTCATTCTATTATCTCTTCCCCTTCCTTTCACACTTCCAACATTCCTCTAAACGCCCCATAAGTGGGTTATTTTTCACGAAAGAATATATCAACAGCCTTTTCACAGAGGCTCCCACATGGCGTTACCGAAAGCCTTATATTGTTAACGTCGTTATTGTTTTACTTTCTTCTTCTTCTTCCATTATATAATAATAATAATTATTATTATAATTATCGTTATCATTATAATTATTGTCATAAATATAATTATTATTTCATCATTACCACCGAACCTAAAACTTGTAACAGAAAATTCAAGTATTTATGCAACCCCCAAAACTATGTAGCCGGGCAGTGTTGTAATGTTGTTGCTGATCTTATTTTGGCGTTCACCTCATTAGACCTTTTTACTAACTTTATGCATACTTCTTGTACAACTGGGCAGCGTTTCATCAAACGGTCATAAGCACAAGTTCGCCGACATCCCATTGAAACGGTGTATTAAAATTAACATCCGTTTCAAAAGGATGTCGGCGAACTTGTACTTATGACGGTTTGATGAAACGATGCCCAGTTTCTGGTGACGACTCCGAAGCTTGTCAGAGGCTTGCCCGATATAACAACACCTAATGTATGCAAAATGATTCCATCCGTGAAGATGCCATAATCCATAACAGGTGCACTAAATAGATAGATGGTAACTATAAGGTTCTGGAGAGAATTGAAATACATTTAATAGTAAGCAGGTCTATTGACTATTCACGCCTGTCTGGTTGTTTTTAGGTAGAATCAGTCTCGCCGATTCATTAATAAATCCCAGCTCAGGGGCGGATTTTTTTCCTTGGCCATTGGAACCCCCCTCCCCTTTAATGCTCGATTAATTTTTTTGTTGTTGTTTTGTTTAGATTTGGACATTACTCTTAATGCTCAATAAACCTTTAAGAATATATAATGGATGGATATGATTGAATTCCTTTTTTATTTTTTCAAATTTTAATGTTTTATTTCTTTATCTATTTATTATTATTATTTTTCTGCAATTGTTTGGATTCCCCTTTTAAAAACACTGTAGCTGCCGCTATAGCTTGGAAACTATGTGCGCCTTTCCACATTAGGCCTGATATACCAGTATTTTGCGTTTAAAGGCATTCGGTAACTTTGAGGAGGCTTGATTTAATAAATTGTTGAATTTTGATATCTGTCTTGTATAATGATGTTCAGAAGGATAAATTAATAGCCAGACACAGAAAGGTTTTCAAATATATAATGCTATTATTAAGATATCTGTGACTGAATACTGAATACGAAAGCGTATGGCCATACGCTTTAGTCTAACACTGAGTCACTGGGGGAAAATTAGTCTGGTATTTCCGGTCACTTGCATATGTTTACTTTTGTGAAGCACATGATGATTTTGAAGTGCTTTTTTCCCCCATGGGCTTTATTTTTACACCATATTACATACACTGATAGCATGTAAGGCCAGACAGCTCAGATTTTATCAAGCCTCCACAAAGTTACCTAATCACTTTAATATGTTTTAAGGGAAGCAGCCCTTGTCATTAATCACTGAGCAATGTTAGACACTGTATGGACAGATGTTTAATCGATAACCAGGCAAGAGGCTGGAGCTACAGGTTATACGATGTTTTTAACACGTTTCCTTTAGTATGGGAACCTGTCCCGAAATAGTTTACATAATGAGCTACTTAGTCCACCGATGTCATTCACAATAAAGCTTGTCAGCCTGAACGAAGCCGCCGGGTTTGGCCCCCAGAGCCCCCCAAAAGGGCCCTCAAGTCGGGTCGATTTCAACCCATCTATGCGCCAAACTTTGACAGAAGGAAGTTGTATTATGACTTTACATTAGCAAAACACAAAAACTGACGTAATTTACCGTCGGGATATGGTCAGACGGCCCCTAAAAATTGGGATAAATTTTTCCCCTTAAGGCCCATGGACCAAATTTTGTCAGAAGGAAGAGGTATGGGCATGATGGGTGTACCTCAAATATATGAAACTGACAAAAATAATCCATCAAGAAGGGGGTGTAACACTTTGTTGTTTTCTTCAGGGGGTGTGTCACACCCCCTTCACAATGTCAATTTTTGTCAGTTTTCATATTTTCGTAATGTACATCCGTACCTCTTCATTCTGACACAATTTGGTCCATGGGTTTAAGGGGAAAATGTACCCCAATTTATAGGCGCCGTATTGACAACTCACCCCGACTGAAAATGTCAGTGTATGTGTTTTTGGTAATGTAGACTCATACAACTTTCGTCTGTCGCGCATATGGTGGATGGGTTGAAATCGACTCGACTTGAGGGCCCTTTTATTTATTTATTTATATTTTTTATTTATTTATTTGTTTATTTTATTTATTTATTTATTTATTTTTTATTTTTTTATTTTTTATTTATTATTATTATTATTTATTTTTTTTTTTTGGGGGGGGGGGCTCTGGGGGCGAAACCCGGCGGCTTCGTTCATGCTGACAAACTTCTTGTGAATGACATAGATGGTATCTTTAAGAGTCAAATCTCCTATGTAAAATGGGGTGACTATTTCGGGACAGGCCTTCTTCCTTGTTATCCAATATTTGTGCAGACAACATTAGGGTTATGTATTACATCAATGATCGATTGATGTCAAAACAGGGGGAGGGGGGTGTGAAAATTTACGTAGTGGTATATATAGCATTGGGTAGAGCTGGTGAATGCAGGGCTCACATGTTGCCCCTATCCCTTCGGGGAGGATTCCACTCCCCCTATTTTTAAAATTCTGGTTGCACCACTCCGTTACTTATATAGACAAAATTACTACTTTGCATATGAGACCTATGTAACACTCGCAAGACTACTGGTACTTTAAAATGGGGGGGGGGGGGGGGGTGATGTCGGACCAAACTGGCCGAGAAGCTAACTGAATTGTTTCCGATACACAGCAGATAAACATATGAATAAAGTAAGATTTTTCAAATTTGCAGAAAAATGGTTGTCGAATTTCCAAATTTGAGGTGTAACATCCCCACCCCCTCCCCCATCCCTGCGACACTCCTCACAAACTTGTATAGCAAATATCTCAAACTGGGTTTCCCCTTTCATGATTCGGCAAGTGCATTTACAGCATAAGTAATGTAATTATCATTGAAAGAAATAAACCTTAAAAGATTAATGCATGAAAGCTGACAATTGGCTTATTGGCTTATTAAATACATTCAGTGCTAAGCATAATTATATGATATATTTATAGATATAATTTTGTTCAAGGTCTATAATTATTCAGAATGCTAGAAAAACCTATTATTTGAACGACAAAAATATATAAATTTATTTACAGTGTATTACTGAGTTTTTAAGGGACTATTTTTGACACTGATTCAATTCATTTTGGTTTGTAAATAAGTATTTACAACCTGTTTTGGAATGATTCTATAGCGGGTCAGAATGTCACGTCAGAAAGGGACTTCGAAATTAGTAAGAAAATGTGAGTACAGATGGCTTATACTTTCACGTGACCCCTGGCGATCATGAAGATTGTAATCATAATAAAATACAACTAATAATGCAACTGTGGAGCTCAACAATTAATAGAATAAAGTAAGAAGCAAGGATAGATCAAGATAGAGGAGAGAGAGAGAGAGAGAGAGAGAGAGAGAGAGAGAGAGGGATGGGTAATGATGGGTTAAGTGAGGCACAGGGATGTAAATACATGGAGAGGGAGAGAGAGAGAGAGAGAGATACACTTAAATACAGAAAATGGAAGGGGAAAAAAAGAGAGATAAAGAGGGAGAGTGGAAAAGAAAGAGGGAGGGGAATGAGAAAGAAAGAGAGAGAGAGAGAGAGAGAGAGAGAGAGGGGGGGGGGGGGGGGCAGAGGCACCGAAATAGATAAAGAGGGTTTACTATGAAATAGATTTACAATAAAATAGATTTAAAGAGGTCTTCTTTTACAAGTGCTTACCGTTATCAAAGAAGATTATAATTGTAGTGAAGCAGAAAATGTTCTTCTCCACTCGTAAATCCATATTCTATTATGGGTCCAAAGTTCCTACTACAATGTCTAATATTGTATGTGTTTGTACGAGCAATGTCCTTGCCGACTTTAATCAATAAGGTAAATTTATTCAGCTGTTTAATGGGGGAAACATATTTTTCAATGGTATGGAGTTCTGGACAAGTTCATCGTTGATAAATCTCGTATTTTATATCGGAAGTGTCAACTCATGAATTGTTATGCTGCTTCTGCCTAATCGATAACCCAGAAACACTGGTCGAGAAGAGGGAGGTGTATTACTGGAATTTGATTTTATCGTCGTCTCAGGACAACTACCCCCCCCCCCCCCTCCCAACCCCGTATCATCCATTGACAACAGCCGTTCAGACAGCTCCCATTTACCCCCACACAACCTCCTGAACAACAGTCCGCTTATGAGGAGAAATGTCATATAGGCGGGCAGTTGCTGTACGCGAGTAGTTGGGGGGGGGGGGGGGGGGGGGGGTGTGGTATCTTTCCTCCATATTTTATACCATGTATACCGATGGTGCAAAATAAGTTGCATCACCACCTCATGTAGCTGTTCTTAATTTCATTGTAGTGATTCATACTTTTTTAATTACATAACGAGGCCGTTGATATTTACCTTAACTTTTACTAAAACTATAAGTGTGTTATTCTAGTAATACAGTTTGACTCAAGTTTGCAGCCTATAACATCATTCCTACCCCAGGCCGTATGAGAGGAGACATCTCATATGATAATGTTGTAAGAGAGAGAGAGAGAAAGAGAGAGAGAGAGAGAGAGAGAGAGAGAGAGAGAGAGAATAGTATAAATCAAACGGAAACCTGAGGCGCTCAATAATGAGGCGACATGATTCTAAAATAGATGTATCGTTGAATCAATATATCTTGTCATTGATTCCCCCTTCAGATTGATGTCTTCTGAAATGGTTCAAAGGAGGGCTAAACTAAGCGTTGCCATGGGAACAAATGCTAGATACTCATTACTTAAGACCAAAATTATTGAGATATGAGCAAATTCTTTCCTTGAGTAGCCGTCTTTTTTTTAGATGCGGGCAATTATGGATGCTATAAAAGGGAAAGAAACGATAAAATTAACGTGCGGATGTTGCACCCATTTATCCATGGACCTGGGAGACGGGGCGCCCTGATAGGTGGGGATGCTGCAGCTTCTACTAAAAGAGTTGGTGGTACTGGGTGTTGCAGTAGCTCCTCTAGCCTGCATTGGTTATTTTCAGGGGGCACTGAGGAAAAACCCTCACCACCCCCAGTGAAAAGTACTTAAATGCATTTGTTTATTTTTAATTTTCCGTACTGTCAAAAAATTTTGGAGTGAAAGGGCACCGAAAATATGTAATCTGTTTTTCTTATTTTTCGCTTGTCAGAGAATTTGTCGTGTAAAAAGTGAGGGTGTGTCTGTGAGCGCCACTGTACTGCCCATTGCTGGAATACTCCCCAGGGAGCGGAGAATGTGCATACATTGTGTGCTGGCATGCCAGAATCCGATGACAGGGGTAATAATATATCTGTAAAGCGCTTAGAGACATCATCGATGTATTAGGCGCTATATAAAAGCGTAATATTTTTATATTATGTGTGTGTGTGTGTGTATTTGTCAGAGAATGTTCGGACTTGTGCCCACTCCCAACCCGAGATTTCTACATCTACCGCTGTCAGTGCATAACTTTCTACTCTCAGCACCCCCTGTCGAACAACGCTCCCAGAGCCCTACATTTCATCCATATACTGTTTTTAATATTTGACAACCTCTTTACATCACGAATACGACATAATTCCATTAATTCTGAATTATGAACAGTAGTGGCCATTATAAGTGATCGAAACGCAATTAAGGGTGATCGCAATTTCAGCTAATTGTGTAGTAAAGTGGTTAACATTCAGATAAGGAAACAATATTGCTAAACCAGTTATCTGGTTTCCTTAAAGTTAGAAATATCATGTAATAATTATGTGTGCTTTTATGCTTGTTTCTTTCTCCTTTCCCCTTCTTTTGTATATACATCAATGGTCATCTCGTTTCTTTGAGGGTTGCTGGGTTGGTTGGTGATTGAACGGTGTGCTCACTTATACCACATTCACACCAGCGACACCTCTAACAGACCGGCAACGCACCAAAAATAAAATGACATTATCCCTAATGGCCAAGAAACGGACGGTTTGGAGTCTGTCTGTGTGGAGTGCGTTTTGCTCTGCTGTAAGGGTGTATACCATACGGTCAGAGGCGTAGCCAAGGGATGTCTGCCTAACTAAATTTCGAATGCCCCCAATATCCCTTAAAAGGTGCAAACATGATACGATATGATAATGTAATGTTAATTAACACTGTAAAAGTTATGTAATGCATTCGAATGTCAGATTTATATATTTCAAAATGCTCCTTGTTTAAACTCGGTCGCTACGCTCCCTCACATAATAATATAGAAGCACGCTCCGCCTGGAAAAAAAAGAAATCCTGTGCGCCTCTGCAGGAAACCCACTTCTGAAAATAATCATGTCAGCACCGTATATAACAAATGGTTGTGTATTTTTGTTTTGTTTTGTTTTTGGTCTGCCATGCAGGCAGGACACCTTCCCTTTCTTACATCATTTTTTTGTAATCTTGTGTTTTGTTCTTTCCTATTCTATCCCACATCTTTCATTAAACCCCTCTCAAATTTGTAACCTCAGTTTTAACTCTTTCCCAAACATATTTGCAATAAATCTATCGCCCTCTTTACGCACTCCCTCCCGCTCTCTCTCTCTTTCTCTTATACTTTTTCTTTCTCTCTCTCTCTCCCTCCCCCTCACCGAGCCCCTTTAAATGGCGCCGAGAACATGACAGGCGATGTCCATGATGTTGGATTTTATTTTGGTTAAATTCTCCATTACACATTGTCGACGAGTACTTTGTCATACCAACCTCAGCTGTTTCCATAGTAATCTGGAGGCGGACAGAAAAGAGAGAGAGAAAGAGAGAGAGAGAGAGAGAGAGGTGGGGGAGAAAAAGAGGAATATTAATGCATTCACTTTGTTTTTAAAATGACATTCACGATTCTATGATTTGAAAGTTCATATATCCATATTTTTTGTAATCCAAATATTTTCTTTCATGTAGTATAATTAAGATTTCAAATTTGTTAATTATTATTTGCTTTTGATTTTATACTTGCTGAATCAGATTTTGTAACTTTTGTATTGTAAATTCATTTTTATATGCTTATGCTCAGCCTCCTCAATTTTTTGGCTCATTACACCACTGGGGAGGAGAAGAGACAGAGAAGTTCATATTAGAGGCAGGGAAATTCTCTCACATATCTCTACGAAACAATAAACGAAACACAAGAGGGCGATATTTGATTTACTCTGAATTACAATAATTTTTTTCCCCCTTCATTTTATTTACATTTTTAATTTTTATTCACATTCCAGAATAATAATTACGCTACGTTTGACGCCCAATGATCACCAAAATACAGTAACGTAACATTCTACTGAACGATGTAAATGAATTATTGTCCAATTGAAACAAATAATAAAGGATTGCAGATTTCGAATACCCCTCCCCCTGTCTGTCAGCCTATCTTTATTTCTCTCCCTCTTTCTCTCTCTCTCTCTCTGTTACTCTGGCATGTATGGCTCTCATTCCCCTCTCCTTTCTTCTGCTCCTAATCCTGTAACTATGCACCAGTTTCTTGCTTTATGAATTCCTCATTTTAAAAGGTACTTGCATTGCTTCTTGTCACGTGTGTCTGTGTGTTTACCCCCTGTGTAGATAATAATTGTTTGAATGGTAATTATGACCCGTCAGTAAATACAAAAAGTTATCTCTTTCATAACATCCATGTTCATCTCCAAAATTCACAAAGGCTCTTTACAAAAAGATTTATGCGTCTCAGCGGTTTACTATTAAAATGGGATAAATAATGCACTATTTCATCAGGGATCATATTCTATGGTCGGGTTCGCACGTTGCGAAGTTGGTTCGAACCAAGGCATAATTATGACGACTGAAACATCAGTTTACATTCGTGAAAATATTTAAGCTATGTTATGGTAAGCCATCTTAGCAGCATTTATTGTCGAAATTATGGATATTTTACTTTCTAGCGGTCATCGTCAGACTGGTTTCAGCAATAAATGTAGTCTTCTGTTATCTGATTTTGATGGACGCGAATAGGGCATCTGGGAGCTTGTTTCCGCAGGGGCCCCTGGAGGAAGCAAAACAGTGCGGCGCGCACAAACATACTATGGTAAGCATTACATCCAAAAAAGACGGTGCTCACTCTATCTCCGACTTCGTGTAACGAAGCTTGAAGTTGGCATTTCATTTTGATCAACTGATCAAGGAACTCAATAAGTGCTTGTTTTTTTTCAATCCATATTGTTTCCAAAGTAACCTGTTTTCACACGTCGACTGATGGTTTCAATAGATTATACGCCATTTGTTTATATTTCATGTCTTCTTCTTGAAATAGATTTTTATAACCTGTCAACTCGGAGGACAATACAAGGGGAATCGGAACATAAATCATCTTATATAATCCCTTTTTTTATTATGCCTGTTTGTTTTGCATCTAGGATTGATAGTCCACTTGCACGAGAAGTGTCTATTAATGATTGGTGATCAAGTGATGTGCCTATATTCTTTTGGCAGCTCATTATGAAAGTGTGTCATTAATTACACACCTCAGATTTGTTATCAGTTTCATTCATGTCAGACTGAGAGTGCATATTTGCATGTCAGATACTCGTCATGTTCTTAGCTCCCTTTTGGATCCTGTTTTAAATTCGTTAGCCTGAATTACCGTCCTGCGAATTCAAGATAATTATGACATTGTGAAAGAAGAAATTGACATCCTTGTTTATCACTGATCGATATTTTCCACTGAGATTTCTTCAAAATACTGTAGCCTACATGCTCAACCAGCTTTAAGTGATGATAAATCACTGGATGGATTGTGCGCTTGCATTACTCCAAACTCATCTAGAATGACTCCCTGATTTTTACAATGGATTTCCTACGTGACTAAGTCGTATCTACAGAAGGTAAGTTCCATTTATTACTCATTGTCTTAATAGGTATGATATTATCGTATCATATTTCATATTGTGTCCCATGGAGCAGTATGTGACAAGACAAATATGTGATGCTATTATTTACATGTATCCAGGGCGTTGATAAACGCCAATTTAGCAGGAAATTTCAAAACAAGCAAAGAAAATGTCCTTATAGTTTTCAGATATACGCACAAGCGTTTTTCAAATTTGTCAAGTGATCTTCCAGTATTTTTCACACAAACAAGCTAGCGAGCAAGCAAAAAAAAACAACAACAGACAATTGGGGTTTCACAAACCCCACACCCCCTCTAAGGACGCACCTGCCTGTATATTTAAAGATTTGCTCTTAAAGTGCGTCTTTCCTATTTCATGTGCTAATCATTGTACAATGTGTATATTTGACGATTGCTAATTAAGGATGTCATCTAAAAATGTGCTCCTATCCTAGCCCGCCCTTTTATAGTCATCAAAGACAAAAATAATATCATCCTCTGAGAAGTTCAGCATCATACCGCGGAATACATGACACATTTCCCACTTACTACTATTTTTGAAAACAATTATTAGAAGAGTAATTCAACATGAAAAATAAATCAAATAGAGTTGGGGCTCTGAATCAGAAGTAATTTAAAACCCGGAGACACGAAATTTTAATTCGAAAATTGAGAACAGTTTATTTGGGTGTAATTGCTTAATATTAAGTAAGTCATTAAAAGAGTTCTGCTTTTCCGCATTTTGATAACACAAACAATTTCATTAGGTCTTGGATATAAGATTTGACATAAGCTTAATAGTGACCGCTGTTGTTTATCTATATAACTTTGAACCGATTAACAAATATCCTGAATATAGTCTTGAAATCGCAGAGGACAGTATTTACAATACCTGCACAATAGACACATGTATATTCCATGTAGGTGATTACGGTGAGAATACTTTTAACTTAAAGATATGCTTGGATTATTTGTATTTGATATCTGCAATTTCTCTTATATACATATATGATAATTTTGTCAAACTACTAGTATATCGAATGTGTTACGGTTTAATTTTTAAGTACAAGTCAGTAATGGAAAACGCATTTTCACACAGGTTTTTCATGTGAAGTCATCTCCTCTTTTGACAAAACTAAGAATTCAGATTAAGGATTCTCGAGGTGCGAAATACTATGCAAAGCAACATTAAAAACATGTAGACATAATGCTTCGGACTTTGGAATTTTGTCTGGTAACTGAACTTTTTGACAATTAATATTATGTTTATGCTTTGTTTGTATGCGCATATTTGCAAAGTACATTTCCCAAAATAGTTGACAGAAATTGATAAGGTGTTTGTCTATAAAGAAGAAAAAACAACAACAAAACAAAACGGGGAGAAGGAAGTCCTCATGATTGAGACTGAGAGAAAGACAGGGAGAAGCAGACAGACAGACAGACAGAGACAGAGAGAGAGAGAGAGAGAGAGAGAGAGAGGAGAGATAGAGGAAAACGGAAAGCAGCAGCACATACATGTAGAAACAAGTAGATTATTGATAATGATGATGTTATTGGAAACTATGTTTTCATATCAATTGGCCTGTCGTGACTTTGACATCGTATAAGGACCTTGATGTTTATCAAGGGCATATTGCTCAAATTTCATGTGAATAAACAAAATTATATTTGCCATTCTTCACTGTGGGTAAAAAAAAGACTTTCGTTTTGTAAACAGGTTCTTTAAATAGATTCATGTCGTCAAAACACTACTCACAAGAAGACATTCAATTTTATATGTGTACACATTATTTACATTCGTAGTTTTAGATTGCCCCCAGGAAAAAAACAACACAAAACAAACAAAACAGACAACCTCTCTACCCGTTTGTGCCGTATTGTGTGTGTGTTAGAAACATGAATTATTATATGTTTTGTGTAAACTATAGTGTTTTATACTACTTGTAGAGCTCTCTGTATTCCGAATAAATTACTGATAATTTTGATTGATAATAATAATTGCCAGAAAAGCAGTTGCAGTTTAGGATAAAGGGTCTAGTTATGGGATTGGTATAGCTCCCAAAATGAGGAAGAAATTCAAGAAAATGAAAGACTCAATACCCAAATGCCCCTGCAGGAAAAGGGAGAGAGAGAGAGAGAGATTTTTCATGGCAGCCTACACTAAAACCTATCTTAAATAAAAGAAAGCCAAAAGATTTATGGAAAATAATAATGAAAGAAATTGTGGGCCGTCCTACACGTTTCCAGCATGGAAGGGGACCCCCTCCCAATAATAATAATAATAATAATAATAATAATAATAATAATAATAATAATAATAATAATAATAATAATAATAATAATTTTGTTTACCCAGTAACACCTATCAGCATCAATGACGTTCTCCTGAGGTCCGTGCAATTATCATTACCCCAGCAATTGCCAGCTCCCCATTTACACCTGGGGGTGTTTCATAAAGCTGTTCGTAAAGTTCCGCATGACTTTACGAACGACTTGAATATGAAGTGCCAGATATGATGCCCACAGTTTTTCCTGATGTTTAAAAGTGTGACTGCATTTCCAATAACCTAAATTAAAAAATGACAAATAGTGTACTTTGCATTAAAAATGTTTGTTATAATCAGAATTTTAATCTATATCTGGCACAGTTCAACTTTAGTTGATACAGTTAAAACGATTGAGCATCCCATTGTCTTGTCATATATAAGTCATTCGTAAAGCCGTGCGTAACTTTACGAACAGCTCTATGAAACAACCCCCCCCCCGGGTCGAGAGGTACAAATGTGGGTAAAACATCTTGTCCAAGGGTGTAAGCACCCAGTGAGGATCGAACCTAGGATCTCTAATATGAGAGTTAAGAGCTTTCACCGATATACCACAGTGCTCTCATATACACTAATTGTTATTATACGCAATTCTTTTACAACTAAAATGTCACATTGTTTCAAGACGGGCGAATGTAACGGCTCTCTGTTTTGTTTTTGTTTCTGCTAAATATTCTAACATTCAAAGTATGATGATCTTTTTTTGGTAATAAACAGGGTTTTTTGTTGGTGTACTTTTGAGGATTAATTCGTCATGGAGACCCCCCCCCCCCCGCCTCCCCCCTCCCCCCGAATGGATAAGTGACTTCTGTGCGAGTTTTTTTTTGGCGAATGAAGACAAGATGATGCTTATGGAGATGGGGTTCAAACAGAGGTGCACATGTGACCGTCGAATGCCCCCTTTCCTTGCCTGTTTTTTTTAAGCTCTTGTCATGCCATGCGTGAAACCTCCCATTGCCACTTTATTTTTAAGTTTTCGAAGAATGAGCAGTTTGATGACTGGACCCGATGAGTGAAAACGTTATAATTTCATATAATTTTCCTCATAATAGTAGACAAGAATACAGAGTATGTTGCTCAATAAACGTGGTAGAAAATATGTGAAGCATATCCGTTAGGCCAAGCAAAATTGATTCCTAAATTTTCGTCCGGATTTTCCGAATAAGGAAGGGGTTCCATGTTATTCAATATTTGATATTTTCCCCATACATAGAAATGCTATTGGATCAATATTAACATATATTTAAAATTTTCATATCATGTTTACATGCATCTCAGAGGCCCAAAACAAGAGAAATTGCGTTAAATTACTGGTTTTTGTTACCTCATTGTCTAAATGTCCTCATTATTTATTTCATTACAAAAGATAAAAACATATCTCTTTCTCCAGTAATATCGTGTTCTAATGTAATCTCTTACTCTTTGGAGTCTGTCTTTTCGCTGTTGCTGTTGTCTTTTCTTTTCAAATTTTTAATTCTGTAAGCGCTATGGTATACTTTCTGTTTTTAGCGCTCCTAGATATTCATTATTATTATTATTATTCATTTTTGAACAAAATATAAAATAACGAAAAAATTAAGGCGGTCCAAAAAAAAGGAAGGCAGAGGGCACAAGAAACTAGGAATTGATATTATTAGGCCTTAAAGCATAAAATCATTTTTTTTAATGTCAAGTAAATTCGCTAATGGCGAGCTAGCGTTGGTTGAAAAACTCACCTATGGCAAGTTAAGGGTTAAGTTGACTGACGCCCCCAGCTGTAGCCTCCGTAAAGAGAAGTAGCCAAATATCAATTTAATATCCATCGATTTCTTGAGGCTTGGTGCTAGCCATGTACAGGGAGGTTTGCTACTCTGACTGAACAAGTTTTATTTCTGTCATATCTATCGTCACGTAACCACTGGCCGAGTCATGTTTCAACCCTGGAAGCTCTCCTGACGATTCATGTGATCGTCGTCTTCCAGAATAACCCTACATTCATATAGCCAATGTTTCCAGACCGTTTCCTAACGAGAGGCGCTCGGGTTTTGATCCTAAGATAGGTCGGGTTATTTGGATGGTTGCTCAACTGGGGAGGGGTGGATTTTGCCTCCCCTTCCCCCTTGATCTCGGCCATGGAGTGACGAAAATATCTGAAACTTGGAAAATATAGGTAGAGTTTATCATAATGAATAAACCAATGAAGTTATGTATCAAAATGTTTTGGAAAGGTAGCGCTAATTATTAGATTGGCACGTATTGACAATAGACCTGTTTACTAAGTGATTCAAATTTATGGATGTTTCTTTCCTGGGGACCTAGTAACGAGGTATTCCATTAACCTGTTATTAATGAATGAACTACAATACTTGGAAACCAGTTTGCATACATTACTTGTTGCTATGTCTGGCAAGCCTCTGGCAAGCTTTCAGGTTGTCAAGAACAACCTTTGTTTCAAAAGTATGCATAAAATTTGAATCACTTAGTAAACAGGTCTATTCTGTATTGTGTATAATACAACTGAGGAAATGTTTATTTCGGTCCCGCGCAGCGTCAGAAATCGCCCCACAACATATTGGAAACAAAAGATGAGTAGGACTCTTGGCTATGTCACGAAAGTCCGCGTTGAAAAAAAACAACCAAAAAACAACCTGGAACATATCGCGGCGAATGTACGGGGGGGGGGGGGGGGGGGGGGGGGGGGGTAGGGGGTAGGGGGTAGGGGTGGGGTAGTGGGGATAGGGGGTAGGGGGTAGAGTCTGCCATCGGCCCTTCCAGGATTAAGGGTCGGGTTTACTTGCTTGCATGCATTTTAACTTTAAACATGGTAAAGAAAACAAGAGGATGGTTACACCTTTTTATCAGTTTAACAACTTTACAACTTTTATAGGTTTTACTCCCATGTTCTGACAATAGACCTGTTTACTAAGTGATTCAAATTTATGGATGTTTCTTTCCTGGGGACCTAGTAACGAGGTATCCATTAACCTGTTATTAATGAATGAACTACAATACTTGGAATCCAATTTGCATACATTACTTGTTGCTATGACTGACAAGCCTCTGGCAAGCTTTCAGGTTGTCAAGAACAACCTTTGTTTCAAAAGTATGCATAAAATTTGAACACTTAGTAAACAGGTCTATATAGCATATACCTTCTCTTCATGACTTTATTTTGAGAATACATCCCCTCGCATTTAACGTATTTTTATGCCTTGAACATTAAAATTATGTCATTTTTATTTCGTTGTTTGTTGAGCAAAAAACCCACGTATCTCTATGACTTACTGCATAAAGTTAATAATAATAAAAGAATGGAACTTGAGACGGTCTAGCCTGATAGATAAAATTATGTTTACAAGTAATGAAAATACAAGCAAGCACATTTCCTTCAACCATGCTGCTCTACATGCAAACTAAATTCATTTTGTTGTTGTTGCAAAGTATGAACGAACCTTTTTCAGCGATCATGTGAACATTATAAGGTGGCGGGATGGGGAAGGGTGATTCGTGAAGCCCCCCCCCCCCCCCCCCGTCTAAATCTTGGATCCGCCACTGAAATAATTATTTTGGACAATTTCTAAGGAACAATTCTGTATGTAAATCTTTTGGAGAGGTGAATACATTTGGAAATAGGGAAGCCAATACAATTCACGTATCCACTGAACATAAATTAACGAACGTAATTTCATTTTTTAATGATTTCGAGGAACTTGAAAATAGGGACTCCAAGAGGAAAGTGTAATTTCAAGAGGAAAGTTAAAATAATCCGCATAAAAAATTGGAATGAAGGAACATTTACCACATACACATGTCGCCGCTACTTCTTTTAACATGGGTGTACTTTTGTCATAGGACGTGTGCGATCACAATTTCAAAAAAATATTTGTAACTGCATATCATCATGTCTTATATAAAAGTAATTGTTTCGGATAACAGACATAATAATTCATTGAAGCTACGTTTATTGGTTGGGGGTTCCCCAAACTCATTTAAGATTGCGCAGATATCCTTACTCTTGAATATTTAGTTGTTATGCAAAAATGATAACAACATTTGTACCAGTAACTCTCTTTTATAGATATCAGATCTTAAGATTAGCTGTACATATATCAATTATTACGTAATTACATATTGATTAAAATATATGCAGATTGTTACTATTGCAAAACGGTTCTAATTGTATCCCCCGGCAGTATGCCGGAGGATACTTTTATAGGGTAAAAGGCCATATTTTGGGGGATAGTTTGTGTGCGCTCTAGCGGTCACATTTCTCAACGGATTTTGTTCAAATTTTGTATGAAGGTGTCTCTTGGTAAAATCTGGAACCCTATAGATTTTGGTGATGCTGCCCCCAGTGTTCCGTCTTTTATAGGGTCAAAGGTCATATTTTGATAGATGTCTTGTGTGTACTCTTGTGTGCTCTCTGGCGGTCACATTTCTCAACGGATTTCGTTCAAATTTTGCATGAAGGGGTCTCTTGGTGTAATTTAAAAACCTATAGTGTTTGGTGATGCTGCCACCAGTGTTCCGTCTTTTATAGGGTCAAAGGTCATACTTCAGGGCATGGCGTGAGTGCACTCTGCAGGCCACATTTCTCAACGGATTTTGTTCAAATTTTGTATGGAGATGTATCTTGGTATAATCTACACATGTTTAATTTTTTCTCAACGGATTTCGTTCAAATTTTGCATGAAGGTGTCTCTTGGTGTAATTTAAAAACCTATAGTGTTTGGTGATGCTGCCACCAGTGTTCCGTCTTTTATAGGGTCAAAGGTCATACTTCAAGGGATAGCGTGAGTTCACTCTGCACGCCACATTTCTTGATGGATTTCTTTCAAATTTTGTATGGAGATGTATCTTGGTATAATCTACACATCTTTACTGTTTGGTGATGCTGCCCTCATTGTTCCGTCCTTTATAGGGTCAAAGGTCATTTTTCCATTTCTTGCACTCTTACTTCTGCATTTCTTGACGGATTTCGTTCAAATTTTGCATGAAGGTGTCTCTTGGTGTAATCTAAAAACCTATAGTTTTTGGTGATCCTGCCACCAGTGTTCTGTCTTTTATAGGGTCAAAGGTCATACTTCAGGGCATGGCGTAAGTGCACTCTGCAGGCCACATTTCTTGATGGATTTCTTTCAAATTTTGTATGCAGATGTATCTTGGTATAATCTACACATCTTTACTGTTTGGTGATGCTGCCCTCATTGTTCCGTCCTTTATAGGGTCAAAGCTCATGTGTCCCTTTTGTGCACTCTTACTTCTGCATTTCTTGACGGATTTCATTCAAATTTTGTATGGAGATGTATCTTGGTATAATCTACACATATTTAATTTTTGGTGATGCTGCCCTCATTGTTCCGTCCTTTATAGGGTCAAAGGTCATTTTTCCATTTCTTGCACTCTTACTTCTGCATTTCTTGACGGATTTCGTTCAAATTTTGCATGAAGGTGTCTCTTGGTGTAATCTAAAAACCTATAGTTTTTGGTGATGCTGCCACCAGTGTTCTGTCTTTTATAGGGTCAAAAGTCATACTTCAGGGCATGGCGTGAGTGCACTCTGCAGGCCACATTTCTTGATGGATTTCTTTCAAATTTTGTATGGAGATGTATCTTGGTATATCTCTCAACACATTTCTTTCAAATTTTATATGAAGATGTGTCTTAGTGAAACATACACATCTAAATTGTTTGCTGATGCTACCCCCACTGTACCACTTTCTATACAGTCAAATGTCATATTCAGGTTGTTGTTAGGGTCAAATGTCATATTTTCGTTGCATGCATTCTGGAGGACACATTTGTTAACTCATTTCTTTCAGATTTTGTATGTAGGTCCATTATAGATTACACCTCTACAGTTTTTGGTGATGCTGCCTCTAGTGTTCCATCTTTCATAGGATCAAAGGTCATATTTTAGTGGATGGCTTATGTGCGCTCTGAGGTCATACATGTATTTCTTCTGAATTTTCTATAAAAATGCATTATACTCTAATCTGCACAAATCGTTTTGGTAATGCTGCTCCTAGTGTTGACAATATTCCGGGCCACTGGCGGCAATTTCTACACCATCCTTTTGTTTTAGGGAGGGGATGGGGGAGGGTCTTTGTTCCTCCTTCAAATCGCTGCCAGTGCCGGGGGATACATTTCGCATTGCGCGGCACCAGCAATGCACATTTCTAGTAAGAACTAATTATTTTACGATTTGAATACACAATTTTAGTGAAAATGAAAGGGCTAACTGTGACAGACGTGGGAAATAAGGTTAGTACTTATAACAAAATTATTCAGCCTATTCTATTGGAGGCCATGAGCCCCTTCTGCTCAACGAGTTTTGTGATATGCGCTCATTGCTCGACTTGAGGACTGAAGTATAGGCTCATAGCCACCCTCTTGGCCGTCTTTTGGATTTTTACATTTTGAAACTCAAACGCTATATTCGTCTTCTGTATCCCCCTTGTGCCTTGAATTTGTGTGCTATTTTAACTATTGAAATTCGAATTATATAGTTAAATATTTTTTTTTCAAAACAAATATACCTAATTATTCAACGTGACCGGAAGCATATTTACAAAAAAATGAGTGATCTGCGGTTGCAAAGTAACATAACAGATATATCATGTATATTAAAAAAAGTACTGGGTAACAATACATTCAGACACAAGAAGCATATTATTCAAAATAATGGGTGAGATAATTTAAAGTATATAAAGAAGAAGTAGTAATAAACTGAGGCAAAAGAACAAACAAACAGAGATAAATAACCTATCATAAACAACGTTTCCTTTGCCGAATGTGTATATTCTCCGTACTGACAATCAACAACATTCTAAATTTGCAACATTTCATTCAAGGAAGTCAGCAACTGTTTATTATTGTTTACTAATTGTGATGAAGACATTTGTTGCATAAAACTTAAGATTCATTGGGCTATTCAGGTTAAAGCAATTTCTTTAAAAAAATATGCAGATATGTAGAAATGTGGAAGTTGTGGAAGTGCAGTGCCCGTAAGTAGACCAAGGGGTAAAACGTGGTTACCAAATATGCTACGAGCCATTATCTTTCTCTCAAATTTGCTCAAACGTGCGGGAGGGGGAAACTCCCTCCTCCCTGCACCCCCCCCCCCCCCCCCCCCCCCGGGAACACGCTTCCCGTGCTCGTCAGCAATTTCGCACGCTTCGCGCAGTGCCCTCCATACACAATTTGTGTATGGGTGTGTATGGATGGCTCTGGCTTCGCGTGCTCGCAACCGCTCCCTAAAATTAAATCCTAGTTATGCGATTGCGATTCATTTCTGTTCTATCGAGTCCCTTCACTTATGGGCATACCCCATACCCGCTGCTTGTTGGTTTGGGGATTCCCCTAATTCAGCAAAAACATACGAGAAATCCTTATTCTTGAATATTCAGTAGTTCTGCACATAACACCATTTGTACCAGTAACTCCCTTTCATAGAAATCATATCGTTTAAGATTGCTGCATGTATATCAAGTACGCAATTACATATTGATTAAAATGTATGCAAAATATTACTATTGCAAAACGGTTCTAATTAGAACTAATTTTACCATTTGATTATGCAATTTTAGTGAAATTTAAATATCTAACTGTTACAGACGTGGGAAATAAGGTGAGTTGTTATATAACAAAATGCATTCAGCGTACGTAAATGGCGGTTCGGAGGCCATGAGCCCCTTCTGTTTATCTATGCGCCCCCACTCAACCGGAGAACGGAAGCATAGGCTCATGGTTACCCCATGACCGTCTTTTTGTGCCTCCGCCCACCGAAGGTGGTGCCGGAAGCATTATGTTTTCGGGTTGTCCGTCCGTCCGTCCGTCCCGCTTTCTTGTTCTAGCGATAACTCAAGAACCATTTGAGGTATGAACTTCAAACTTGGTGCTAGTATGTACGATCTGATTAGATTTTAGGGTACAAAGGTCAAGGTCACAGAGGCCAATTTCTGAAATATCAGGCGTTCAGCCTCGTTCTCGCGATAACTGACGAGCCATTTGAGGTATCAACTTCACACTTGGTGCTAGTATGTATCACCATATAGGAAGACGATCTGATTAGATTTTGGGGTACGTAGGTCAAAGGTCAAGGTCTGAAATTTCAGGTGTTAGCCTCGTTCTAGCGATAACTCAAGGACCATTTGAGGTATGAACTTCAAACTTGGTTCTAGTATGTATCACTATAGGAAAACGATGTGATTAAATTTTGGGGTACGTAGGTCAAAGGTCAAAGGTCATAGAGGTCATTATACAGGTGTAGGTGAAATTTATGTTTTTTTTTACCTCTGTTATCATATCTCCATTATTTTGTATTCATGACTAGGATGAGATAAAGTGATCAGGTTTTGGGCTGATAAGGTGTAAGGTCAAATGTCAAAGAGGTCAATTAACATGTTATTAAAGGCTTTTTATTCTGGTTCAATAAAAAAACAAATCAACATGAATGTGCGATATATTTCTGATCTGGCAAGGGTGGAGGCATAAATTTCGACTGCGCGCAGTCGAGAATTCATCTAGTTGATTATTGTTTTTAAACTTTTGGAAAACAAAAACAACATCAGAATTTAAAGCATTTCAGTCAAGGAAGTCAGAAGCTGATTATTATGTTTAGTCTTTGTGATAAAGACATTTGTTGTATAAAACAATAAGGTTTACATGGCTTTGGTTTAAATCATTTTTACAAGAAAGGAAATTAGCCTGATACATTTTTGTTAAATTTGGTTAGAAGTGATTTAACATATATAAGTAGAAACTTTTTTTTCAACCACGCTCCTCATCATGGAAAATCATTTCATAACGAATCTTGAAAAGAATGGAAAAGGAGTTTTCATAGAGGCTCGTGAACATTATAATAACGTGGCGGGGTCAGGAGTGGGTGTTGTATGGAACCCCCCCCCTCCTCTATCAAATCTTGAATAATCATATTCAATGAAATGAAAGAAGACTTCTGTATGTAAACCTTTGCAGAGGTGAACGCATTAGGAATGGGGAAGCCCGTACAATACACTTAACCTCCGAACGTTAAAGACAAGCTTGAGTTTGGGTAAACAAACTAAAGTGAAAACTGATTTGTGGGCATTCTCATTTTTTTTAATGTTAGAATATTTTATGAAGAAGAATATCATAGTAGAAATGTCCCCTGAAAATTAATGCTCTCCAAATGTCCCCGTATCTGCAATAATCATGATAATGACGAGAAATAGCTGAACTTCTGAAGTGTTCGGACGAAACATTCACGTCACATGACGCGTAATCCCACTTACCATTTCTGTGTTCAGTGCATGTGCTCTTCAGTTGGATTGAGTCAATTTTTTTCATTTTGATGATTCCAAATCCTCACAGTACAATACCTGGGGAGCGTTTCATCAAGTGTTTTGTCGGTGATTTTTACCGACAACTGTTATAAGCTACTGAAATCCTTGCATCTGATTGGCTGAGAGCAAATTTGTAGGTAAAAATCACTGACAAAACTCTTGATGAAACGCTCCCCTGGTTTTATTTACTACAATAATCATTATTTCCCGATTGCTGGGAGACAGTTTCTTTCACAATGTAATTTCATGACCAGAACTCAACTTTATCTTTAATGAACAAATGCAATTAAAAAAAAAAACACTATTCATACCTGTATATCGTGTCTTATATGAAAGTCTGCGATTGTGATTTCGAGAAACTACAAGAGGGACATTAAAATATCCTGCACAAAGTTTTGAAATCCAGGAACATGTACTCCTCACGATATGTCTCCGCTAATGCTTTCAGCATCTAGTTTGGATATAGACAGGAAGTGCGCGAAGCTAGCGATCGCTTACACTTTGGTTGGGGATTCCCCAAAGTCATGTAAAATATAATATGCAGAAATCAGAACTCTTGAATATTTAGTAGATATGCAAATAGCAATGTACTACATGTATTTTTTTTTACTAGTGATGCCCTTTCTTAGAAATCGTATCGTTTTGAATTTACTGCTATCAATGATGAAATCAGATATTGATTAAAAATACATGCAAATTGTTACTATTGTAAAATGGGTCTATTTAGAACTATTTTTTACATCTGAATACGCAAATTTAGTGAAATTTAAATATCTAACTAAGAAAGACGTGAGAAATAAGATGATTAGTTTATAATGGAGGGTATTCATCTCTTACGTTGGCGGTCCGGAGGCCGTGAGCCAACCACTGTAAGTTGGATTATCAAAAATTTCTTTAAACGATTTGAAAACTAAAAGTCTATGGCTTATGGCCAGGCCACCCCTTGACCGTCTTTTGTTTTACATTTCTGAAACAAATTACTAATTTTCATCATTATCTTTCTTGTCATGATTGTTACTGATTCTTTAAAGCAGATAACCGGAGAAATGTCCCATAAAATAAGAAATATGACAAATTATACATTTTTGGAAAGCTAATCCCCCAAAGAATACGATGAAATTAAATTTTAGAGATGTAGGCTTGTTCAAAAGGATTATCAGGACTTTTTTTCAAGACCCCTGACAGGGTCTCAGATGAGCCACGAGAGCGAGAATTCTTGCACTAGAAAAATGACGTCATTCTCGGGACAGCTAGCTTACGGTATACGACTTGACTGTACTGTAGCTGTATGAATCGTATATGTGTGTGTGGCTGCTGCAGTGATTCACCCAGTGATTGATGGAATGACGGTGTGATTCCAGGTTCTAACATCTGAATCAGGGCCAAAATCAGACATTTTGCCGACAAGATTTTCAAAGATTGGAAGAAATCAGTAGCTTACCTCGAACCGTGAACGTTATGTGCGCGCGCTGTATTGACGTGATCGTGAGCTAGCTAGAAGCAAGCAAGTGTGTCCCGAGTATTACGTCACATTTCCAAGGTTGAAAAAGAAATTGCTCGCGGGGCGAAAATATGCGAATATTTTGGCACAATTTGAAACAGAATAATGTTAATTTATGAAAACCTATGGATTTCGAATGTTGATGGAATGTTTTAGGGCATCTTCCCCTTTCCGTTGATACCAAATTTATTGCATTTTGATTTGTTTGTACATCTCCGAGTAACACCTTTAACAGAAAAAAAGTGAAAGGAAGCATACTAATGAGTGACGTAGGATACAACCTGAGGTTACAAAGCAATAAGTTGTAAAAGAAGTACAATGTAACAAAACATGTAGACACAAGAAACAAACATATTAAGAATAAGTACAGGGACGAATTGAATTTCAATTTGCTGTCAAATGATCATTTCAATAATGATGATAAGTTATTAAACTGTGAATATTGTATTGCTTTCTCAAAAGCAGTCAGATGATATTGTATGAGGATTACGTAAACCCACCCATTGTCAATCTGTACCTGTTTGACAAGACATAATAGAGGAGCTTGTTAAGTAAGTGTTCTATGTGGCTGAAATGCTGAAATTTACCATTCATGTCTGAATTGCACAAATACCTTGTAACACCGTACAATACTCAAGATTGTACGATGTAATTTTGACCTAAATTATCTCATAACAAGAATTACGATAACAGAATTAATCCAGGAATTTCATATACTTTGTGTTTAAACTTACAAAAACCAAAAAACAACAGACAAAAAAAAAAAAAAAAAAAAAATTCTGAATTTCAATTTATATAAATTTCAATTATTATTTTAACCGCTTATTTGCTCATTACCCTACTTGAGATATTATATTCGTTACATCTATAGTATATCTCTCTATGAAGTACTTGACAAATTTCAGTTTTATCACGTTCCTTCACTTGGGGAATACCCATTCTATTGGAGCAATGATGATTGATTTGGGGATTCCCCGAGTTGAATGGTTAATGATATGAAGCTGTGCGAAATCACTCTTGAATATTCAGCGTGTTATGTAAATACTGACGGACCACGTCAATGATGATCATTTACTTTCATAAAATTATCTGGTAATGGTTGTTTTTAGCATAACTGAAAGTTGTGTACTTGAGCGTTGATGTTAAAGGTTTTTTTTTTTTAATGTAAAGCATATGTCTATTATTTAAAGGTGAGGAGGCGAACTTCAGTTAGGGGGTATCTACAAGGCCATTGAAAGACATAACCGTCATAAATGTGATCTAAAAATCAGTCGGTTTATAATAACGAATCAATACGCCGTATATTGGCGGTTAGGATGCCGGTTATAGAATTACAGACCACGGCATTCCTTGACTGTCTTTGACACTTTTAGTTTTACACTAATACCCCTGCACACACGGCGTAATTTTGATTACGTTATTACCTGCCCTATTCAAGCCTGGGAAGAACAGTATGCACTGTTCGTTTTACAGTAATTTTTATCTTGATGTGTGATGTCACACTCAACATTGCGCGTCAAAGACCACACTGCAGTCGCCCACGTAGTCCCACGTCATGCCTATGACACCTCGTGTGGAGCGGGCTTAACCCTTTCGAGACAATTGACCACATTTTGTGGTTTGGCTCAATAATTATCTTTTGATTCAGAGCTCTAAAAAATATACCAGATGTATGAGTAGCCAAAGAGCAAAATGTCTGCACACACTATCTCCATTTTTGTTACATGACCATATTGTGTTTGATGCCAGGAATTTAAGGAAACCAGAATAAAGTCCTTAAACTGGCAACTTATTGGCAACTTATGAGAGCTTCAAAATCATTGTTTTTTAACATTATTGGCAATTTTTTCAACTTTTCTCAAAATCCCTAACCATAGATTATATTGTTTTTAAAGACATTACACATTATTAGAAATGTGCAGCACTAACAAGAAAAATATAATTGTTGCCAATTTGAAGAACATAATTTGATCAATTTAGCCCTTAAATAATTCCTTTGCTGAAAGGGTTAAGCCCTACTCACACGAGGCATCATTTCGATTGCGTCATTACTTGCGCTAATCGAGCCTTTGAAGGGAATTAATCTACACGACAGTTATTAAAAGTATTGTTTGCATTGTTCATTTTGCAATGGCACTTTTTTAACGACATCACTCTTCCATGACTCGCAAAAGACCGGAGCAGTCACTGACGCAGTGCAACGGGCATTACAGGAATATCAATTCTTGCAACCCATCTTCTGTTACTCTCTTGTGCCCTTGTTTGTGCATTGTAAAGTGATTTTAATTTGTGATGTCTTGTTATTTTATATGTATAAGGCCAGTTGCACATGCATGACGCGTCATTTTAATTACCCTATAAAGTTATGATGAAACTTTTTGCATATAAGCGAGTAATTCAGCACAATGTCTGATACACACTGCTCATTGTACTTAGTACACAGTCACATGAAGTCACGTGATAGAGAAGCAACTGATTTCTGCATGTTGCCACACTTCGCGCAAGCTTGGGATAGGCCTACCCCGAGAACAGATTCAGAAGAGCACTTGCCTGACGTATGTGTCATGAATATTCAAATTTGTATTGGGTGCAGAGCAATGCAAAAATACTTACAAAAAATGAATTTTACCTCCTTTTTGCATGTTTTGGGGATTATTTTGCCGTGCTTTAAATGCAGGGCAAACGCATTATAATTTCTGAGCAGGATACCTGTTATTGGGCGATGATTTGAACATAACTCATCGGAACAGTAACTATAAATCAGAACAGTACATGATTCAGTTAGTATATAAACCAAGAATCACAAACCAGTATTTGGCGGTCCGGATACCATGGGGCAACCGTCGTTACCAAAATTTATATACAAGCTCAGTCGCTTGGCAAAAGACATTTGGCAAAAATCATTCATGGCTCATGGGTCACTCGGTCCATGGTCACCCCTTGACCGTCTTTTTGATGAAAAAGAAAAAAATAGTATAAATGCAGGTCTTGCTATGATTGATCATATTTGTAGAGAATCCTTTTTTTTTTCAATTTAGTTGGGAGGAAGTAATAATGCCATCCTTTTGCAAAAACTAAGCTTCCGATCCTTCCATTAACGTATGAAATAATAATGATCATATGTGTATCAAAATAAAGGTATTCCAAATTCAAAGAGTTGATATTCGAAGGCTAATTACCTTGACACTTTACATGATGATTACAAATAAAGTGTGACTCCTCACATTTAACTTGATACTTTACTTGCATCTCTGATGTTAAGCATGACCAACTACATCGTTATTAACCCGTAGACTATGGGAACCGGGTGGCTTCTGTACTAAGCCTATGAGAGTTAAAGAATGTAGTAGTCAACAGGTTAAAAGAGAAGGTTGAGTTCTGGGAAAAGGGAAAAATAATTTTTGAGCTTTCTCATTCATTTTATGTCAGTTTGGAAGAACATCATAGTAGAAATGCCCCCATGAAAAGGATTGCTCTTCAAATGCCCTCATTTTTCTGAATATGACGAAAAATAGCGGAAGTGTTCGGGCCGAACATTCAAGCCACATGTGTGTGCAGTCCCATATATCAATTTCCTTGTGCAGTGCATGTGTTTTTTGCGCTAGTATCCCTCGGATGCTCAAAAAGTTGCTGCCTTATACCTCTGCAATGTTCTCTTCTGATCCTCCTATCATATCTATGCGCCTCTTGCCTGAATTCCCCTTGTTGCGGATGAGGCTAGTGCCATGTTCTCCATATCTTCTAACGTTCTCCCGGATTGGTTTCGGCTGATGGAGGCTCCCTTTCTGCATGTTCTGATAAACTTTCCCCGAGAGCCTCATAAATTCCTGCAACTCCCTGTCCGGTGAAATGTAACTACGAAGGTCCGCTGTTCAGTCGCAGATTGAAACATCTTGCCAATAATTAACTGATCATTACCAGACCATATAAAAGCCTCACATAAACAACTTGGCAGTCTGGTAAAAGTTTCCACTTCAATCGTACAGAATCTTGCAAAAATGCTATCAAAATTGGTCAAGTTTAATCACAAAGTACTCAGACATGTGTGGCACCAGTGAACGTATTCATTTCAGTTTTTTCACCTATTTACCAAAACTTTCCAAAAATGGAGTTAGTACCTTGTAATCTGTAATAACAATATACTCAGTCATGCGTGACCTCAGAAATACAAGAAAGGTATCAGTTGGAAGGTGAGGAGACCTTTATGTTGATACACTCTGTATAACTCAGTAGTAACTAATTACAATAAACATTACAACACATCTATGCAGTATAGCTTACCTTTAAACCTCATTATAATTTCCCGAAATTATGATCCTCAAGATTTCCTACACTTCAGATCAAACATGACTGCTGTTGGAAAGAAATACGTTTCGTACATGTCCTAAGATTGATACAAGCAAAATATTAGCACGCTGATGCTTTGGATTCTTTCGTCTTATCAATAACAACGTTTGCCACGTAACGTATTCTACAGTTCTACAATCCATGCAAATAATGAATCCTTTTTCATCGCACCTATTAATGTAATACACTCCCGTTGTATGTGCATAAAGTGAAATATAACGTTGCGTTCTCTTAGCATGATAATGCCTGATGGCGTCACACGGAAGACACTCCCCGTTTAGATGGGGTAGGTTGGAATTCCCCAAGGACAAATTAGAAATGCATTGAAATGATTCATGCGTGATGAATATTAATATTATGATATGTAAATTTATAAGAGGTGCAGACCAATACACATTTTAGTTGTTAAAATAGTAACTTTTCGTTCTAATGCAGGGAAAATGCGCCGCTTTCTGTACAGATTAGCAATTGATAATGTATCATTATATTGGTGGTATTAGGGGCTCACACCGCAGTCTTCTCATTTCAAAAGAATCGAAATAATGATGCATAGATTGTAAAACACACTGGAAACACTAACCATGACTTTGCGTAGCTAATAACTTAGTTGGTATATAAGCCCAGCGCCACTCATAAGCATATGGCGGTCCGGAGACCGTGGGCCACCCCTTGATATCTTCACTAACCATGATGTCGAATAATCAAAAACCATACTACTAAACTTAACTCTCGATTTGCAAACAAAGTGGCGACGTGGCGATGCCAACCCGGTCCATGGTCACCCTTGACCGTCTTTTTATCTGGAATTTGAAATTTCAAGGCGGCAGAATTAAACAAAAAACTTATATTTCTCAACATTCAAATTTGCTCATCAGAAATATTAAAACATTACTTTAACCTCAAAATCAAAATTTGATAATCATTTAAACAAGTGTCTATAAAAATATTAACTTCGCATATGCCATAAAAATGGTATTCATGCTGTAATATGGCATTCATACTGCTAATGCTCAACATTCAAACTATTATTACTACTACTTCGCATATGCCATAAAAATGGTATTCATGCTGTAATATGGCATTCATACTGCTAATGCTCAACATTCAAACTATTATTACTACTGCTTCTGTACTACTACTACTACTACTACTGCTGCTACTACTGCTGCTGCTGCTTCTGCTGCTAAATACAACTAGTTAAGTCGGACATGTATATCAGTTGTTGTAAAAAAAATCATTTGATAACTAAAATCCAATTCTGATATTACGCATTAAAATAAATGAAAAGGAAATCAAATATTTTTTCGGCCATTCATGTGTAATCATAAAGAAAATAACGAAAAATACATTTTTTTTTTTGGAGAGAGCTATCATGCTGCTTGGTGGCGGATGGGGATATTCCATGCAGTGTTAAAGATGGACCGACAGCCCACGAGATAGACAACGTCAGAAAAATTGTCAGGAGGCCGCCGAGACCGACATTATTGGTCTCGTGTGCCGTCGCTCTCGTCGGCTGTGGTCGGTTAGGATGCCGGAACAGACCCCAGCTATTCGTGGCTGTCTCTTAAAGTTCAATCATGAATCCAATACTTACTTGTAGGACATCTTCTGTTTTTCTATCTCATGTTTGTGTCTCATACTGTGATTTTCATTTGTAACAATTTTGATTTCGCTCTAAGCTTATCATTTTTCGTCATATCAACGAAACTCGCCCACTCGACCTATGGTACCCCCTGACCACCTTTTTGATCAAAAAAGGACATACCTTAATGTAAATAAGAAAATTAATGTGATAATTGGAAACAAAAAAAATATATATTTTTTCGGCCATTTAAATGTAGTCAGTTAATGAGTCAGTTTAAAAACTCAGAACAATAACTTACTATTATTTATTTTTGTGGCAATTATTAGATGTACCTTGGAATTAGCGGTGTCATATCAACATCAATGGTATTCTTATCCCTCATCTTGATTATGCAGTGGAAAGTTCACCTTCATGAATATCACTCCAATGTTTTGCTTGATTGCACCTCTTTTCAGTAGGCAATATTAAACACATTGCAAAAACACTTATAAATTGAATTGAAGCTTCAGAATATTAGTTTAAGCTTTGAATTATGATCGAGGTAGCGTCAAGTCATTTGAATCGTCTTCTTTTATACCATTGAAAGCGAGACGTTATTTTGGCGTCGTAGGACTGCGCCAGTTTTTGGCGCTGTCTTTGACTCGCTATATGAGAGTGAGACCGAGTAATGAACAATGCAAAATTGCATTGAATTTACTGGCAAATGCAATTATTGACTTTATAGGCTTGATTAGCGCAGGTAATAACGCAATCGATAAGACGCCTCGTGTGAAGCGGGCATTTAATACAGCTACATGAGTCAAACCATATTCGGGTAAGTTCAGCATCTGTTCACAAGCCCGCCAGCCATGTTTCTAAAAATAAAAACCCTCTGTACCCTTCACCAAAAGGCACACTGCTAGGCAGGGAATGCATTCTTGTTCTTGACATGCAAATTTTAATTCAAGTTAGACGCGACGGGTAGAAATAAAAGGATCACGAACGCTCTTGTTTACAGTCTGTGATCAATGATCTCCCCTGATTGAAATTGGCGGCCAACAGACGAAAGTATGGTAGCCGTCATGCTCTAATCTCGGCTGAAAATAATTTGAGATGACCGTTTGATGAACGACTTGTGTGTGCTGGCTAAAGTAAACTGTCTCGGCTTTCTATTGACTCCGTCCTACTTATTTCTGGAATCAACGTTCATTTTTAAAATTTTGTCTTCGGTCTCTTCTTACCTCAGTCTTTGCTTATAGAGGATAGAGGAAAGTGCAAAATGGATTTGAACTTGAGTATGCGTTATTACACTGTATTGAGTGCTTTTCTCTTTTGAACACGAAATGAAAGATTAAAGGAAGGCCACACTAATATTTAATAAATTTAGTTTGATAACAGCTACATTTGTTTTACACTCAAACTTTATAGTCTCAACGTTCATTAATACGAAGCATCAATATTACTCTGGCTTTAGCCCACCTGCCTTTCAATGAATAACTTCCTACCAGTACTAATGTACCGTACCTGGATGGAAAGTGGCAAATGTAGATTCATGTCTTGCCCGATGACATTATAGTGTCGCGGTTGTGACTCGAACTACAAATCTGCATGTGATCCACAGTCCGGTGACGTAGGATGACCGCCGAGCAATTGTCTCCGGAGCATGTGTAGTAGAACAAATGAAACGTATAACATAATGTACCATAATCTTTGTGATTCGCTGAAAAGAAAGAAAATTGAACTCTATGCAACAGGGTCCTGTTGCCTCGAGGCTCAACTTGATAAAGCGATTCAACTCATCATCTTTATGAGTATGATTTGTAAGAGAGGTGCTTCAGAAAGATTAGTTGTCTCTTCCTGTATTTTTTTACTCTCTTTTAATTATACTACGTATCAAGCTCATGCAGTTGTTCCTCAACTAATACCCAGGGCATCATAAAAGAAATAAAGTGGTAATATTTCTTTTGAAGGATGCACCTGTTCCGCTCGCGGTACTACGTTCATTGTAATCGTATATTAAGACTGAGGTGATGTACCCAATGACTATTATATAATTTCTCGTGAATTCATGTTCCATTGTGATATAATCCCCTCCTTACAGAAATATAACACAACTCGCTTCTGGAGGCTGTGAAAATAACGCTATTCCATTTCCCTCTTTTTGTCAGTTTATTATAGAAACTGTTGAAGCAGATAATGTTATTTTATCCCATGAATTGAATCTTGACAATAGGGACTTATGATAGTTTAAAAGTCGATCGCATTTGAATGTTATAGCATAGGTCAGTGACATATCATGATTGTTCATAGATCGCTTTTGCAATAATCGTATATAATAGCGGTTGGAGTTTACGACGCCAATAAATTCGCACACAAAGTTTTATTCATATTGTTCATGCATTACAAAATACTGCTTGAGCAGTAGCACACCTTTAATCTATTAGGAAGAAGCACCCTTCGATATCACACCTGGGGGTGTTTCATAAACCTGTTCGTAAGTTAAACTCGATTAGTAATACCAATACTCTCTCAGTCTGTAATGTGAGTCTGTCCCCATGGTCTTCTTGTCTGTATGTTTTTGTGTTTTGTTAATTTGTCAGTACGTCTCCGTTTCAACCTTCCTGCAAGACAGGTTTTCTTCGTTTCTGTCTCTCTATGCGTTTGTCTGTTTTGACCCCATTAGAATCCTCAATACAGCCTACACGCGTGACAAGACCGACAGCCCAGGGATGGACATGTCGGGCTCGCGGGTTTAATTCTGACAACTTTTCTGAGCGTCCTTCTTGAATGCTATATGCTGGAGTTGACCCAGTCATATGTATATCCAGCATGGAGTGGAACTGGGGGTACACCCCCGTTTGTAGGCCCAGAAAAAAGTAAATACAGCATGCGTTGGGTCTTCGGCACGCGGGGTTACCCACATGCACCCCCTCCCCCCAGCCCAGCTTGGATATATTTTATCCGTTCATTGATACGTCACTTTTCATAACTAGAGTCTTGATTATTAAGCATGATTAGGGGGCAATATCAGTCTCGAAATAGCTCCCACAGCATCAAAGACATCCCTAGAAGGCATGTCTAGGTCTCAATTGATTCTTGATATTCACTCCGCCCATGTTCTTATCCCATTTCCCTCTTTCTTTGGGCGACAGCCCCTCTCTCCCATCTACTCAGATAAGGCAATTAACCCTGTACCCATGCGTACTGAATATTAATTAAGATAACTACCCTGCGAGATTTGTTGCCCGAATTCATGTGAAGTATCAAGGAAACGGGCGATAGCATAGCATAGGCCCAGAAATTTATTTATTTATTTATTTTTTTAATATTTAAACTGGGTGACTCATTATCACCAATACTGGTGGTCTTCCATGAGGTCCTGATAGCAATAATAAGTAAAAATAATAGTCAACAAAATCATGAACATAAACTCATAACAGAAAATAAATAAGAACATACATAAATATAAAGTATATGGTATCCTTGTAATTAACAGTGTTGAAATCGTTGCACTTTTCTATCATCTTAATAAATCATCATATGTATAGACGGTGATATTTTCTAAAATCCGTTGACAAAATAACCATGTATATATATTTAATTTAGGTAACACTGGCTTCAAATTGGGCCCCTGTCTTACCAGATGGATGAAATCTGAATTAAAGGGATAGTCAATCGCAGATTGTGGACGTTTTTATGCCCCGAGAGGGCACCTTGTTTGTTACCCGATCCTGCCGTTGCCCCGTGGGCTGCAATCTTCGGACAGACTAGTCGAGGTGCAACATGCACGCTCCGCCTGAGCTCGAGCCCTCGTGCGAGATTCGGTCGGATTCGTGCTGTCCGAAATATAATCCCAGTAGTCCAACGGACGCGTTCGACGCACAAACTTTGTGTACAAGTGAATGGGGCTTACGCAATCCCGACTTTCCCCACAGCCGCCTGGTTGCGTATCCCTTTAACAGAGCCACTAATCGGGGGTTGGGGTGGGAGGGCAGTTAATCTTCCTTTCATGTTCATCATTTCCAATTTTCCTTCCTTCTCACTCTCTCTCTCTCTCTCCCCCTTTATTTCCGTCCATCTTTTTTTTTCTCCGTTAGATTGGGGGGGGGGGGGGTGAGTGCTCCCTGCTAGCCCCTGTATCTACGCCACTGATAACAGGTGCGATCATGTTCCCTCGCAATTGAGCCGACTGATTTTGTCTCTTCACCGAGTCTCAGTAATGACACAGGATCCACCATGGCTCAGTGGATATCATAAAGGTTTTCGAACCGGCAGGTACAGGGATCGAAATTAAACCAGTGGTCTAGAACCTTTCTGGAAGGCAGTTACCCTCGATTGCCAAATACTTCAGATAGGATTTAGAATCGTATGTTCCCTGGTTGCTTCGATAGCCTACGCTTACTTTTTTAGCTGTCGAGTAAATAAAAAACATCAACATTGATATCAGTGACAGTGACATCTTCGTTACCATAACATTTTATACCAATGATGATTTTGATGAATGTATGCTGTCACGTGATAATTTCATTTTGTAATAAACAGTTAACAACATCAGAATAATTGAAAGAACTATAGTAACAGTAGTACTGCAGCCAAATGACATTGACTATGTTGACCTTGAACTCGATTGTATTAAGAATTAAGATATAAACCAGGGTGAGAAAAAATAGTTTATTTTCGTATTCCCTTTCATTTGAACTAAATACTTGAACTATTGATTACACTCCCGGCGGAAATGGTAAAGCAACATTTGTACGCTAATTTACTTACAACCCCCCCCCCCCCCCCAGTCTCTCTCTCTCCTGCTCACATTCTATGTTTTGGTTTAAATGTTATTGACGATGTTATTAGTAGTTTTTGTTCATTGATCATGTTCATCTTGTAAGATGGGCATGAAAGTGAGTTGTGTTATTCATTGTGTCTTGTCACACTGCTTGTGTTGGCACGGCGTACACACTGAGTACAATATCCCTATTGTGTTTTTTGTTTTGTTTTATTGTGTTTGGGTTTTTTGCGGTGGGGGGGGGGGTGTTACCCAGTGCATGATTTTTATTCTTCAATTAGGGCATTATTATAACTGACAACCAGGTCAAACATGTATAAATCTAATAAACTAACACTAAAATTCAAAAGTTGAATAAATCTAAATTAATCCAATGCAACTTTAACTTGCATTATTCAATTGATGGAAAATGTGCTTATCCATATATTTCAAGAAAGGCAGAAGGGATGAAACAGCAGTGAGTATAGTCTCAAGCGCGCTGCATCATGACCAGGGAACAAATTGGAAATTTAATGCCGTGTGATTTTCCACCGATTCTTGATGTCTCATGCAGACAATCAAATAATGAGTTTGCGAACATGAATCATGCTTGATGGGATAGGAAACAGCTTTATCATACTCCAGACGAGGATTCTCTTTGCACGATCGTTTTCAAAATTACAAGTTCTGTTCAAGAATTGAAAATATGCAAAGCCACACGTATAAAATAAAAGTGCGTGCATGAACACATAACCTAGAAGGGCCTCTGATGATTACAGAAGAAAAATGTTAGGCCTATTGGTCTATACACGTTTTAATAACATTTAAACCAGACGCTGGGTTTAAGCTCGGTCTATCAATCTAGTTCAACAAAATAAGTCACACCGATGATTTCCCTTTAACATTACTTTATATCCTCGCCCCGGGTTTAACTAAATTAGTAGAATACGGGGAATTGTCTATAATAGTGTAGATTGCATGGTTTAAGACAGTACATACATGTATCATCTAACGAAGTTTATGTTCCATGAATGCTATGCCGGATTGTACCCTTTGATGAAACGTCGTGGTTGCTAAACATGAATCTTGATGTTATCGTCTGCAAATGAAAATTGTAACTGGTACTACTAGTATCTCATTTAATAACACAGAGGCGCCACGCGGGATATTTTTTACATTGAGTGGGGAAAATAAGGGTGAAGCAGCCTTTCTTGCTTCCTACAGAATTACAATCCTTTGCCAATGTAGAAACTTTATTGGCGAAAGATACAAAGTTTTATTTAATTTGCAATGAGCTAAAATTTCTTTCGGAAATAAAATAGTGAAATAATGAATTGTGTGTGCCCCCCCCCCCCCAACCCCACTTGCTGAAAATAGCATTGTAATTTATCTCAGCGATTATTCCCCCATTACTCATGTTTAACACAGCCGTAAGCATCGATCTCCTTACTGGTTTGGGTTGTTAGAAAGAGAAAGAGAAAGAAAGAGAAATATATATAATATATATACAGAGAGAGGGGTAGAGAGAGAGGGGGGAAGAGAAATGAACAAATAAATAAAGCTAAAGGCAGAGAGGGAAGGGAGAGGAAGGAAGGAAGGGAGCGAGAGAGAGAGAGAGAGAGAGAGAGAGAAAGAGGCACAGAGAGGTGGGGTGGGAGTGATATAATGCTTGCCATTTCTGACATGTCTTTTCCCGAATATTCAATAGAACTTCATTTTTGGAATTTGATGTGAAAAGAAATAGCAGGTCCCACCAAGGAGGATTTGCTGCAAATAACATCACAAGGCAACAGCAGTTTTGAAAATCAAAGGTGTTGTAAAAATTTTAGTGAAACACCGGATTAAGCCTCTCAAAAATGGTTCATGATTGTGTATGTAATCTGAATCGTATGTATTCTCACTCATATTTGCATATACTTTGCATGACATTTTGGGGTATTTGAGAGTAGTATAACAGATACAGTGGAATGCTTCAAGATGATGGCTTGAATGCAAATTAACATTTAATTACACCCCTAGTTTCCATATATAGATCATGACGTTGTATAAATCAATGTGTTAACCTTTGGGAGAATTACCGGAATAATATTGGAAAGGTTAGATGTCGAGAAATGCTATCTTATCAGCGGAGAGGTACCTATACCTGAATAATATCAGCACGTCAGACAATTAGAGAAAAGGAGAGAGAGAGAGAGTGAGAGAGTGAGAGAAAGAGATAGAGAGACAGAGTGAGAGAGAGAGAGAGAGAGCGAGAAATGGGGAGAGAAAGAGACGGAAATAGAATGACTGGGAGAGCTACGATGGTTTCACATAATGGCTATTAGACTGTTGTCATGTATATTGGCAATAATAAACCAGTAGGCTTAATTTGAATAACTCTCACTGTCCATACTTTGTGTGAGATATATGAATCAGGGTGTGGAAAGACGTCGATGTAGATAATCCAGGCGAAATTTATCTGGATTTGCTGTCCATACGGTACTACATCTCAAACTTAATCCAATTCACCATCCATGTCATTAACAAAACAATTGTTAGCCTAAACGTAGCCGTCGGGTTTAGCCCCCAAAGCCCACCCCCACAACAGACCCCAAAATCAGGTTGATTTAACCTATTTACCCCATGCATCAAACTCTGTCAGTAGGAAGTACATGATCCACCCGGATGGGATCAGATGCCCGTAACACTTGGGGTCAAGTTTTCCCATTTAAATACATTGACCAGATTTTGTCAGAAGGTGGAGGTATGGTTGCACGTCACAAAATATACCCCCTCCCCCCAAAAAAAATATCGTAATTTAAAATGGTCTGAGTAACTTGAGGGTCAGGACAGGATCCTGAGAAAAATTCCTTGTTGTTACCTTGGTCATGACAGTGTGAATTTTCCCACTTGTAGTTATTCCTCAACTGTTTTATGCAAGAGGGCCCATTTTGGTTTTCATTTTTTATTTTGTTTACTTTGTTTTTTCAGTGCGAGACCAGTCTCTAGACAGTTTTTTTTTTTGGTAAGGATCTGTCTTGGTCTCGATCTGGAGACCTAATGGCAAATTATGTAACCAAACATTTGACCCATGGTCTCGGGATTCTAGGTCTTCAATACACTGGCTGATGCAATATACCTAAATTCAATGTGCCCCCCCCCAAAAAAAAAAGAGAAAAAAAAAAGAAAAAGGGAAAAACAAGCAAAAGATACGACTGCATCTTCAATATGCCTCCGCTTGTATTCAGATAATTCCTGATCACCTACAAGTATAATATAGTTGATGCGCATTCATCAAATGGTTATTGCGAAATTGTGATTTAAAACACTAAAATCCTATATTACTAATTGACCTCTGACTATAAAGCAATATAATCAGTTGTTCTTGAGATATCGCGGAAATGTAGCCAAAAACTGTATTAATATCATGTAAATTAGCCGCTGAGACCTGCAACCTGTGACCTTTGACCTACTTACCCCCAAATTCTAATCAGTTCCTCTTTCTATGGGGATACATACTGGTACCAAGTTTGAAGTTCTTACCTCAAACAGTTCTTCAGAAATCGCGGTAACGGTGCTAAAAACCAAGAATTTCATGTAATTTCATGTAAATTGACCTCTGTGACCACCTTATCCCAAAATCTAATCAGTTCATCTTCGTATGGGGATACATACTAGTACCAAGTTTGAAGTTCTTACCTCAAACAGTTCTTGAGATATCGCAGTAACGAGGCTAAAAACCAGTAATTTCATGTAATTTCATGTAAATTGACCTCTGTGACCTCTGACCTTTGACCTACCTACCCCAAAATCTAATCAGTTCATCTTTCTATGGGGATACGTACTGGTACCAAGTTTGAAGTTCTCACCTCAGATAGTTCTTGAGATATCGCGGTAACGGTGCTAAAAACCAGTAATTTCATATAATTTCATGTAAATTGACCTCTGTGACCTCTGACCTTTGACCTACTTACCCCAAAATCTAATCAGTTCATCTTTCTATGGGGATACATACTGGTACCAAGTTTGAAGTTATCACCTCAGATAGTTCTTGAGATATCGCGGTAACGGTGCTAAAAACCAGTAATTTCATATAATTTCATGTAAATTGACCTTTGACCTACTTAGCCCAAAATCTAATCAGTTCATCTTTCTATGGGGATACATACTGGTACCAAGTTTGAAGTTCTCACCTCAGATAGTTCTTGAGATATCGCGGTAACGGTGCTAAAAACCAGTAATTCCATGTAATTTCATGTAAATTGACCTCTGTGACCTCTGACCTTTGACCTACCTACCCCAAAATCTAATCAGTTCATCTTCGTATAGGGATACATACTAGTACCAAGTTTGAAGTTCTTACCTCAAACAGTTCTTGAGATATCAAGGTAACGGTGCTAAAAACCAGTAATTTCATATAATTTCATGTAAATTGACCTCTGTGACCTCTGACCTTTGACCTACTTACCCCAAAGTCTAATCAGTTCATATTCGTATGGGGATACATACTACTATTACCAAGTTTGTGGTTCCTACCTCAAATGATTCTTCAGATATCGCGGTAACGAGAAGTGGGACGGACGGACGCACGGACGGACAACCCGAAAACATAATGCCTCCGGCACCCACCTTCGGTGGGCGGAGGCATAAAAAGAATAAGAAAAAGAGACATGTATTTATACATTCAGAGGGAAAATAGTATATTATTTTCTTAATAACCGATTGTGCCAATACTGAATAGTTCATCGCTATAATTCGTCAATACTTCAAGCGGATGATAGGAGGACATTAAACATATCCCCAATCATAATTGCTATGTACAATAATAGGCCCTGCATGGTGTTGTTGTAAAAGCTCTTGTAATAACTACGTAAATAAGATATCGTTATGCTATTTTCAGATCATTGGAGTACCGTAGGGGTTCTAAGGGGCCACACGTATTGCAGTTCCACTTCAAGAAAGTAAAAACATAAGAAATATGATTCTCGAATGACGACCAAACACTTTCAAATCGCATTTACAATGTGTTCACGTGCATGCTCTCAAATCTTTCAAGCATCTAAAGAAAAAGAGAAGAAAGTTCGAGGTGCGGAATTCCTTTTTCGCACAGTACGAGAACGAATGATGCGAAACTTCTAGTTGGAGTTTTGATGAGAATAGAAAAATGCCTGTCTATACGTGCTATGTACCCAAAATAATGTGATAATGCTCTTTACTCAAATGTTATGGCAACATTATATTTGCTTGTAGTAGACATGAGTAAACTGATCCCTAGGCTCTACATGGGGTTTCACATGTCATAGTAGGGGGCTTCGGAGGAGTCAGACTAAATTAACTGTCAATCGTCACCAAAATTGACAACGTTTTCGTTTTTGACTTGGTGGTGGTAAGTTTGGGGATGTTGAATTGTGTACTGGGTCAAGTGGGTTGGTTGATCTTGACGCGGCAAGTCTTTGAGGGGTTTGGTGGCTACATGATGCAAAGAACCATCGCAGGAACGTCACGAAAGTATCTGCTGGATCATCATTACCTTGCGGAGTCGCAGTTTATGCTCATACCTCTAATTAGAAGACAGGTTTATCAATTCAAGTATATATCAAATTGGCTCTTTTATTTCAAACTGGTACTCATTTTTAAGCGGCACAGTCAAATCCGAACATTATTAACTTAAAGGGGGGAAACTGCCATTTTCTCTGATGTATAATTATAAAATAGATACGAAATGCTGATACAATGCTTCCCATTTCTGACTTGATTTTCCCCAGTATTCAATAAAATCGTGGTTTACGAAGCTGATACAAAATAAATAGCAAGCTCAATAAATGACCATAGTGAAGGTAACTCTTTGGATGTTAATTTGTGTCCTGGGTCAAATGGGTTGGTTGAACTTGACGCGGCAAGTCTTTGAGGGGTTTCGTGAGTACATGATCTCAGATGATGCAAAGAACGACCACAGGGAAGTCCTTGGTCGTTGTTTCCGTGATCATCATTGTTTTGCGGAATAACAATTCGAAGTGAATGTTGAGTTTTCTTAAAGGTGGAGATTAATTTTGTGAGCTTTCTCATAATTTTTTTTGAAGAATATCATGATAATGGCAATGTTACGGGAAAAGGTTGCTCTTGAAATGTCCTCCTAGTAAAAAAATATATGTAATGATAATTGAAAACTGTCGACAAAATGTTGATGCCTCATAACTGTATGGCCCCCACATTTATTTGTAGTGCAATGAGTGCGATTTTCAGCAAATTGGAGTCGATTTGTTGTTTTTAACCTTTCAAAAACCTGAAATCACAATCATTCGTATGATATATTTGATATACGTTTCCCAATAGTTTCTTTCAGAATGAATTCGCATGACCAGAACATAACTTCATCTTTAATGGTGATTTCAAGATGTCCCTCGGTCCTCCCCGAAATCAGTATGTTGTCTTTCAATCTCGCAGTAATTATAGAATAGCAAATAGAGTATAGTCATAATGCTATTCAGTTCACATATCAAAATATACATAGTTTAATAACAAAGTGCTTAGAAGAAGCGATTCCGCGTGCCATCTTTTAGGAATGATCGGAGGATGTGTTAGCACGTTTGCCTGTAGATTGTTTTTGTATTTTCAATGTCAATTAAAGTCGCATATCTTGGTTTCTCTTCATTAATCTTAGTGTTGTTTCCTCCCTCAAGCACGTAATTGTTAACCTCTCTGAGATTACGAGCCCGAATGTGCAAGTTAAAATTAGATACTTGCTGTTGATTATTCAGGGGGAAGGGGGATACAGGATTAGAAAAAGGGGGAGCACAATCCAGAATATTTTCTGGCAACAAACAATTGTCCTTTTACTCTTAAGTTTTCTTTTTAAGGTGCCCCTTTTGGGTCGAAAATTTGAAAAGAGGGAACTATTCGGGGGCTGTGAACGTAAGGAATGCCACTTGGGTTTCAAAGGGGGGGGGGGGGGGGTGGAGAGCACGGGCCGGTTGTGCCCCCCCCCCCCCATAGCCAATGGATCATTTAACCAACTGAAGTACGGTACGAGATTATTGGTAGTTCATGCTGATGAAATACTTTGTACCTTTCATTTCATCAGACGTGTCGCTGTCATTCCAATAAAAAAATATTTAAAAAAGGATAGATGAATACTTGAGCTCAAATGAAAGGTCTAACTTTTACTCTTATTTAATGAAAAATGTTAATCACCTTCGATGTTTAGTTTCGGAGAAATATAAAATAGTAAATAAAGTTCTGCTGAAAGGTCCAACATTTGCTCTTTTTAATGAAAAAAATGTTAATAACCTTCGATGTTTAGTTTCGGAGAAAATATAATGGTAAATAAAGTTCTGCTGTGGTTTACCATTGTTAATTTTTAGTCAAAGTCTTGTAATATTGAAATGCATGCGGCAACATTGCCAAGTTGTTGAATATTTTATTAAAATTTATTTGATTGTATTTTTAATACTTTGAAAAAGGAATTAGGCTTATATTGCCGCAGCCCAACCTGACTTGGAAAACCTCAATATTTAGATAAGTGACCCTTGCTTTCATGGTAAATTAAGGAAAAAAATAAAATAGAAATCATCTTGTTTATTTCGTATTTCAAGATTCCTTGCATTTTACCTCTACGTATGTTTTGCCAGTCTTACAGTACCTTGGAAATTCACAAATGCAACTAAAATCGCCAGTTTGTCACCAAAATTATGAAAATAGGTCACCACTCTTAACTCTACACCTTCTTAACATAATTATCCATTCCACACTGCCGAGAGTATATCCATCTCCGTTTTGTACCACTGTACACTGCACAGGAGGCTACATACATCACTGAATGATTTATTCATGAATGTTCACTTACTCCTGGGGAGCGTTTCATCAAGCGTTTTGTCAGTGATTTTTACCGACAACTGTTATAAGCTACTGAAATCCTTGCATCTGATTGGCTGAGAGCAAATTTGTCAGTGAAAATCACTGACAAATCGCTTGATGAAACGCTCCCCTGAATCTATATGAACTAGGTCATCCTACATTTCTGCCTATCGATGAATATAATGGTCTATTTTTGACGTCACATCTCTCTTATTTTTTCACTTTATCATCAGTGGAAAAATAAGATATTATTATTCGTGCGTCTCTTTTGGTCTTCTGGATCGTGGAACCATCTTAGAAATGAAAACCGATACGAAGCGAAAGCTCGAGAACATTTAGAAAGGCAAATAAAATAATCTTTGAAAAAGAAAAATAATGATTAAAATAAGCATGTTTCATTATCTATGATATATCACTTCCTTGTTAATAATTTGTTCTTCCAATCTTGAAAAACTTTCTATTTTTGAAAAAATCTTTTTTTGTCACCATTTTAAAATTGGTCTATTGATAAATATCTTTCATATATTTTGCCCTTCTTAAAATTTTCCGCTTATAACCGTAATTCAAAATGTACATTTTACATTTTAAAATTAAAACACTCTATCCTATTTAAAGTTATATTCTATTTTACTCTCTCGATTAACAATGTACTCAAAATGCCTATATGAACATGTATTAAACCCTGAAAGAGGAATTCTCTAATCACAATGACCTCCCCGTCGTCATTATCGACCTTATCGACCACGGCTTTCCGATCACGATCTGCACTACGTTATCATTCAGAAGTTTCAAGAACATCATGTACGTATAAAAAAAAGAGAAAGAAGAGAGAGTTTGTTATGATTGTACATTAATGTGTGAACGCAGACATCATTACACAAGCAGGTGGTGTAAATAATTTATATGACTTAAATGATTTCATTTAAGTTAAAATAAACTTGTAACCCCAAGTGTTAATGTTACATTTTCCATCAAACGACAAAATAAGGGACTCTTTTAATCACAAATTATGAAATTCAATCGAAAAGGGAAAGGAAACAAAAGAAGAGGGGATAAAATTAGATTAAAAGAGCTACATCATGGTGTTTTTATTTTTATTTATTTTTCATTTTATCACTTCTAAAACAGAAGAGACAATGATTTAGATGAACTATATACACCATTGAAAATAAAACTTTTACTATGTCAGCTTTTTTTTTTATTGTTGAAATATTTTTCAATAAACGACAATAAACAAAGGATTTTATAACTGGGAATTATCAAATTAAAAAATATAAGAAGAGGAGATTGAATTAGATTAAAAGAAAGTCATCTTATTTGTTTTTTTATATCAAATCAGGCGGGGAAAAAAGAGGATGACGGATTGAAGTGTTGTGAGCAAATCAAAGAAGTTTTGTGTGTTTAGTTATGACATGTCTGTGTTCAACAATCGATAACCTCGCTAACGCTTTCCAGAGATTGTTGGCTTTCGAGGTTTCAGACGTCAGAGGTGTTGTGGTCTAGTGGATAAGTCCCCGGACTGTGAACTGCAAAGTGCGGGTTTCGAATCCTTGGCCTAGCACTACTGTCTTATGGCAAGACATTAATCTACATTTGCCACACTCGACCCAGGTGAGGTATATGGGTACCTGGCAGGAATTTATTTCTTGAAATGTTAGAGCGCCGTGAGTGCAGCTATGCTAAAGCCAGGGTAATAATTGTGGATCGCCAGGAGTGTCAAGTCTGACAGACACGTGCGCTGTACAAGAACCCACTATTATTTATTTTTCCTTCCATTTTTCTGACAATCCTGTATCCACCTCTGAACACCACGAAAGGATATCACATAAATATTCATAATCTTAAGAGCGGTCTCATAGGATCTTGATGCAATATTTTACCCTGGTAACTCTGAAAGTCTGGATTTGATTTGAACCTTGTCAGCAATACCCGGACAGTATTTTTCTCTTTATCTTACCTTAAAGGAGAATTAACCTCAAACAATAAAGACGATAGTGTTCAAAGGTGTTATTTATTCCTACTTGTTAGACTATATGGCTTCGGGCCAAAATATACGAGATCGATACGAATCAAGATTTTCTGAGCAAAATTTATCATCTGCTAGCAATATGTATCGTCTGCTAGCAATACATGGGGGCTGCCATTTTTTTTATGTGTACAAGAAGATTTTCTTAATCCAAATGCCCAATTGCCTTTTTCAAAATTAAAAAACCCATTTGAGATTAAAAATATAGAATAGATATGTCAATTTATTTTTAAACTGAAGATTTCCTTATATATTTCTGTTGAAAATCGATATTCGCTTAATAGAAATCTATTTTCTCGATACTGGACGTATGGGACGGAGCAAATTAATTCTAATTTTATGGATGCTTCTTCCCTGAGCATCTATAGCGGCAAAGTATGCATTCACCTGCTTTCGGATAATGGGACTTGAAAAGTCAGAATGCATGCTGCATATATTATGTTCTGCTCTGTTTGGCAAACCCAAGAAAATAGATTTTTGTTAAGCAAAACCAGACAATTTAAAAGTATTATAAAGATTTAATTTTTATAATACATGTAAACACCCACTTTATATTTTTCGTCACATATGGGATTTTAGGTAATGAAGAAAATCAGTTTAGGTCTTGGATTCAAAATATCTTCCTGACTGGAACATTTCTCAATGGTTCATGTACAACTCCAAATCAGCAAGAAAATGGCAGCCCCCATGTAAATGAGTAGGAGACGATACCGGGTGTTGGAATATCTTTATTTATACCCTTTTCTGATATCTTATTAGAAAATGATTTAGGCCAATAAATAGGAATATATTACACCTTCCAATATAAGTAAATTTGTAATCAGGGGTTAATTCTCCTTTAAAGTTAGTGGTTTATTTTGAATAGGTTCTTAATTACGTCCATCATCCCTGCATAAGCAGTAACAATCCATCACGATTCTAGCGAGGGACATGAAGTCTTTGATCAACACTTCCCAAGTAAAGTACTTCTTACTGTGACAGCTTTTTGACATCTCCACATTTAAGTGTTAAGGGCGAAGGATACGGGGAGGGGCGGCATTTGACGCTACCATCCAAACTCTCTGCCCCATAGTTGCCTCAGAATGAGGAATAAACATATTTTCCAGAAACCTGTTTTGTTTTCATTTCCCCCTCAGATTGAACACCCCCCTTCATCCAGTTCTAAAATCCTGGTTCCGCCACTCCTTTCAGCTTCCAATACTTGAGACATTTGCTTTTATTCCCGATGGTGGTTATGTCCCCGTCACACGTCGCCGGATCGGCCCAACGTACAAGAAACGGATGGTATTTTGTTGTTCAAATCGTCAGTCCGGTGGACAAAGTGTCCAGGGGCCGAAAAAAACTCACAAACAACGCACCTGGGGCGACTGTATACAGGAGACAGTGGAACGTGCACAAACGCATGAGAAACGAACATGCAACCCATGCCCACCGGACAAAACGCATAATGAACGAATGAGTGACGCGTGAAATATGTGAAACGTACATCGAACGTCAGAGAACCATTCACGTGACGGAATATGTTGCCCATCCAAGAACAGGCCGGTATATATTCGTTAAACATCAGTTCCATGACCTGTTCATATACTGTGGATGTGCTGTAAATATCCTGATATGCTGTAATCATCACTTGTGGCCGTCCTGTTCGTTTGTCATCCGTTACTACATGCGTTTTGACAGGTAGTCGTCCTGCAGGCATCCTGAAGGCGTCCTGTGGCTGTGCGGTGTTTATGCGTTTGATGGGCTGTACATGCCCGTCTGACATCCGTCCCATCTCATGCAGCAACGGACTCTGCAGGACGCCTAGCGGATGGAAACGTATGGGAAACGACCAAGCTAGTACAGTACATATACAAGAGAAAACGTAGAATCATCGGACAAGGGCCGGATCTCGCTATCCATTTCTGGCGAGAAGAAACTTTATGTATGCACAAAGCTTTCTGGCCGCTTTGACGTCCATCCAAAGGATTAAAAAGGACATGAAACGACATGAAACGCATTTTAACGGATATCAACGGATGCCAAAAATTGACATTGGTTTCTCATGCGTTTGCTTTATCCGGCAAAGTGTGACAGGCGCATTAATCCTTTAGTCAAATAACACATTTTAACATAGTACTGTTAAATGCGTTTTCATTGTTCGGGTAAACACATTCAGGAAAACACGAGGGCTTGACGGAGCCAAGAAAAAATAGGTCATGAAACATTTCTCCTTTTTTTATTGGTCAGTGCATATTACGCTTCGAAAAGTAGAAGAAATATTAACAATCTATTGTGTTTCTATCCATTTGCATGATTTGAAATTTCTACAAAACAATGTTTTAAATGAACTGTAGAAATATCTAACTAAAAGTTTTACTGAAAAGGTGCATTCTCGTGTTGGAACAACTCGTTTTCTGAGCATTGTTTTAGTTCTCAAAATGGGGGCGGGCGATCACTGGATCCGCCAATGTAATTAAGGCGTATTTTCAATATGTTTTTTAACTGTTGTGTTATGTGTATTTTTGCGCTTTTGAACAACGTGTCGTTAATAATATCGATAGAAGGACGGTATCATCTGGCAAGCGTATGGATTGCAACCCTTTTAAAATTATGGCAAAACAGTAGCCAGAATATAATTGAACTTCGTAATTGTTGTGTATATCAATCATTCAAGACGATCAACTTTTCATTGATATATATGCGGAAAGACATAGCAACACAAATTCTCCAGTCGTATAACGCAAATGACGACATTCATAAAGTCAAATGACCGATTATTCACTGCCATTTGTGATTAACTGTGGCTGAAAGATGACGTTATAGCCTGGTGTGAATGACCGAATTTATTTCCTCAAATCACAATCTCGATTGAGTTGTTGTCTGCTCACTTCATATCTGATACAAGAATAGCCATTCACATTTAAATCGATACCTTAAATCTCCTGAAATGGAACCAAGGAGTATAGAGCCTCATTGAGAACTAAATCTCCTTTTAATAACTGGCAGATTTAAGGAGGCAAACCAGCCTGTATTCACTTTTAACCCAATTTGGCAATTCTACTTTTTATGGGGGGGGGGGGGTGGTTTTGTGTTGCTTGTTCGAGAGTTTTTTTTTTGTTTTTTTTGCACAAGTAGCTCCCCATTTTTACAGAATCCTGGATCCGCCCGTTTAACCATTCGATGTATTCAAAACATTGGGAACGGATGGAGAAACGAAAGGACTAAACACTCAGAAACCTTTCTCTATTTAATGTTTGGTGAAGGCGACGGTGCAATACAATCCCTGAGGTTATCGTTAGTGTTATCTCCTTTTCATCACAGTTCTTTTTTATTTACCGATTCTTATCCTCCGTTGTTTCTCATGTTGAGAGGTGCTATAGAGGCTGTGCATCCTAGTACCATCGTTAGGTCTCGTCTAGGCCACAGCAAGGACGGGTTATAAAATATATTTATGTTATAATCCACGCAAAATGTAATATTTTGGATTACGAGTGCAGATCTATATCTTCAACACATGCAGATCCTTATTTTCGGTAAGATCTTATTGATGCATATAATTCGTTAGTATTTATTTGCGAGAGATTGAAATATATGTGGTTCCCGAGGGTGACGAAAGGGCAGTCTGAGTTCGCGATTGGTGTAAGTAGACAAATCGTACAGCTACTAACACTTAAGCGTAAAATCCGTTGCACCCACACGAGGCGTCATATCGTTTGTGTTATCACCTTTGCTGTAGAGCCCATTCAGGAAATAGACCTGTTCACAAATATATTCAAATTTTATGCAGACTTTTAAAACGAATGTTGTTCTTGACAACCTGAAAGCTTGTCGGAGGCTTGTCAGACATAGCAAAAAGTAATGTATGCCAACTGGATTCCAAGTATTGTAGTTCATTCTTTGATTCATTTCATTGATTAGAGTGCAGATCTATATCTTCAACACATGCAGATATTATTTTCGGTAAGATCTTATTGATGCATATAATTCGTTAGTATTTATTTGCAAGAGATTCAAATATATGTGGTTCGCAAGGGTGAAGAAAAGGCAGTCTGAAATCGCGATTGGTGTAAGTAGACAAATCGTACAAAAATCCTTTGCACCCGCACGAGGCGTCACATCGTTTGTGTTATCACCTTTGCTGTAGAGCCCATTCAGGAAATATACCTGTTCACAAATACATGTATATTCAAATTTTATGCAGACTTTTAAAACAAATGTTGTTATTGACAAACTTGAAAGCTGAAAGGTTGTCAGAGGCTTGTCAGACATAGCAAAAACTAATGTATGCCAACTGGATTCCAAGTATTGTAGTTCATTCATTGATAACAGGTTAATGGAATACCTTGTTACTAGGTCCCGGGGGGGGGGGGGGGGGGGGGGTTCATAAAGCTGTTCGTAAAGTTACGCATGACTTTACGAACAACTTGAATATGAAGTGCCAGATAGGATGCCCAAAGTTTTCTTGATGTTTTAACAAAGTGTGACTGTATTTTTCAGTAACCTAAATCAAATTATGGCAAAAAATATAATTTGCATTAAAAATGTCTGTTATAATATTAATCTACATATGCAGAGTTAACTTTAAAGTTGATGCAGTTAAAAATGATTTGGCTTGTCATATTTAAGTCATAAAGTCATGCGTAAGTTTACGCACAGCTTTATGAAACACCCCCAGGAAAGACACATTCATCAATTTGAATAACTTTGTAAACAGGTCTATTTGGTGCATGCACCAGTAATAGACCCGTTTACTAATTTCATGCATACTTCTTGAACAAAAGGTTCTCTTGATGACTCAAAAGCTTGTCAGAGGTTTGTCCGGCATAGCAACAATTAATGTATGCAAAATGGATTCCATCCATAGAAATGCCATTATGCATATAGCAGGTGCACTAAATAGTTGGTAACTAAGGTTTCCGGAGAGAAACATGCATATTAAAATGGAATACATTAGGAAACGGGTCTATTCAACGCAATGTTTACACTGATTATTCATGTTGCATTTACCATTTTGTATGATATCATTCTCACAAGGCGTATTAGCTGACGCAGTCCTCCGTCAGTAAATGACGCAACATGTGCAACGGATATTAGAGCTCGTGATGTATCGTGTTGCAAGATCGTGAAAGTAGGCGGGTTGCGTAAGGAGCAATATTTTATACCCTTCATCTCGGTTGTCCCCTTTCTTTCTCGAAATAATTGAACAGAACCATTTTATCCTTTGTAACTTGAGCCGGTAACTATATTATTTTTTTCGGAGAACAATGAATACAAAAATTGGAACGTCACTCGTATTTCATTGTCCCATTTACCACGTTTACTCTATCACTTATTCATGTCTTTCCGCGTAACCGAAGTCGGCTTTTCGTCGTTTGAGAAATTGATATCAGAGGCTATGAAAGCAGTGGTGGTGATTACAGATTTAAAGGAATGTGACAAATATAGCAATCTTTATTGTTTTATTATTTTCACCTTTTTCACCACTGACACATTTGATCAGTGCATGAAACTGTATATCATGATTATCATTTTATTTCCCAGGATTACAACTTTTGGGGACAGACAAGGGTTGTGTTCTTTGAAAAATCATGAAAGCTATTTGTTTACTGTATATTACTAATTGTTGTTTATCATTTCATTCAATTCTTAACACTTTCCTTTATATTTGACATATTGCATTAGACCTTTCATACAAATTACCTGTATCACATTGTATTATGATCTCTTCATGAGCTACCGTTTCCGATTCATAACACGATTTCAGCATTCATTAATGCCTAGTGATCTAATGGCACTTAGATGTCACTTACGTGATCACTCTGTAAAAAATGCCTGGTAAAAAGTTGCCCGACATGAGGGAAATTAAGTGTCCTACCAACTTTTTCGAAATCTTATGTCCAAGTTGGGTAATTTTTTTCTCAATCCCCATCTCCTAGCTCGTTAGCACAAGCTGAGGAAATATAAACTAGAATTGGGCGTATAATTGCTCAGAAGCTGGTCGGACACATTATTACCTTCAAACTGTTGGGCATTTTTCATACCCGACATTTTTCAGTGTGTTCTAAACACGTTCCTATTTGGCGACGGAGAACACCTCCTTTCTATCTCGCCTCCTCACACGACCATGTAGACTGCAGATTAACAAAAAAAAAAAAAGGGGGGGGGTACTGACAGATAGACCACTTTAGCCATGTTATTATTGTTAGAATAAGGAATTTCAGTCATCAAGCTGCTTTCACAGAGGGCCTTGGGTAAAAATCAAAGCAAAACATTATTTTTTAAAACAAAATTATGTTCATTAAAATACAGCAGAAAGAAGTCATGACAGAAAATAATTATGTATTAGATGAGCTTTGATTCGGAATCGTATTCATCCAAAAGATGTCTAAGACATGCTCTGAAACTTTGGTTCTTAAATGAGCATGCTGTATCTACCTTAAAACAAAGAAGTACAAATCATTAAACAAAACGCAAGAAAACTAAGAAAGAAATAAAGAAAACAAACCGATAAGCTGATTTTTCAAATAAAAAAAAAATAGGAAACTTTCCTCCGTGAAGGGACACTGGCCTGACGTGATAAGTTCAGATTATGTCACTCATTATTTCCACCAGGGAAATCTAAAATGTTTTCCTCCATGATTGAATGATTTTTAATTTGTCTAGACAGATCCAGGAGATTAGATCAAGACACCTGGATTCAGTAAGGTGTTACCCAGTGGCGTATCTAGGTATTCTGGCGCCCGGGGCAAACTATCAAATCTGCGCCCCCATGCCCAAACTCAGATTAATGAGATTAATTTTTAATTTAGAAATGATGGCACTATATGAAAATGACTTTTGATGCACAAATTTGATGAATTATTGTATAAACGAGGGAGCAACGCGACCGAGAGGCAGATATTTTGTCCTTTTCACCCCTCAAATTGAAATTTCTTATATATTTTACCCTTTAAAAAAATCCGAGGGAATACAGCGACCTAGCAATAGATTTTTTTTTTAATTTTAACATTCCTATTTGGGGGCGCAAAATGAATGAAAACCCTGAAGAAATGTATTTGAGGAATTTAGCAAGGAAATTGCAAGACAAATTTATGATTTCTTTCAAATGTTCTATACTTTGAAACTGCTATTTATATGCACTTTTATCCCATCTGGGGCGCAAAATTTAATATCGTACTGGTCTCATCATGATTACATGTCTTTCATTCATCGGTTGCCAAGGACAGAACCTATGATCGTCAACAATATCCATGGTCGTTCCTCGGTGGGGAGGGAAGGGGTCCCCACCTCCCCATTAAAATTGTTTTGGCAAAATTACCACACTCGGTAAAGGCTGTCGGGGAAAAAGGCATGTGAAGTTTGAGAGTTGTGGACATAATAAGAAACGAACCCCAATACTGGGGATAACAAGAGCGGGGAGGGGGAGGGGATTTTTTTTCCTTTTCTCGTCGATTCAGGGAAACGGTGATCCATATCTGAAAAATCCAGTCTCGTCAGCGGAACATTATATTTGGATGATCCATCGCCGAAAATTCGACCGCCATCTTAAAATCTGGAGGATAAAATAAGAGACCATTTCTGGATGAATGTACAGGCATTTGTTAAAGTTGCTGAAATGAAATTTCAGTATAATAGTATTGATTTGGAGATTTCCCTAGTAATAAACAAGATGACTGGTTCATGTGATCCCATCTTCCTATTACTGCCAACATTCTCTCATATTTTGGTTCCTACGTAATTTCTTCGATCGTTTCAATGAATTATGCATTTGAAAATTGCCGTAAACGTGCACCCACTCGACATTTATAGGGTCCTTGTAAAGAATATATAGGTGAGTAATGAATGCGGCAAAAATGAGACATGTGCATATATTTTTATGGAAATAATATCGCCTGTTCAAAGGGAGTGTTATAGATATGTTATTGTGGGCGCTTTCATCTTCTGTAAAACGTATTCTGTAAAACATCTTTTGGAAAATGATGAAAATATAACGATTTGTTTGATTTTCGTTGATGTTTTTGTAGTATTTGATATCATATTTATATACATTAACATTAACATTTGATGTGGCATATACCTTATAAGTTAAAGAAAAAGAAAGAAATGTGTGCCTTTTTATTGTTGCATTGTGCCTCGTTTCAAATATTTGACTCTCAGAACACCTGAAAATTTTGAAAATACTTTTTTTCCTGTTAATAGAGAGTTTTCAAATGTAATACCATTCTTTTATTTTGTTTTTCAGAATATTTTTAGGAAGCTTGCCCCCACCCCTTCTCCCATTTTGCAGAATCCGTGATCCGCTCCAGGTTTAAGATATTGGGAAGGTAAAACCAAAAGGAAATTCTTATGACTCTCAAAATAAATGGCGTGAAATTCGAATAAATAAGGAGGGCGAATCAGTTTGAAAGTTTATATTTTGGTGAGGATTGAGTCATTGAGACTCGCATGACTATCCTTCCTCACAGTGGCGTAGGTTGAGCTCAGCCACTGAGGGGGCGGGGCAATGCATCATGGGGGCATTTGTCTTTCTAGGCTGGTGAAATGTGAATTTACAAGGTCACCGATTAGGGGAGGGTGTGGGAGGGTTCCAATCATTTTATTTTCACTTTATTTTATCCTCTCCCCCGCTCCCTCTCTCTCTCACTCACCCTCTCTCTCTCTCTCTCACCTTTCCATTTTTTCGACTTTCGATTGGGAGGGGGCACGTTTCCCTCTTACTCCATTGTATCTACACCACTGCTTCTTCCCTCTTTAATTTCACGGCCGTGAAGGGACCTGAATTCATTCATCCGATATCAAGTAACAGAATCGATAACGACATGGATAGAAAGTAATTAATTGGGATGAGACGAAATCTGTGCGTCACTGGGAAAATAAATTGGAACATTGGAGGTTTTTGCCTATCGGCGAGTCGTGACGCCGCAAGTCTTCAGAATTTTGGTGGGAAACCTGCATAGTATAGCCAAAATACACATTAATTGGAAGAAGGGATAAATGTTCAAGTTTCTTGTTTTATGATCTATGAACGATACATTTATTATTTCCCTGAATAAGTCAGGTGTGTATCGAGAAAAAAAAAAAAACATAAGAGGGAGGAACATCCATCTGCGGACCACTGGATTGGGTGGACTGTAGGCCTACCTGATACGTGCCGTAGGCAAGTTGCGTACTGGTATTTCAAGGGGCCTGTTAAGGGAGGGGGGTGGAGGAGGGGCGTGTGCAGCGGCCACTATTTGTTGAATGCGCATGTAGTTGTCTTTAAGGTGAACTCAAGTCATTTAGTCAGACATAGTTTAGTCTAACTAATATACATCAACAGCTACTAGTATGTAGAAAGAGAGAGTAGAAAGAAGAGAGGGAGAGAGGCCGGTAGAGAGAGTATATAGAGAGAGAGAGAGAGGGGGAGAGGGGGGGGGGGGGGGGGGGTCTGCAAAAGTGGAATGGAGGAAATGTGCATCGATAATTTTCTATTTTAAAGCAACTTGAATCTCACATGAAAGACACGATTTCTGAATGATAACCCTCACCTGGGTCATGATCTCCAGGTGTAGCCTCTCAACTAAAACCAATCCAGGAGTTCAAGCCCGCAATACAGCCTCACTGTTATTAATGAGGGGGTCGATCGGCTGTGGCGTACACAGTATGGGATGTGTGAAGGAACAAATAAATATACGAGTAAGAAAAAAGAAAATACATAAAACTTTCATAATTATGTTCAAACAATATACGCGGGCATCCCAGGTATATACCACCTGTTTTCGTCCGGGAAGAACGCCCCTCCCCCGGTGTCTATCAGTTTCTGGATACGCCACCAGTTGCGATACGTATTAATGGGCTCCGATAGCGTCGTACACACGAACAGACTTGACATTAATGTCACATATATCACGGGGTTGTATAGATCATGATTGTCATTAACTTAATCAGCCCCTGATCAGTCATGGCGGGAATTGAGTTTTACAGAACACAACCGTTGTTCCATCAGGTTCTATATTAGGATTTGTGAGATGTAATCTTGTAGTATTTTGTTCCTTTGATGCTGACTATTGTAGTTTAAAATGTTTGTTGTGATATACCATGGAGTAGCTTCATGGATATACATATATGTAGTTGTGGTAACGACAATTAAAGAAGTATAGTTTTAATCAAACTATATTATTAATAATGGTCCAAATTCCTCGTAGCAATTTTGAATGTTATCACTTATCAGCAGCATGACAGGGGAGGAAATTATCACAGTCATATTCTTGTAAGTTAACATGGTGGTAGTATAAGGGAGAATAGCAGTAAAGCAGTTGCAGTATTAACAGCCGCAGGATGGTTATAAAGTAGAAGGAACGTCGCTATATAGAGGGATTGTAGGATTGTGATAAAGCCATTCAAAATTTTGGGTCGGCAAATTTACCATTTTTATAGCCTTGTTGCAATAATGCATATTTTCCTCTTTGGGAAAATAATTTTCAAACTATCGGGAAATTTGAAAATCAGATCACTTTTTGTTCACTTGTTGATAAAAAAAAATCGTCTATCTTGTCGGCAAATTTACCCCCATGAAAAAAATGGTTTAGCGACACCCTGCCTACTTGTAGTAGCAATAGTGGTAGCAAGAGTAGTAGTAGTAGTAGTAGTAGTAGTAGTAGTAGTAGTAGTAGTAGTAGTAGAAGAAGTAGTAGAAGTAGTAGTAGTGGTTGTTGTATTAGTAGTAATAGTAGTATAGTAGTAAAGTGGTGGTGGTGGTAGTAGTAGCAGTAGTATAGTGTAGTAGTAATAGTAGTAGTAGTAGTAGTAGTAGTAGTAGTAGTAGTAGTAGTAGTAGCAGTAGTATAGTGTAGTAGTAGTAATAGTAGTAGTAGTAGTAGTAGTAGTAGCAGTAGTATAGTGTAGTAGTAGTAGTAGTAGTAGTAGTAGTAGGAGTAGTAGTAGTATAGTTGTATTGATGGTAGCAGCTCATAACGAATTATGTTCTGAAAACTTTTCAAAAATAATAGAATTTGAATGGGTTTTCTGCATCGATCGTAATTTAGAAGGGTATGAATGAATTCCTGTATGACGCTTACCCGGATTACTGTGCCAAATATGGAATCAGTTTGTTGCCACAGTTACCGAAACACAAACCATGTGCAAACTATGGTTTATCATACTGACAAGGAAGTTTCTAAATAAAGATAGTGTTCCGCTAGAAAGTCATCTTGAGGAAGGGGAAATCTCTTCGCTTTGACGAAGAGGAACAACCACATTTGGCAATGTAAACAAGTAGAATGTTCATAACCGTTGGCTGTATCCTCAACCCCTTTTTGACTGGCCCCCGGTTCGGTTCAGTGTGGGTCAAGTTCTCTGCCAGAGATGAAATGAGATTATTATGACATTGGATTTCTAAACTTAGACCCTCTACCGTCGCTCCAAATCCTTCTGACGTACCCCTCCAGCCCCCTCTTTTTTCCTCTTAAGTCGTCTTTTCATTCGGCACAATCATCCTCGTCTCAACTCGTAACTCCCCAGGCATGGGTGTCATGAGCAGATTAGAATCCGTTCCCATTGCCACTTATTTTCATGTAGAAATATGACATGTAGTCATATTTCTTTCTTTGCTTCTGAAATCAATAAGCCAATATGCACGCTCCCATAATGATAAACTCTACAATTGAGAAAGTTTGAGTGGGGGATAAGGTGTCACTTTGTGCATTGGAGGCAAGCACTTAAATTGAACATAGATATGTCACAATGAAAACGTGCCTTTTGACTCGGTTCTTTCAAATGTATAAATTATGCTATTAGGAGTTGCAAAAACTTGTGCTATTGTTGGTTAGAATTCGTTGGTATATTTACTAAACCACCTGGGCAGTTGTTTAACCCTGCAGGGCATTGCTTCCACGACAACCGTTTGTCTGCTATTGCGATTTATATTTCATTTGTATTTCCATTTATTGTCTGAGCTATGAATGCCTTTCTAAAATGATTCTTTTTTTTTTAATGTGTGTATTATCCTTTTTATTATCTCACGGACTACTACATTGTATCTCGTTTGGGTTCACTCATCTTTTCATCACATTGTTGGATTGATTGGTTCCTATATTAACTGATGAAATAGGTTATTTGAACTGCTACATTTGCTCCACTTAAATAATGATTGTCCGTATTTTGACTTTCATTAGGCAATTTGAAACGTAAAATCAACACGCAGAAGCATACAAAAAGTACTTGGGGGACATTAAATATTGAGAACAGTATTTGGTTTTCATAACTGAAGACAAATTTGCCAGCTTAGAGATTCCTTTTCACTTTTAATAATAGCAATATAAGTACTTGCAAATCTACGCAGCTGCATAATTGCGTGGTAGAGTTCAGGTAACCAGTAATTTGGAAGTTGTTTAAATTTAGAGGGTGAATGCGAACCCGTTTGTATTTCTGTAATGGAATGATTTCATTCACATCTACATAAGTGAAGATAGGTGAATAATCTCCGTAATAGACTGCTTGGCACTGACAAAAGGGAATGAATATAAGAGATGACTTTATTTGTGTATTCTCATAAAAATCAATCTATTTCTGCATGGATTGGACCAAGGAGTCCTTAATTGGACTGACCAGACCAGAATGTGGGTAAGCCAATCTGCTCGTTAATAAGTGATGAAAGCATACGCTTCTCGTTTTTCGGCTTTCCTGCACAAACCAGCCCCAAGATTCGCATCATGGAGGAATAAAGGCTAATCATGTATCAACGATATGTATAATGTATGGCGCTTACCAAGCTTTGCCAAATAATATGGGAGAGGGGTGGTGGAACAATCTTAAAACCCCCTCTCCTCCTATGTGTGGATTAAAACAGATCGAAACAGTAAAGGGATTTGAAATATAGAAGTCTTTTTGCGAAGACGCCATGTGCTACATGTTGCTCGGGGGCGGGGGTGGGGGCGCTTTTTCCCTTCACTCCAAGCGTGTCCATGAAAACTGCCCCGATAGAGCAGTGGAGGGGATCAAACTGCACAAAATTCTATTTGTGAGCTCAAGATGTGAGGGAGGGGTGCAGTACCCCCTTGCCTACATAGTGTGAGGATCTTGGTAGATCGAGAAAATGTGGGGGGGGGGGGGGCGTTGTAACCTCTTGCTTCCTAAATGATTCAAGAGCGTGCAAGAAAACTTTCAGGAATATTAAAGAGAATTGAGAGAATACTTGTGCTTATATTATTCTAAGATAAGAAGGGTATTAAAAGTTTCGGACATAATATTCGAGACTCATAAATGATTATGCTCTCCTAAACAATTGAACTCATTTTTTCTCAGGTGGAAACGGATGTAATCCATCATCAGTACAGTGATTACCTGAGCTGTTTACAAATTGTTAAAGAATGCCAGTTTGTAGTGTTGATTTCATTACCGGAATGCCGATAAGGTTATTGTGAGGTCTTCTTTTTTAACGAGCATTATATTCACTCTCCCAGGTACCTGAGATGACCTATATGTGATTTATGTTTCTGTAGAATTCAGAATCATTATTTGCTATTTTAAGCACAATTGACCCACATAACAATGCTCTTTGATCTATTGTTTCTCGTCCTCTTGTCTGTCACTGTTTCTCTTTCTATTTCTAATGAGCTGTGACAGGGGTGGATGCAGGATTTTGTAAAAGCAGGGGGCGGTGCACAATTCCGAAAAAATACACGATTAAGAGGACAATTTGTTGATGTGTACTCAAGGTATGCTAGTTGAGGGGGGGGGGGGGGGGGGGGGTGTAGAGCCCACAAATTTAAATTCAACCACAAATGTAAAAATTACCACAAATGTAAAAACATTGCACCTGCAAATGTCAAAATAACCACAAATGTCATAACATGTCAACCACAAGTGTAAAAATAACCACAAATGTAACAAAAATCGCCCACAAATGTAAAAATATGTTTAACCACAAATGTCAAAACATGTCGCCTACAAATGTAAAGATTTCCATTTTTACCACAAATGTCATAACATGTCAACCGCAAATGTAAAAACTCATTGCTTTCATAATGCACCTCTGTAAGATAGGTTATGATGATATGTATGTGTGTGTGTGTGTGGGGGGGTGTGCGTGTGTATGAGGTTTTCCTGACCATTAAAATCCCTAAAATATCGAAACACCCTTTACCACAAATGTCAAAACATGTCAACCGCAAATGTAAAAATTCATTAAACTAGTGGTTTACTAGTGGTTTCCCTTTTTATGATCAGTTTACAGAGACAGGAGGGGGGGGGGGGGGGGTGTTGAGGAGCTGAAAATTCACATAATCCATTGATCTCTACATAGAATAACAATTTATTTTATCAGTCTCAAGAGGGCCCTTCATATAAATTGAATTTGAACGTAATTTTTACTTTTTCATTTACGCGATTTTTAATGATGAAATATTTAATGGTTGAGAAATGCCTGAAACCTGCATGTTATCGTTTCAATCTAGTGATAATCAAATATAACACAATGTACACTATACAGCGCACGTTGCATGTTGTTTTGACTAAAAATGAAGGGTTCATTGCCACTTGGTCTACAACCAGTTGGTCTAACATCATTCGGTCTGTTATCAGTTGGTCTAATAAACAATTTGTCTAATCATCATTTCCAATTACCAATTAGTCTAATTGTCATTTCGTCTAATTACCATTTGATCTATCGTCAATTGGTCTAATAACCATTTGATCCATTATCAATTGTTTTAATTGCCATTCGTCTAATCAAATGGTCTAAACCCAATTGGTCTAATACCCATTTGGTCTACACATCATTTGGTCCATTTGTCAATTAGTCTGACCTCAGTTTGTCTATCATCATTTAGTCTACACACATTCAGTCTACACTGCAAAAACCAGGGTGTTAATTTAACACCATCTCGGTATCCATATTGGGCTACACCAGATAAGTGTCAAAACAACACCAGTAAGTGTTAAAACAACACCAGTTTGATATTGGTCTACACCAGATAAGTGTCAAAACAACACCAGTTAGTGTTAAAACAACGCCAGTTTGATTCGAAACTGGTGTTGTTTTAACACTTATCTGGTGTAGCCCAATATAGATACCGAGATGGTGTTAAATTAACACCCTGGTTTTTGCAGTGTAATAACATTTGGTCTAATATCCGTCTGGTCTGATTAACATTTGGTCTAATCATCGTTTCGTCGAACGACCAACTAGGCTAATTTCTTGTTTGCCCTCTTGCTACGACTACGGACCACCCTCTGACCATTGCATTGAGAGAGATCATTAAACGGGTCCACGGAGAATAACAATGGCGCATGCTCATGAATATGAAATAGGGTTAGGATTAGGGTTAGGTGTAGGGTCCCTCGCCTAATCCCCTCCTCTACCCCCCTCCCCCCATGATGCCAGTGCCCCCAACAGCTGGAATATAGCTAAGCCACTGAATATTTTCCACATGATCGATGCACTGTTTATACGTTTAAAAACAATTACCTGAACTGGAGAAAAGGGAGGGGGTGGTGCCCAAGAGTCGACATTTTCACTAACCCCCGCTGCCGGGGCGAGAGAAACTTCAACCAAGACTAGGTACACATTGCCCCGACACATATACATACTCATTTTTTATGACGTCAAATTGAAAGGTAACTTTTCGAACTTTTTAAAGTAATTGTATGTTTAGTTGGTTTTTATTGGGGGTGGGGTGTAAAAAAGAGGAGGAAAAAAGTGACCTGATGGAGCATGGCATGAATTAATGGCATGTGCTTAATTAATTATCTCATGAATAAACTGACTGATTAATTAATTAATCAATTAATACTTTAGTGAATTTTCAATTATTGTTTTATTGCACTTCGCTTTTGTTGTTTTTTATCCTTTCATTCTTTCGCTGTATTCTCTTATGTATATCTTTAACCTTCTATCATTTATCTATCTTTTGTTATGTTATTCCTTTGCTTTTATCCTTTCATTTTTGCATCCCTCCTGTAGTTGTGTTAATCTTCGATTCCTTCTCTCACCTCTTTCATCTTTCCGTATATCAATATTTATATTATTTCTTATTTCATATTTCTCTTTCTCTCTCTAAGTGGGTTTTTTTTCTTTATTCCTTGGATTATCTTTCTATCATTTTGCCTATTTTGCATTATTCTTTCTTTTTATCTTTATTTTTCTTTTTTCTTTTCATCTAACTTCGTTAAGTTTTTTTTTTTTTTTTTGACCTTTTCTCTTCCATCTTTTGCCATGGTTTTCTTTATCCTTCTACAATTTTTTTTTCTCTCTCTCTCACTCTCTATCTTTACGTTATGTCTTTATCGTTCTATCCCATAAGGTTCTATCCTCCCTACTGTCATGTTATTCATCGATTAATCGTGACTTCCGTCCTTCATTATATTACTCTTACACCGGTTCCACGGCCCATGCAATGTATATATAACTATGACAGGCTAACCTATTTGTCTGTAGTATTGGACCAAACGGATATCAGACCAAGTGAACATTAGACCAAACGGTTATTAGACGAACTGAGAATTATACCAAACGATGATTAGACGTAATGGTAATTAGACGAATCGATGATTAGACGATGTGGGTGTTAGAACAACTGGGTTTATACATAATGGCTATTAGACGACATGATGATTAGACCATTTGGTTATTAGACCAACTGGTTTTAGCCGACAGAGATAGTGGACCAAGTGATTATTAGACCAAGTGGTGCTTAGACCAAATGGGTTTAGAACAAATGGGTATTAGACCAAATTTGGTTTTAGACGAATTGGCTATAGACGAAGCGGTGATTAGACGAAGTGATTATTAGACCAAATGGTTATTAGACGAAATGTTGATTAGACGAATTGGTGATGGACGAATTGTTGTCACATCGAATGATATTAGAACGCTTGGCTATTAGACCAATTGACATTAGACGAAGTGGCAATGACATTTTACGTAATATACGGTTGACATGTTATGACATTTGTGGTAAAAATGGATATATTTTTACATTTGTAGGCGACATGTTTTGACATTTGTGGGCGATTTTTGTTACATTTGTGGTTATTTTTACACTTGTGGTTGACATGTTATGACATATGTGGTCATTTTGACATTTGCGGGTGCAATGGTTTTACATTTGTGGTTATTTTTACATTTGTGGTTGATTTTTGCAACAGGGGGGTCTCAGGCCGGTTGCATCACTCAATCTACTACAGAGTTGTGAATAGGAATATGATTGTATTTTCATTATTTTTGCATTATAAAGGCTTTTAAGCCTCCTTGTCCAGTGCTGGATACGCCACTGTACATAATATTTTTTTTTTGTTTTTGTTTTTGTTTTTTTTGTTTGTTTGTTTGTTTGTTTGTTTGTTTTTTGTTTTTTTTTATGGGGGGGGGGGTTCAAATCGTTAAAAACTTGGCGGGGGTCCAGAATTTCATCAAAGGAGGAGGGGCATCTGACAAGCAGAAATAGAAAGTCATTTTCACCTGACTTTTGGGTAAACAAAAAGGAGAAAGAAAAGATAAACAGAAATCCTTGAAAGGGCATGCTAACCGCTAAAGTACAATGTAGTGATAAAGGTGTCATTCAGGACGATACAATGTCATCACGTTTTCGAAATGAGATAATATGCAATGGATACGTACTATTAACGTGAAGTTAACTTTCTAATAACCAGAAAGTTGGCAGGGGATTGCAGTCCAATTTGTATTTATTTCTTACTTGAGGGGGGGGGGGGGAGTTGGTATACATTTGAAGGCTTAATATGATTTTCCCCAGAATAATGAGCAACCCCCTCCAACACACACGAACAAACACGATGACACGAACTCACACAAACACATAAACAAACATGGCAAAACTATGATCTGATCCACCGGCAATTGATATTGCTGTCCTACAAGCGTAGTCCATAATTTCAATGTTTTGATGCGCTCTAATCGCGCTGTATCTTAATCTTGTCGGGAAGCACATGGTCACGCTTACCTCATCCTATGACAATTCCCTGCCTCATCTCATCGCACGAAAATAAAAATCATTGTTGCTATATGCACAACGAAGCAGAAAAGAAGCCATTTTCTGTGGTCGTCGATCATGAAAGCAAAGGGACTCGTAAAACGGTTACTGAAAGATTGTTCTTGATCATCTCCACGATTGATAAATGAGGATCTTGCTTGCACTGGACCGATAGACTACCTATATCCTCTCTGGAGACTTGCCAGTGGATTTAAATATTACGGGAATGGATTGCTGAAAGTAATTGAGTGGATGTATGTCCATGAGCTTCGCAATCTCGTACCCGTTTTCTTTATTATTGGTGAATGTGGTGGATCAAATATTAATTTGACTATCCAAGGCGATGGATTCTTTGTAGATCTCTTTGTTTTCTGGGTAATGAACTTCTGACTGCATCAGTTCATCGACTTTTGGATACTTATCGTTATTAAAAGTTCACATCGTGAAAGCTGTCATTTAACATGTAACACCTTTTTAAGAGGTTTCTGTAATATCAAAGTATGCATGAATTTATCTCAGTATTATTATGTGCAATCATTGTGCAGGTTATTGGGATGTCGGCCCCTATTTGGGTAGGGTAGGGTAGACTCCAGCAGGTGACATCACAAAGTGGTCTAAACTTATACGAATTAAATAATTATTTAACACACATTACGCTTATATGACTTGCAACTAAACAATTTTATGATTATGATATATACTAAATGTATTATGTGACATGGAATTTAGAAATATGATATAACGAATAGGTCAATGATTATTTTTTTTCTCATCGTCCAGTTATGACAAATGAATGTCGAGCATTTTCAGGACACAAACATTTTCTGCCAAAAATGTTTACATGTAGAGTTCCATAAACTTTCATTGCTTTGCAGAAGAAAAGATGGCTAAGAATAAAATCGATCGTTCTTCTGAACTTTTTGCCTGGACCTCCAGGCATCGTTTCACGAAACCTTCATTTGTATAAATGCGCCGACATCCCATTGAAACGCATGTTAATTTAACCCCTGCACTGCAATGAAATATCGGTGAACTTGTACTTATGACAATTTCTTGAGATGCTACCCAAGTTAGGATGTTCTAATGGCTTTGTACTTTTGGGAATTGATCCCACCTGTCTGCTAGGGTTTCTGATCAATACCCCCTGCCATCCAAGACACCGGAGCTGAAAGGCCTGCATGCTGATCGTTGTTTATTAACCTTGTCGGTGAAAATAAGATTTCTTTTCTTCACTGTACATCGAACCCCTTGAAAGCCGGCATTTCTGTTTTCCACCCAAAACCTTTGAAGTTCAAGCCGTTAAAAGTAGATCAAACAAACCCTGGATTTGTTCTTAAACCTGAGGGAGAGAGGGAGGGTGGGTGCGTGATGACACAGCTTTGAGTGAGCCGGCTGTATGCACCCATACTGATGTTTGGCCATGCAAGATGTGCGTCTGATGATGTAAAAGAAGCTGGGAAATGTTATGTGAGAATGTTCACTGGTTTTGATTTAACGATTTTTTTTTTGTTTACTTACACTGTGCTTTAATTGTTTTTAAATACCAGATTGGCTTAAAGTAATCATCGTCATTATCGGACATCGTTTTCAAGAGCTTATAAGAAGATCATTGCTTTACCAGTAGATAGAAAAACACCTAATCAATATACAGTGTATTTCAAAATCTATAAATAACAAATGGAACATGAGGAGCTATACAATGACGCATCAAACAGTTACTTAAAGGAGAAGGCGAGATAGATTCTGTTGTTAAAAAAGGCAGGCCAATTGTCATAAGCAGTAGAAACAACACTAGATCAGTAGTTAGGTGTATAAAAAGGCAAACATTCCTTTTTAACAAATAAAATGGAATAAGAGTGAAGCAGCTGCAATTTCAATAACTTTCACTATTTTGACCATAATGTCTTGGGAAAAAAAATTATTGGATGGGCAAGCAGGGACATCGCGAGCGGGAGCAACATGACCAAGGAAGACCTTTTCCAAAGTGGGGTCGATATCTCGATATCCGAGTTCTTTTAAAGGTCTAGGGGTCACCTAGTCTGCAGGGGTTTCTTCCTATCAAGTGTCAAGTTTTGTGATAAATGCAGAATGAAGAAAAGATTGAACTTGGGTCACCTCAGCCCTTCTTTGTACTTTGCGCATTTGAAGTATACACCTCACCTGCTCACGCCATTGCTCTTGTTTTCGGCCCTCTCTCTGTATCTGTGCTCCCTCTCACGCCCCTCTTCCATCATTAATTTTGCTTCTCATTATGATGCTCGCAAGGGACCTTTGGAAGCCTACTGGCATCCATTACCCGGTGAAGTCTACTTCCTTCAATACTGGAAATAATGGTGTGAAAGTGTGAAAAAGATTATCATATCTGATCCATGTTATCTCATGTATGTTTCACGAAACGTACAAATTCTTCAATATCTGAAGTACCAACGTCTGCTCAATATAAAGGATTGTGGTGTTATTGTTACGGGAATAATTATGATTTCCTTCATTACTTTTAATATTTTGTTCTTTATTTGACATTATACAGAACCCGTGGAATGAAAGACAGCTCGTCATGATATCAAACAGCCTGTGAACTGCAACATTCATTTGTGTCACGGTGTCGTAAGCAATGGATATGTACTGGGTGTTATTCACGTAACCTCCTACACCGAGCCATGGAGTCTTCTTTATATCATCGGAGGGTGTATCGCGATGCGTCGTTATCCACCGAAATGAACGCCGCCAATGATACAGACTTATCGGAAGACGGGTTAATTATGACCCTATCCGGAAAGGTCCTGGTGGGAATCGTATGTGGAATACTCCTACTGGTTGTCCTCGTGGGAAATACGTTCGTCGTGGTTGCTGTTGCGAAGTTTAGGAGACTGAGGACTCCCGCGAACGCACTTCTCTTGAATCTAGCAATCGCCGACGTCACTGTATCGGTATTCGTAATGACGTTCTCAACGATGAGATTACTGAGCGACGGCCACTGGCTACTGGGGAAGTTCATGTGTAAGTTCTGGATGTCAATGGACGTACTTTGTTGTACGGCGTCCATTTTAACTCTTTGCATGATTTCATTAGACAAATACTGGGCGATCACACGACCTCTCTCGTATCATACCGATATGTCGTGGAGGAGGACAGGTTACATGGTAACCTTTGTTTGGGGTTGTTCTGGTATCATATCTTTCGTGCCGATCTTCACCGGTCTTTATGCCAAAAATAGAGAGAACATCTCCACGGATGACATTTGTGGGGTGAACTTCTCTGTGAATAGGTATTACGCTGTCGTATCGAGTATGACGTCATTTTACGTACCCCTCGCTGTAATGATATTTACGTATTGTCACATCTATTTCATCGCTCGATCGCAAGCTATTAGAATCAAGGAAGAGGTGAATAGGACAGAATACTTGGGGAGATCGTCTCCTTCACAATCCATGAGGGCATCAATGCCAACAACTGAAAATTGTGAAAACCCTCCTGTCGAGCCAAACAGAAGGCGATCGAGGTCTATAACGCGAGAGTACAAAGCTGTCCGAACTCTGGGACTGATCATGGGCTGTTTCATCCTCTCCTGGTTACCATTCTTTCTCATGTATCTTATTATGAACTTTTGCACCACATGTCATCTCTCGTTCCACGCGGAGAACGCCATCACGTGGCTTGGTTATGCCAACAGCCTCATGAACCCACTCATTTATAACTTCAGGAACCGCGACTTTCGTTATGCCTTCCGGGTCATCGCACACACGATCCTCAAAGCCCTTACCTTCGGCTACTTTGACAACAAAAAAGGTGTGTTCCCCAAGAATGCGTCGTCGCACCACCGCTTTTCTACATCGTCAAACGGACATCCAAACGGAAGTCCACTCCTTTGTGCGAGCGGCATCAAGCTGAACCCGATGAAGCGCCAGTCAGAAGCCAGGATTTCGTGTGGTGGAAATGGCGGGAGAAATGAGATGCCTTGCCAAATTTTACCAGAGGATGAAATCTTAAATGGCTCACCCAATCGAGGAAATGAGGGTGAGAAAGTAACAATGCGTGAAGAAGACGAGAGTGATCATTCTTTATAGTTAAAGTCAATTTTCATTACTGGTAGAAGGAAAAGTATCTTGTGAATGTATTTAAATTAAACCATAAAATAAGCTAAAGGGCAATTATGATAATTCATAGAAAGTTTGCTCGGGTGGAATTCAGATATACGGATAAAGGAAATTTTTAACAATCAGGCAAAGATTAATGAAGTAATAAGATGATTTGTGTGAAAGCAGATAATAAAAACAGCATGCTGAAAGTTTGAAATAAAATCGGAAAAGGAATACGAAAGAAAGTTACGGATGTTGAGTTGATTGTGACATGTTTGCGGTCAACTCTTCTGTCTGTTGTATACTAAAATATCAATAATCCGAGGTTTTCTCCTCACTGCTTTTCACCTCGGGGCAGTACTGAAAATATATTGTAGAAAGCATACTCTTATAGATCCTTATAAAAGAAAAATATCCTACTGATTATTACATTTTGCAAAAAGAGAAGAACATTTTATTAATTTTGTGTGATGGAGCAAATGGGGTAGTTGCCCGCCACTAAATCACAGGACATTTCAGATTCGGCCAATTTGAAATTCCCATATGTATAGTGATAACATTCAAACATTCGAAACCTTCTCATTGCTTGTCCGATTTCGTTCAAACCTTCACCAATCTGCTTCTTTGGTTTTTCCGCTTTCTTTCAGAACAGCTTGCTATTAAGGTTTGATTTCAATTTAAGATATCTTTAGAGTCATCGGGTCATTACTGGTATTGTGTTTCTCAGAATGGCAATGCGGCAATGCGGCCATGCATGTGTAATTTCACACGGGAGAAAATCTCCATTTATTTTTACCCAAATAAGTCGATGTTTAAATTTTCACAATCCTTACGAAAGTCAAACTTAGAGAAATTGTCATTTTTATCAATTTTACCCGTTATGTAAGATGGAAAGAGTCTGTTCTATCTTCATCATCTTCAAAATTTATAGAGAGAGAGATGTTGAATAATATCGTATACTTAGCAAATGGGAGAGTTTCTCGTGTATGACAACTTTATTTTTCTATTTTTTTTAAAGCTTTGGATAATATGTTTCTCTGACGTTCTATTTCCACTCAAACCAACTTAGGATGGGTCAATCCCCTTCTCTTCTCAAGAAAGTCAAGGAGTGATTCATTATTTTATATATTACGTACCTTTCAAAGAAAGGTGATGTAATGCAACAAAGATTACATTAGAATTATATGACAACTCTGTTCTTTATCTCGAGAATGTCATCTCATCATGAGACATCGGGACTATTCATGAACCAAACAGCAGGTAATTGTTTTTCGGTGCATAACCAATACTCCTCAATCAACTACATGTACATAATATGGCTTCGCACAAAACTGTCAACCGGAAGTGTAAATATTCACATCTTTAAATAATCATTTTACTTCTTTTGAAATAAATTCTTGAAATATTAAAATGAAATACATGTATATATTACGACATTTGTGTAGCTCGATAAGTTCCACAGTAAATTGTTGCTTATTGCATTTATTTTGTCAAGTGAAAATAATTATTTAAGAAGTTTTAATATCGTTCTAATCTGTGTGGAGAATCTGGTATTGTTCCCTTCTCTATTTTTGTTTGTATTGGGTGGGTTGTCCTCCTCCGAGAACATAGGTTAATAATGCTGGAGGGGAGTAATGCATTCTTGAAATATCAGGACACAACTGGGACGAGGTTTGTTCGCGTGTTATGTGCAATTTTCACCTCGTGTGTTGGGAAATTGTATTTTATGAAATAGTGTCCACTGTGTTTTTCTTATATCTCCATGTACAAAGTGTATAGAGTCATTCCATAGTTATTATCAAGCTTTTTTATTTTGAGAGAGGGTTATTCATAATGTTGCCACATTTAGAAAAAAAATCGTATACCGTAGTGCCCTTTCTGTAATTGCAAGCATTGTCTACATTAACGTATGGAAATTGATTTTTTTTTTAAAGATTTATTTCCTTTTTGTGTTCTGTTAAAGGGAAAGTCCACCCTGATTACAAGTTTGGTTTCAAAAGAAGCAGAAATGAGAGAAACAGAATAGTAATATTTTGAGCAAAATCGGATAAGTAAGAGAGTTATAAATTTTTGAAGCTGAAATCAATCAAACACAAATTGACAACTCGTTAACATATCTTGCGAGCTCCACTCCCACTTACTCATTACACAAACTTTCATAATTTTAATTTTCTTAGTTTCTGATAAAGGAATAGATTTAATTCACACATGTTTTGTGTAAAACATGAACAATGATTATATCTAAGGTCCATGTATGTTTTAATATTTTCTTTAGAGAAATTGGAAATTAATGAATTTTGGGGTACAGGGCAACTTGGAGAGGAGCTCGCAAGATAAGCCACGCAGTTGCCAATTTGTGTTGATTACAACTTTAATAATTCATAACTTTCTTGATTCTTATCGTATTTTGCTCAAAATAATATTAATTGATTTGGTTTCTCTAAATTTTCTGCTTTTTTAAATACCAACTTGTAATCAGGGTGGGCTTTCCTTTAAGAATGATTTTACCTCGTACAAAAAAGATTGGGCTGGTAGTGTAAGCTATCTCATTGCTTATTAGGAATGTTTTATACGATAGCTTTTTATGCTTGAGATTACTGATATCTAATATCTAATATCTTTATTTGCATTATTCTTTATCGCAAGGACCAATGATCATTACAAGTATTATGTTAAATTCTTTAACGTATTGCTCTTAAAAGTGTGATTTTAACCCTTATTGTATTTTTTTTGCTCAAGTGACTGTGCAAATTACGTGAATTCTACTCATGCACAATAATTTGGCGGTTTGAAATAATAAAGCACCAAAAAAATTCTCTGCACCTTGCGAGTGGTGAAAGGTCTATACAGCTGAAAACGGGTATGTTCTATACGGTGATTTTCTTAAATTACCGATATGTAGCAACTTATTTGCCGTGAAAATGCTCTATTTTTCATTAGAATACACGCTGTACATGTATTCATACTATTGAATTCTAGATTGGGTATAGAAAATGAAAGTCGAATGCATTTCTAATGAAAAAATAAACCCTCCCAACTACGTCACAAGATAACAGTTTCCTACATTAACAACAGATGGCGCTATGTCATCACTGAACGTGATACATGATGTAGCGCTTCATAGTTTTATTAGAGAGAGAGAGAGAGAGGGTTCATTTTCAAAAGGATACAAACTTATGTGTAATTTCTTTGATCTAGAAAACAAACTACATTTATCTGCATAGATTAGGAAAAAAGCGATATCCTTAATCTAATCATATGTACAATAATATTGTTTGTTTTTTTTCTCTGAAGTTTATTTTTGATTATAGTAATACATGTACTTAAAAAAAACCCTGAAGCCTTTAATACTGCTGTAAGTAATAAAATCAAAATTTCAAATTCCATTTTATTTTATTTTTTCAAGGGGAGTAAAATTATCTGTGTGAAGCTAATTTCGAATAAAAGCTGTAGGATTGTCATTGATATTTTAAAAACAAATTTGTATACACACTCGTTGACAACATTTCTATGTGATGAAATTGTGGGGATGCCTGCTGAATTCTAATATGTATCGGAAATAATGTTTAAAAGGCAAAATTATGAAAGGGAGCTCCCTCTACCCCACCTTGTGGCTACACTGTTGTCTTTTTATATTATGATGTTCACTCTGAACTGTGTTATGTCTATTTGTTAATCGTTTTGTGCAATCACTAGCTGAAGACACATCTATACCTCAGTCACACATCCTTGGTCACACCAACGAGACCGATACCAAACAAAACCGAAAACTACATTACACCAACATGGTACAAAAAAAAACAACAAAAAAAAAGATCGATTTGGAATCAGTTTAGAGTCAGTTGGCGGTTTGACTGAGCTATTATATCATGAACCTTGGTATTGATGAAACATTATCTAAATAAGTAAAAGGACATAATCTATCTGTAACGTATTTTTTTGTTGTGATGTTTCACTATACTGTCGGTATTTCAGTACTCTTATATTGCATGAAATGACTGTGTGCGACAATGTTAACTGTTATATAATCCATGGTATTTATGAATCAGAAACTAACGAAATGTTGTGCTGTCTTTTTCTTTTCGCTGAAATATTTGTATAAACGGTTGCAAATGTTAATATTTGCTTTGAGTGAATTAAAAAAGCCGACTTTGTCGATGCATTCATACAAAACAAATGTTTAATGATTGTATTTTTTGGAATCATCATATTCGTGTTATATTATACTAAATATTATGTCAATGGCATATCCGGAAATCAATTAACGGGGAGGGTACGTGTCATTTATATATGCTGTCCCGAACTGGTGGGGGGGGGGGGGGGGGGGGGGGCTCCTCAAACCAATATGATAAGTCGTGTAAGACTGTACTATTTTATTCTTTTCCATAAAGTTTTAAGCATACTATATGGGCAATTACAACACAAATACTACATTTTTTATTGATTGAAATTAACATTTATTTCCTTCTCATCGGTACAATGTTATATACAAAGGATACATGTGTTGCAATGCGGTGAACATAGAGTATAATACAGTGAATAATTCAGAAAATAGCAGGCGGAAACCCGGAAAGCAAAGATTGTGTTGGGAACGCCCTTAAACACAAATTACTGAAAGAACATGATTGTGAGAACGAGATTTGCATATACAGAAGGAATCGATTATTGGAGAAAATAGAGAAGAAAGTTAGGCATTGGAGGGAGGGGGGGGGGGGGGGGGAGGATGTACACCGGCGATATCTTTTGATGGAAAGGTCCATACGTGTTTTAAAAAATTAGGCCGTGATAGTTTGCAACATACCAAACAATGTACATGTACAATGTACAAATACATGTAAATGTATCGCCCTTGTAATGTATTTTCAAGTTCAGCACTTAAAATAGCAAGTATCAAGTATCTACTAAAACATTTCCCACTTTTGATCCTTAATAGTTCAAAAACTATATATCAGATAACCCTGACATTGATATGAGCAATAGCTGAATAGTGTACAATTTTGTTGGAGGTAATTTAAAAATGAAAGCATAAATCAGTTTCACTAATTTCAAGATTAATTTTTTATATTCAACCCTCTGTACAAAACTTTAACTTTGCACAGGGGTCAATTGGTGTGTATGGGAGTGTGTGGTTAACACCCAGACAATGGTCCTGGACAATGGCCAGGGTTTGAATGCTTTATTATTTATTCATGAGGAATTCCACTATCACAGCTAGTCTTTATTCATCCTCTGGCATTAACTGTGTAAGGTCATTTCACTGAGATGTCATTTTAATGATTTTGAAGCAATCAAAGTAATGCGAAGTGAATTAAGTCATTCAAAGGATAGGAATATTGATGTTGTCCTTGATGATGATGATGATGATGATGATGACGAAGATGATAGTGATGGTGATAATGATGACAATGATAGTGATGATAATGATGACAATGATAGTGATTGTGGCTGCCGCCCTGCGCCTCTTGGCAAACAGGCCGGAGTTTCGAACTCATATACACTCCAAGTTCTCCAACAGAAATATATTCATAGAACCGGTGTTGGCTTGTGTGAAATAACTTTATTCATTCCCAACTTCCAAGTTCCAAGATGAAATACTGAAATATAAAACAAAAGAGAAAATACATATTTAGATATACAATTCCACAAAGACATAATGGGTACAAATCTAAGACTCTGATTGTATTGGTCTTAAACTATCAAGAACTTTACTATACTACCAAGGAACCTTACTATACTACCAAGGAACATTGATATTACATCAAATGACTACAACCAAATACTGCCAAAACAAAGCACATGTAATGTAAACATATAATGTATAACTATATCAACTAAATTCTAGTGAAAACTTAGTATAAAATAATACCTGAACAGTAGAGTCCTGCATATGACAAAATGTAACACATATATATCACAACCTCACTTCATCTTTCAAAGGGGAACAATGTACATATTATCTATTATTATTATTGTGAACTCTTACATGACATGAATATGTTATTTATGATATGCAGTTCTAAATTATATACGGAAAAGTTGAAAGTATAAATTAAGGGAAAACTCAGCAATTGGAGGCTTTGAACAGATTACACCTTTGCACTCTTGTGCGAACTGCAAGAAACTACTTTTATGACAATCAACTTGAGTTCTCTCTCTGGTTACTCTAACTTGAACTGATAGCTTTTAGCTTTTTCTCTCTATATATTAAGAAGAGCATAGATGCTGAGCGGACTAAGATGACTCACCAAGCAGACCTAAAGGTTATTGTTCACGGACTAAAAGGGTGCTGGTACTAGCCAGGGCTTAGCACCCAGTAGACAATGAACTTGGCCAACATATACAATTTAAAACAATGGAGGTGTGCCCACTGTGTGCATTACAACTTAGTATTTCTCCCCATATACTATAACACAGAGCACCTCCTATTGGCTTTCATGTACAAAGGGATTAGAGATAGGCGAAGATAAACAAAGGTCCCATAACTAAAAATATTACAAAATCTAAGATTTACAAAAACTATATGAAATATGGCTATAATATTCTCACTGCAGACCGCTGCAGTGACAGTGATGATGATGATGATAATGATAACAATGATGAGGATGATGATAATTATATGATGGTGATGATAATGCTGCTGCTGCTAATAATGATGATCATGATAGTGACAGTGATGATGATGATAATGATGATAACGACAATGATGATGATATTGATGGTGATAATGATGATGATGATAGTGATGATGATGATGTTGCAAGCACATGGAAACATGTGCTTACTTTTTTCATGTGTGTGTGTGTGTGTGTAATTGGGTTTTTACAGAGACGTGTATCAATCAGATATGATTATTTACGTCTGGGGACCGACCTTTAACGTCACCATCCGAAAGACGTGACCTCAGTCTCGAACCTGGGTCCGCTGAATCAGTTTATAACTTCCACTGTTAGCTGGATTACAGTCGCACGCCACAACGCCCAGTTACTTCTTTCATGTGCATGCATTTTACCCTTTACCATGAATAGACCTGTTTACTAAGTGTTCAAATTTATGGATGTTTCTTTCCTGGGGACCTAGAAACGAGGTATTCTATTAACCTGTTATTAATGAATGAACTACAATACTTGGAATCCAGTTTGCATACATTACTTGTTGCTATGTCTGACAAGCCTCTGACAAGCTTTCAGGTTGTCAAGAACAACCTTTTTTTCAAAAGTATGCATAAAATTTGAATCACTTAGTAAACAGGTCTATTCAGACTAGCAGTACCCAAGGCAATCATCATGAATTGTTAATAAAGCATTCATGTGCCTTGGAGCAAGAGACCAGAAGCTTGGTCAGCAGAGCTCTGAAAAGGTGGTATTCATGTCCATTGTTCAGGGTCATTGTAAGCACACACTCACATAAAAATCATTGGTTCCTGTGTAAAGTTCAAGTTTTGTACAGAGGGTTAAAATAGGCCTGTTTACTAAGTGTATTTAAATTTATGCATGTTTCTCTCCAGAATCCTTAGCTACCAACTATTTAGTGCATCTGCTATGCATAATAGCATATCTATGGATGGAATCCACTTTGCATAAATTAGTTGTTGCTATGTCGGGCAAGCCTCTGGCAAGCTTTTGAGTCGTCAAGAGCAACTTTTGTCCAAGAAGTATGCATAAAATTAGTAAACAGGTCTATTGGACCAAAATCTTGAACCTAACTTTAAAATTAATCATGGATTTAATGAAACTTATTTATGCTTTCATATTCAAATCACCTCCACCTAAATCGTACACTATTCAGCTATCAATGACAGTGTTATCTGATATATATGTTTGAACTATTGTACACCGGCGATATCTTCTGATGGAAAGGTCCATACGTGTTTAATAAAATATTAGGCCTGATATTGTGCAACATACCAAACAATGTATATGCACAATCTACAAATACATGTAAATGTATTGCCCCTGTAATGTATTATCAAGGAAATCTTTTGAGACATTTTAAGTTCAGCACTTGAAATAGCAAGTATCAAGTTAGAAGAATATTAAAGTTATCTGAACATGTTAGGGTTAAGATGTTTCAACTCTTGACATATCATTCAATAGAAATTAAAGGCACAATAGCTTATCATTTAACTATAATGCCTTCATATGTGACGATATGCCTACTGCAAGGCTATTTGCGTTATTGCTGATAGAGCGAAGGGGATAATCTCCCTCCCCATGAGAATGTTTGTAAGTGCATAGTTCAATTATTTGCTGAACAAATGAATATCATCATAATATGCTAAAAACCATAGATATGGCTAATTAAACAGGCCGGGGAGGGTGTCCTGCATAAAAACTGGAATGGGCGTACAAAGGCAGTCCGGCTATAAACCTATAAGGAGGGGGGGGGGGGGGGGGGGGGGGGGGGGACACACCTCTGTGCTGTCATGGGAACCGATCCATTTCCATATTTGGTTGCGATGTTCACGTTTCATAAAAATATATCGCAGTTATGTTTATTACTTGTCACAAGTCATCTCTTATTAAACAAAATAATGCGGCTATATAACGTTGCCGCGTGTAACGTTGAATCACGTACGCTCATGTCGTTAAAGTATAATTTGGAATCCTAACTAGCTAGCTCTTTGTTATTTTTGGAAGAATAAACGAGTTACTGTAGAAAATCAAGTGTCCTGGTCATAATATAAAGCTATTCTCATATTTGCCGTAGATGGCAATATACACAGTAGTGTTCAAACAAACAAAATATGTCAAGACATTGATTTTCTTTTCTTTCTTTTTTTGTTTTGTTTTGTTTTGTTTTGTTTGTTTGTTTTTGTTTGTGTTCTTTAAAGTTTTGTTGTTTTTGTTTGTTTTGTTTTGTTTGTTGTTTGTTCTGTTTTTGTTTTGTTTTTTTGTTTGCTTTTGTTTTGTTTTTGTTTTTGTTTGTTTTTGGTTTTGTTTGTGTTTGTTTGTTTGTTTGTTGTTTGTTTTTTGTTTTTTTTTTTGTTTGTTTGTTTGTTTGTTTGTTTGTTTTTGTTTTTTTGTTTTTTTTTTTTTTTTGGGGGGGGGGGGGGGTTTAGGATCTAAATTAGCTGCCGGATTGAGGGGGGGGGGAAGTGAGTAAAACGAGAGTACATTTCCTTTTTACACGCGATGTGAAGGGCCTACTTAGGCGATATGCCAACTTGGCCGGGATGCATGTGCGCCGTCTCTGCTTTTCGGGGACGCGCTGTAGCCTAAAGTCAAATAAGGTCATAAAGCATAAAGCCAAATTTAAAAATAATTTATCTTGTAAGACTTTGTTTTACAATTTCTGATAAAGCTACTGATTAAATTTTCGAAATGAAAAAATTATGCTCGTCAGTTATCATCTACTATTTTCTATAATTGTAAATTGTGCACAGTTCAACGTTATGTTGCGACGCATGATTATTTTTAATAAATACCATTTAAATTACTGACTGAATGAAAGTTTTAGGATACTCCAAGATGAATCCAAAATCATATTGGGTAATTGTTAATTTTATATCATTTTGAAATCGCACACGATAAATATGAGAATACTCAACAGATAGGATTTATTCCTTGAATGCACTGAGCCCTACGGTTGCCATGCTAAAGCCGGGGTAATAATATGTAGGGCCCTCAGGGAGAACAGTATTTAGTACTGATGAGGCTACCCTGGGTAAACAAGACATATTATTGTTATTATTATTATTATAACAGAGACGATATACAATCTCATTGTTGGAAACATAATAGTACAAAATAATAAACATATATAATAATATTTTTATCGGAGACGTGATATAACATTTAACTAGAGTAGGTCTACCCAGTCTTTGTTTCGTCATAAAAATAAAGGCAATGAAAATGCTGAACACCAGGGTGTATTCATTGACAACAGATAGTTCGACAATAAAAAAATAAACATCTAGGTACTGTAATAACTGTAACCAAGGCCGTACGCAGCGGGGGGGGGGGGGGGGGGGGGCAGGGGGCAGTTGCCCTCCGCCCCAGAAATTTCAAAATCATACTTTTTTTAAATCGGGTTTTAGACTTTTAAATGATCCCATAATAAAAAGCGATCATCTTGCCCCACCCCCCCCCCCCCCCCCCCAGGAAAAAATTTCTGCGTAGGGCCTTGACTGTAACATAAAAAAAAACATGATTTACCACATGATAGCTAGCACAGAGGTGCATCAATATAATATTACCATCTTACCTTGCACGTGCATGTCTGTTTCACATCTCGAAGAACTCTCGTCATTCTACGAGGTCATGCAGATTCTGGGAATCCCCAGATCGCATGTTGCGCGAGTGCGAGCCGACGTACGGCAAATTATGTTCCCCAGCTTTTGTTAGCACTGTCATGAATGTGTGGGAATACCCACATTCATGTTCGCACGTTTGCATGTTTAGATCAGACAGAACTGGAGTCCTGCGTTAACCGATGTAACAGCACATTAGGCGTATGAACATACAGTTCGTGCGGATATCAACGGCCACGACAAAAAAAAGCTTCAAATCCCAGGATAACTACTTTGATAATGACAGAAGAGATGTCGAGTTACGAAACGGTTCCGAGTAACACCACTAAGTCTAAGGTAGGAGTTAAAAAAAAGCAATGGCAGTATTTGTTTTATGGTTAAAGGAAGAGAGAATGAAAACAAAGCGTATTTTCGATATAGAAGATAAATACATGAAGGGGTGGAGAGAAAAACAGGGAAACATACAGTATATACAGGGGCAATAGAAATTGAGGGAGAGGGAGAGATCCGGAATTCCAGCTCCGGGATGCACCATCTGTTCACAATTTCAAGAAATCTATGAAGACATACATGTTTACCTTAATGAAGTAATTTTAGTTATGGTTATTGAAATGTTAAGATAATTTCTGAATACATCTATCATGTTGTTCTAATTATTGTCATTACATTAATTTCAATTTCTGATATCACTATAATATTGAACCTTAATTTGATATGTTTATAAATTACGTTTACTTTGTTAAGTGCATAGAGACAATTTTGTATTTTGCGCTATATAAGCATCTTATTATTATCTTATTAGGGCCTATTATAGTGACAAAGAGACAGATAGAGAGAGAGAGAGAGAAGAGGTGAGGATTATAAAACAAGGTGATTTTGATAATCATTCCGTTGTGTTGTGTTGGCTTGAGTCTGTTAATTTCCTAATTAGTCCAGTCGACTCCCATTTTCTTCCAGGTTATATCAAAAAGTACCTGACATCTAAAAAAATTTATGGTGGACAGTTTAATATTCAAAATAAATCAAAGCTAAACTTTCTTGATATAACTATATACTATTTTGTGGGGTGTATTTTGGGGAGATATTTCGGAATTTCGGGGATGGTGGGCCTGGAAATTGCCAAGAGGGCAATATCCATACCTTGGAAGTGGACTTCAAAGTTATAATGTGAGGCTGCACCACCACCATTTACTCTACTTGGCCGACAACAGAAAATTACTGCAGACACTGTTAGTTGGATGCTCGTTGTTTATTTGATAAAAATATTTGAAAACAGAAACCCCCTGCATTGTACAGAAGATAAACAAAAAGCATCATATACATGATCATATTAACATGAAATCATGCAAGACAGTGATCATCTTATAAAAATTGCTTAGAATTCTGTAAACAAAATGCAGTTTTCGTAAGTTCAATCATCATACAATTCATAGACCAAAAATACATAGATTTTAAAACAACATCTGTGAATTTCCGGAAATAAGAAATACATGTATCAATATTAAATATTCCGACTTCGATAAATTACTGGTTATAAACATTGTAATAACTTGACCAAACTTACCCTAGTCAGAATATGTCATAAGTGTAAGGATAGAGAAAGCTACATCATCTCAGCTATGCCAATCACACTAGGCTGAAACTGGTAAAAACACTTCCACATCAGTCATGTCAGTGGCTACTGGTACATGAAAATGAAAGTATCAGTATGGATTTACCATTTCTAACAATATTTCTGTAAAAATATATAATTTAACAAGCTGAGTCTGATGCTTCAGACTAGTCAATCAAGTCAAAACGTCAACAAAAGAATATGCACGCCTATACATTCATATACATACATTATTTATTTACTATTTATTTATTAGAGTTTTATTCAAATACAGGGTAGGTGCGTTCAGTTATAAAAGACTGCTTTACAAGGACGCCCTGTAAACATAAAATAACTAAATGCATGATATATATATATATGAATTATATATGAAGTACAACAGATTTATTTATTTATTATGGTTTATGATGATTGACCAGCAGCACAGGGGCTGAAGGGGTCAATTTACAATCAGATATATATGTGCATATAAACAATAGAATACCTAAAATACAAGAAAGTCCGTCGTGAAAAGGTGCAAAATCCAGACTTGACAAGAATTGGTATTTGCTCTGGCTGGTATCAGCAAAGTTGAGAGTCTGAAAAGGCTTAGAAACATTCTTATTTTTATAAATCATAGACAGTTTTCCTCTGTATTTACTTAGTACGTATTTCATCGATATTTTGATGCTTCAGTGAGGAATTAACTTCTTTATTGAGTGTTTTGAAATATCAATTTTGGCAAGTTTTAATTCAAGCTGGCTTTCTCGGTCAACCATAATCGAATGTTTCAGGACACACAGCAAACAAAGCCTACTCTTTCATAATTTGCCTTTTAATGATCAGAATATGAAAATTTCTAAGCCTTTTTAAGACTGTCATCTTTGCTGAAACCAACCAGAAACAGTTTTTTGTCAGCAATGAATTTTGCACTATTTCACAACAATGGCTTTTGCTCCCTCAAGCGTATTAATATCGTTCGATGTTTTGGTGTCATTGATAAGAGAGACCCTAAGCTGTCCATAGATGTGAAAATTTCATTAAAATATTTTGAAATGTTCCTGTAGCGAGATTTTTTCCAACTTTTGTCAACTTTTTAACAGTTCTCAAAGTTGTTGATACCAGCCAGAACAAAGACAAATTCTTGTCAAGTCTGGATTTTGCACCCTTTCACAAAAGTGGCCTTCGCGCACTCGAACGTAATGCATCACCAGATTGTTTGGTGTCATTCTATAGAGCAGCCTAAGCTATATAGGCCGGGGCGGTCATGCCATTGACAACCGATGAAAACACAGAGATTCTTGCATGATGAGCAAACCATCAAACATGGCTCGCTCGACCCGAATCATCGACCAGCACAATGCCAAGGCTATCATGGGCCTGATAAAGAGTCAAAAGCTGTTACCAGGTTGTGTGATCAGCATTCGAGCAGGATTCGAGCAAGCACGAATAATGTTTTCATCGCTCTAAGGATTGCTAACCAGAAGTTACGTAAGCCCACCCCAACCTATACATATATATTTTGAAATATTTATTTAGGGAGACTTTTTCTGTGTATTAACTTTAGGGGGACGCACTGCAGTGTGCAAGAGGTTTGACTGAACAGTTACCTTTCTAAATAATGTCAGGCAAATCATTAGCGTAACCAGGAAACGGGTGGGCACGTCACTTATGTGCTTAAGCTAGACATTATATCTACATTGCTCTCTCCACCCAAGTGCTAAATGGGTAAACGGAAGGATGCAAAAGTCATTGTGGTTTGATCAGCATTTTGAGCGTCTGTTGGAAGGCGCCTGGCTGGAATGCTACCCAGGGAGTGGAAAAAGTACATACATTGTGTGCTGGCAAGCCATGAATCTGATGACAGGGGTAAAGCCAACCTCTTGAATCCCCTGAAAACAATAAGGATGCCATTGGTTGTAACAGACTGACAGATATCATTATTATTTTTATTTTATCTCGACTCTGTTTGTTCTCCATCCTTTGAAGGTGTCTGTTTGTACGTCCGCCAATGTCACCAACGTACAGGGATTTATCGATAAGCTAAGCGACAGGTTTCCCAACTGGGACTTCCAGTACTACGAACTACCATACAATAACGTCGATGATTTCAGGTTTCTTGGCAAGGATGTCAACATCATGATACTTTGCCACTCCATCTACAACAGAAGATTCGCCATCACCGATGTCATGGACGCCCTCTACGACAAGTTCTTGCCCCAATCTGCCAAGGTCTTAGGTTTGTTCACAAGTTCAAGTCATGGTTGTATGACGCATGCTCGGCGACAATTGCTCTGTGGTCAACAATCTATACACTAACCGAATTCTTAACTTTAACACCGCACCAACTTACTTACACCTAACCCTAATCGTAACCTAAAAACATAGCCTAAAACCCAGTTTCAACCCTAACCAAAGGATGAATAAAACCGGGAGCAAAATGTGGCCCAAGCATGTCGGAGTACTCACGTCAAAAGGGAATGCAAATTGAGTAGCAAGTGGCTATGACGGGATTTGTGACACGTATTCCTTTGTATATAAGAATATTCAGAGTTTGCCTTCATCAAACCTTATCAAAATTATATTTTATTCAATCTTTCAGAAAAAGGCTTAGGTACAGATGTTGTGAAAAGCTCATTTTGCTGATTTATCATATCCATGTAAAACATTATACAGGCCTACCCATGCATGATATAGAAAATTACATTGAATTTATTTTACACTTTAAAATATACTCAGGGAAAGACAGAATCTGTGTGATAGCCCATGACTTCCCACAAGATAAGAGCTTGGACAGACCCGAGACGTATTGGGCAGAGATGGAAATCTTTAAAAGCAGGCAACCTACAACGTTCAAGAAGGCTGATCTTGCTATCATGTGTGGCAAGCTGGAAGGGCCAGTAGAGCTGCAGGAAAGAGACTGGAATGCCTTGGAGAAATTTCTGCAGAAGGCTGTGAAGTCTCCCATGCCGCATCTTCGGGACTTAATCTTCATGTTTTGCAAAGAGAATTGGCCGTCCCTACTACTTGTTGCTTTAATGGCTGTTGGCTTCATCTATCAGGCACTTAGAGATGCCATAAAAGATGACTAAAGTCACATTTCTTTACTAAGTTTACGGGAATTGCTGTCTGAAGTGTTATTTCTTTACGGCATTGCTGCCTAATATTTAATTTCTTTTACGGGAATAGCTGCCTAAAGCTTCATTTCTGTTATAGGGGAATTGATTACTAAAGTTTTACATTTCTTTACGGTAATTGCTCCCAAATAGTTTTACTTCTTTACAGGCATGACGGTAATTGCTGTCTAAAATTATATTTCTTTACATGGATTGCTGCCTGAAAATTTCATTTCTTAGCGTACATTGCTGACCAAAGTTGCTAGGGGTTTCATTTTTACGGGAATGGACTAATCTTGTTTGCAGTGTTAAGGTTGTTTGAATATTTATCAAAACTTATCTGTTGTAAGTTTACTTAAAGGAAAATGAAACTCAACAAACAGCTGATAATCATGTGGAAAATTGTCAGCCTGTTCAAAACACCTTGAAAATACTCCTATTGGATTACTCCGTAAGGAGAACAATCTCTCTAAAGTTTGCAGATTCCTTGCTAAATATTATCCCATGGGGCTGCCATTTTGAAAAACAGTGATGCCATTTACATGTACACAATGGATATGATTTTAATGAATAGTTATTGTACAACTAAAGCCACCAATGCAAAATGGCAGCCATCTCGGTACCCCCATTGTCTTGCACAGGTGATATCTAAGAGCAGTTGTAGGTCTTTGTCACTTCTTTGAAGAATTGACAAACCTTTGTCTGACCAAGCAACAACTTGTGCATGCCAAATCCTGCTTAACAAAAGAAACAGCTGAACCAAATATCTTGACACAAATAGGTTATATGACAGGATAAAAAGGGATTATCTTCATTTGAATGTACATGACTACAAAAATGGTATTATGAGTAAATTAAGCGTCATGCATTCCGGGGTCTGCTCGCTAGTCATAAGGACCGCTATTCATAAAAAAATTATTCATAAGGACCGCTATTCATAATAAGACATAAGGGTTGCTATTCATAAGGGTAATTATTCATAAGGACCGCCATTCATAATAAGACATAAGGATCGCTATTCATAATATGGAAAGAGGGTCGCTATTCATAATACCAAATCAGGGTCGTTAATCATAAGGGTCCCTATTCATAATACGAAAATAGGGTCGCTATTCATAAAGGTCGCTATTCATAAGGGTCGCTATTCATAATCGAAGAAGAGGGTCGCTATTCATAATAACATAAGAGGGTCGCTATTCATAATCGGAGAAGAGGGTCGCTATTCATAATCGGATAAGAGGGTCGCTATTCATAATCGGAGAAGAGGGTCGCTATTCATAATCACAAAAGAGGGTCGCTATTCATAATCACAGAAGAGGGTCGCTATTCATAATCGGAGAAGAGGGTCGCTATTCATAATCACTAAAGAGGGTCGCTGTTCATAATCACAGAAGAGGGTTGTCATTTAAATCAAATAAGAAAGGGATATGGAGGAAGGACAACCCAAGGCCCAACGGTATTGTATTTAAGAAAGCTCTATACAATGCATTTCCGGTTTTTGTCAAATATATCCCTATTTTCTAAAAAAGTGAACTATATTTATCAATACTCCCCACACTTTGAAAGGCGCTTTGCCAGTGCCTTAATAATTAAAAAAACGATGTCTAATCCATACATCTACGTGGGAGGAGAGGACCCCCCCCCCCCCCCCCATCTACACACCCACATACACGCAGACACGTGCTTTGTTTTGAATATTGGAGTGTCATTGCCACACCTATTTTAGAGTTAGGGGAAGTACTGGTTGTCTATTTATGTACCCTTTTCGTTCTTTCTTTTTTCTTTTTCCTCCTCTCTCTCTCTCTCTCTCTCTCTCTCTCTCTTCCTCTTTCCTTCCTTTTCCAGCTTCTTGTTTCTTTGTTTCTGCATGGTTTTCTGCAAGACATGGACCTCTTGCTTGTACTCTTATTTCCTTTTGTATACTGTTTACGTAGATTTATCATGGAATAATTATTGTCATGCCTCTTTCTCAATGTGTTAATATATTTTTGATACATGTGCATTAATATATTTTTCTGTATTCATTCTTATCCATCACGTGCAATTTTTTGAAATTGGGAAATCAGATTGTAACACAATTTGTATCCTTGTTGCATGACAATAAATGAATCACTGAATCATCCAGATCCTCCCGTTTCTCAACTCCTGTGAAGACCTAATCCTTAGCCTTTATCTCAAGTTCCAGCAATCGTCCATTTGGGGGGAGATGAGGGGAAAGTTGGGCGGGGAGGGGGGGGGGGGGTGGGATTCTCGTAGGGGGTATTTGTCCTGGAGATTAGTTGTAGGGGTAGTTGTCCGGATAGGGGCTTAGAAATTGCCGCGAAAAATTTGTTTTCGTTTTTATTTTGGGGTGGGATAGTAATATTTTCATAATACGTGATTTTAGTAACGTACAATTCATTAGCATCTACCGTTTTTACAGTGTGCCCCTGTTTATGGGCATGGATGGGAATGAAGTATGCCCTCCCACGGTTGGGACTTTCAAATTTCCCCGAGTTAAAAATCACCTCTCAGAGCATTTGAGTGCATGTTCTTTCATGGTAATTACTAACTTATTTATTTCATTATATTCTTTGAAATCTTTATTTCGGTCTTCCTTATCATAATCTTAACAAAAATCATGACAAAAATTATCACCATGTCGTGATCCTATGAATAATAATCATCGTGGTCATCCTCCTCCTCCTGATCATATTATTTGATCATGTCATTTATTGAAGGTGAATTATTGCGGGGGGATGATACAAGCCAATCCTACAGGCCACCCCCACCCCCCCCCCCCCCCATTACAAGGGCATGCGCATCATGTATTTTCTATGTTTGTTTGATCTTAATTGAATTCTATCAAATTTATTCCCATTTCTTTATACTGTAAAGCATATTGGTTGTATGTAAACAACCACAGGACCAACGGCTTTAACCCTAACAGAGCCGGGTTATTTTAGACCCATCTCACAGCCGGGGGTGGGGGGCTGATTCCGCCCCCTAAGATCTCGGCCGTCCACCGCGCATTCGCAACGAAAATCGGCACACACGTCGCCGACCACGTAATCTACAAAACTGTATAGTCAATTTCTCCGAAAAATTTAATAACTAATTAATTATGCTAATTTATGCATAAAATTAATTTGCTCTAATTAATTGCTAATTGCTAATATTTGGTATAGAGACTCTTTGTCAGATTCTGATCAAATAAACCGGTAAAAATCCTTTTTTTTCTTATGTTTTTTATTGTTTTTTGATGGAATTTGTCGGCGACACTATTTTAATCCTAAACAACATAAAATTAATTGTTTTTAAACAGTAAAAGTAAAAATAATGAAACATTTATGAATTTTAGCTGGAAACACAATTTGGATTGGATTTGTACACGAAATCACGTTTTTGAACAATTTTGGGTCTGACATGCACTTACGAAATGTTGGGTAACTCCGGAACCGCACGCGCGGACATCACAAATTTGGTCTCAAAAGTTGCGCAAGACTTGAAAGAAAAAAGTAGTGAAGCGGCGTGGTGACTGCTTTTCGCAATGCGAACATATTACGCGAAACGTCGAGGGGGGGGGGGAATCCGCCCCCGGGCCTATTAGGGTTAAGTCCTCTCCGAGGGACTTGAGGTTAATGCCTTACCAAAGGACATGAGTGCATCCTGGTTTCAAACACGCATCCTTCAGTTACAAAGCCACTGTTCGACCTCTGAGCTATCTCGCCTATCTCTGAGGATTATGGACATGATAGAACAACACCTGGTGGCAACACCTACTACAGCACCCTCCCCCCCCCCCCCCCCCGCCACCCGCACACAGACTATGCCATTTATGAATTGCTTTGACGAAAATTGTCAGTACTATGTGCTTGTACCGAAACAAGATGGGTAGAATAGCGCAACGTGATCGGACTGATGGTGGGGGGGGGGGGGGCGGTGACACAGGCGTAGCCAGGATTTTTCAATATGGGGCGTTTGTGAGCCCGCGAAGCGTGCCATAGAGTTGTTAGGGGTATGTAACTATATGGTTTTCCCCCTCCCGTGCGAAAGCTCTGACGTTTTATAGCAAATCTGAGATAAAGATAATGGCTCGTCGCAATACTGCACTGTATGTAACAGGGGTGGGTGCATGGAGAGGGGGGGGGGGGGGGGGTCCCTCAGACGTTTTGTAGCAAATTTGAGAGAAAGATAAAGGCTCGTACATTTAGCACCTCCTTTTAGGCGGAAAGTTAGTTCGACACCCACGCAATGCTGCACTGCATGTATCAGGGGTGGATGCATGGATGGGGAATTACTTCCCCCTCCCCACGGGAAGCGCGAATACTGACGCAAATTTCGTAGCTTTTATCGTTCTCTTCCTCCGCTTCCTCACGCTTTTTCGCTCTCGCCTGTTTTTAAGGGATGTATTTGTTTCATCGCCCGTCCCCATATTGGCTCGACACAGCCGTGGGGTGTCTAGATCCCATCCAATATTATTATTTTTGTTCTTTCATATTTGAGTGTTCATTGAACAATGAAAATCATATTATAATATTTGACAAATAATCCTAACCCTAACCTATTCTTCGATTGTGAACAGCGCCCCTCTTTCGTGATTATGAATAGCGACCCTCTTCTTTGATTATGATTAGCGACCCTCATCTTCGATTATGAATAGCGACCCTCTTCTGTGATTATGAATAGCGACCCTCTACTTCGATTATGAATAGCGACCCTCTTCTGTGATTATGAATAGCGACCCTCTTCTTTGATTATGAATAGCGACCCTCTTCTCTGATTATGAATAGCGACCCTCTTCTTCGATTATGAATAGCGACCCTCTTCTCTGATTATGAATAGCGACCCTCTTCTGTGATTATGAATAGCGACCCTCTTCTCTGATTATGAATAGCGACCCTCTTCTCCGATTATGAATAGCGACCCTTATGAATAGCGACCTTTATGAATAGCGACCCTTATGAATATTGACCTTTATGAATAGCGACCCTTATGATTAACGACCCGATTTGGTATTATGAATAGCGACCCTGTATCTGTATTATGTATAGCGACCCTTATGACTTATTATGAATAGCGGCCCTTATGAGTAATGACCCTTTTCTTCGATTATGAATAGCGACCCTCTTCTCATATTATGAATAGCAATCCTTATGAATAATGCTCCTTATGAGTTTATGAATAGTGACCCCTTTTCGCTTTATGAATAGCGACCCTACAGGTATAGGAAATTACACGTTATGACTAGCGGTCCTTATGAGCCACTGATCCTTATGACTAGCGGTCCTTATGACTAGCGAGGTTACCCCTGCATTCCACAGGTGATCATGAGTGTCACTGTAGCTAGTCTATAGGTCAGTGGGTATCTCACAAATAGCAACTGCTCTGACATTATTTTGTAGAGAAAATGGCAGCCCCATGGGATAATGTCTAGCAAGGAAACTGAAACTTTTTGAGACACTGTTCTCCTTCATAAATAGTCAAATAGGAGTAATTTCAAGATATTTATAATATGCTGACAATAATATACATGATTATAGCAGCGGCGTATCCAGGATTTCCCAATAGGGGGGGGGGGGGCGCCAGGAATTATTGATCGCCGTCATGGGGGAAAAATTTTTGCTTCTGAAGACGGGCTGAGATGCAAAATAGTGCTATATATATAGTGCTATTTTTTTTACGACGGCCAAGAGGGGGGGGGGGGCGCCTGTTGCGCCCCCTGGATACGCCACTGATTATAGGCTAATGTTTGTTGCCTTTCGTTCCCCTTTAAGCCGCAATTAAAAAACACCATTTGTTAAATATCGATAGGCCTACATCAATTTATGTGATTTCTTATAAATAATTCTAGATACTTATTCACTGGTCAAGTCAGCTACATCTGGTATTTATATTGGATGAAATAAGTCATCCTTTATTTCTAAGAAAAGAAAACAATCAAGTATTCACTCTGTTCAAAGCAGAATGACTTGAAATTTCATTTGCCCTTTTAATAAATTGTCTAGTTAATTTTAAAGCATGCAAAACTATTTGTAGTATATGAGAAATCCATATCACAAGAATGACTGTCATGGCCTCTTGTACTTTTTTAAAATCTGTAATCAAGATCAAACATGAGAAGATATACTTTACTTTAAATTGTACTTTGCTTGCGTCTAGTGATAATCAAAATTACACTATACGGCGTACGCTGCAACAATCGCCTATATTCAGGCAGCAAGATGTCCAAATGTATGTCCTCATATTTGGGCATCGAAGTTCCCGAATATGTAATTTTGATGATGAAATTACAAAAAGTGCCAACATTTTCGCTTGCCCCCAAAGATTGTGAAACTACAAAATGGCAAAAGGCGTTAGTCCCCTTCGCGAAATTGTGCCCGTATGTCCATGATAATAATTAAAAATTGTGTGTATCTTAAATAAAATTATTTTATTCAATATCTAAAACAACATAATTGAATAGAAAATAATTTCATTCTAATTCTTGAAAGTATTATTAACGTATATCGCTTGGATTTTCAGAATAAAGGACAAATTTCTGGTTAAAAGAAAATTATGCACGTGCCAATGGTAATGGCACACACAAAACCGTCTCTTTCTACGGCCCGAAATATTGGAAATCACTTAGTAGCGATATAATCAACTCCCTAATTCTAAACTGTTTAAAAAACAAGTTAAACATCTTCTTCAAAAATATGCAATGAATTCAAACTGAGCTAGCAGGACCCACCTCTCTCTTTCTCCCCCCCCCCTCTCTCTCTCTCTATATCTCTTCCCTCACTCTTTCTCTATCTCTCTATATCAATCTCCTCTCTTCTCTGTCTTACCTCTTTTCGCCCCTTTTCTGCCCTCTCTCACCCTTCTTCTCACACACAGACACACATTCTTACACTTTCTTCCTTCCTCCATCCTCCTTCTCTTCATTCTCTTGTGTTTCTACACCGTCTTGCACTTTCACTTTACTTTCACAATTTAGTTTTCTTGTGGGTTGAGGCAATAATTGTCCTTCTACATCAACTCACTTATCAATTCTCTCTTATCAGTAATTCGCTTCTCGTAATGATGCTTTATGAATTTAATATTATTTGACGACCCAATCGTGATTAAGTTATATAGGTTTCTGGACATGTAATATATATTGCTTTTAAACATGTCCAACTGTTTTCAACATCACTTAGGTCAATATTAATTTTGTGCATCATATAATTTACTTATTGGTATTCGATTGTGTGCCCATATCTATGGAAAAACATCGTTAAATTATTATTGTATTCAGTTTATGTTATGCACTACAGTATTATATTAAAGGAGAATTAACCCCTGAGTACAAATTTACTTATATTGAAAGGTGTAATATATTCCTACTTATTGGCCTAAATCATTTTCTAATAAGATATTAGAAAAGGGTATAAATAAAGATATTCCAACACCCGGTATCGTCTCCTACTCATTTACATGGGGGCTGCCATTTTCTTGCTGATTTGGATTTGTACATGAACCATTGAAAAATGTTCCGGTCAGGAAGATATTTTGAATCCAAGACCTAAATTGATTTTCTTCATTACCTAAAATCCCATATGTGACGAAAAATATAAAGTGGGTGTTTACATGATTTATAAAAATTAAATCTTTATAATGATACTTTTAAATTGTCTGGTTTTGCTTAACAAAAATCTATTTTCTTGGGTTTGCCAAACAGAGCAGAACATAATATATGCAGCATGCATTCTGACTTTTGAAGTCCATTATCCGAAAGCAGGTGAATGCATAGTTTGCCGCTATAGATGCTCAGGGAAGAAGCATTCATAAAATTTGAATTAATTTGCTCCGTCCATTGCGTCACAGTATCTAGAAAATAGATTTATATTAAGCGAATATCGATTTTCAACAGAAATATATAAGGAAATCTTCAGTTTAAAAATAAATTGACATATCTATTCTATATTTTTAATCTCAAATGGGTTTTTAATTTTGAAAAAGGCAATTGGGCATTTGGATTAAGAAAATCTTCTTGTACACATAAAAAAATGGCAGCCCCCATGTATTGCTAGCAGACGATACATATTGCTAGCAGATGATAAATTTTGCTCAGAAAATCTTGATTCGTATCGATCTCGTATATTTTGACGCGAAGCCATATAGTCTAACAAGTGGGAATAAATAACACCTTTGATCACTATCGTCTTTATTGTTTGAGGTTAATTCTCCTTTAATACGATATTATTATATGATATATAATATATTATATAATATATATCAATATTTCAATTTTTATAGATGTGATAATAAAGAATCCCTTCCTTGTATGAAAATAAGTTACAATAATGATGATTTTACATTTTCCATATGGAGTCAAACCATGTTTTACATTATTGAAGCAACAAAAAAATGAAATATATGATATTTCATATAATAAAATACATAAGGAAAAGTGAGTGCATGACATCATCGGTTCACTCATTTGCATACCGCCCATGTTATGCATATCACTGTTTCATGAAATAATGCAAAACTTCAAAATGCCGTAACTTTCTTATTTTACATCCGATTTCAGTGAAATTTTCACTGTTACGCTTGTTTAATTTTACTCTATTTATTCAAATCAACTTGATATTAGGGTGGACTTGGCCTTTAATATATTAATATAACAGTCAATAAATCTGAATATGAATTTGAATCGGAATCTGAAACCCCGGATATGGTGTGTCATTTAATCTATCTCTCTATATCAATCTCCTTCTCTCTTCTCTGTCTTACCTCTTTTCGCCCCTTTTCTGCCCTCTCTCACCCTTCTTCTCACACACAGACACACATTCTTACACTTTCTTCCTTCCTCCATCCTCCTTCTCTTCATTCTCTTGTGTTTCTACACCGTCTTGCACTTTCACTTTACTTTCACATTCAGTTTTCTTGTGGGTTGAGGCAATTGTCCTTCTACCTGAACTCACTTATCAATTCTCTTTTATCAATATTTCGCTTCTCGTAATGATGCTTTATGAATTTAATATTATTAAACGACCCGATCGTTATTAAGTTATATAAGTTTCTGGACATGTAATATATAAGCTTTGCTTTTAAACATGTCCAACTGTTTTCAACATCACTTAGGTCAATATTTGAGCATCATATACTTTACTTATTGGTATTCGATTATGTGCCCATGTCTATGGAAAAACATCGATAACAAATTTTATTTTTAAAACTTACAAAATTGCTGTCAAGTAAATGGAGGAGTGATATACATGTAATTACCAATATTCTCCTTTAAAAAAAATTAATATTGCATTGGAAATGAAACTTACTAGGGACAAGGTGATTCAGTTTTTTCTTCAAATGCAAAAAAATATATATATATACTGAACTACAAAAGAAACGTCGCACTTTTCAAATTGATATCTTTTACACATGATATTGGAATTTGATACGTAAAATCACATTTTATGCTTTTTTAACATCACAGATATGGCATTGACCGTCCATAACACATCATCATAAAAAAATGTGATTTCTGTGTAAGATTAAAACTCATATCCTTTCCGTGAACATGGTAGTGCACTCGAGCGCAGCTTTTTGAAAAGCACGATGCACATGCACATCCTCTATCCAGTGGGTTTAAAAGGGACCCAAAAACTTCATCCTGTCATTCGTTTCCTGAGCGCTGTCACCATGCCACGTCTGACTCGAAACCAGAGGGAACAAGCCATCGGACGTCTTCATGCTGGCCAACGTCCTAGAGTCATTGTCAACGACTTCAATGCAGCGTTCGGACAGTAGAGAGAATGCGGGAGCAATATAATGCAACCAACGGCACCAACGATCGTCAGCGCAGTGGTCGTCCCAGGGTGACAACAGCACGTCAAGATCGCCATCTTCACCGGGACCACTTGCAGGATCGCTTCCGCAGAGCAACAGAATCGGCTCTACAGACTATTGGCACACACAACAGACCAATTTCTGTAGCAACTGTTCGTCGTCGGCTGAGAAGCTTCAACTTGTCTTGTCGGCGTCCTGCTCGGGGCCCTATCCTCACCGTTCGACATCGTCGGGAACGTCTCCTGTGGGACCAACAACGTCAGAACTGGCGCTATCAACGACGAGAGTCGTTATTGCACATCTGTACTTGTTAATCAAAACAAAGCAAAACATTTTCTCAGTTTTCACTCTTGAATAAAGAATATGTTTCATTGTAAAAAAAATTTTTTTAATACATACATGTGCGACGTTTCTTTTGTAGTTCAGTATATACTGTTTTTTTTCCTTTTCTTTGTAAATTTTGTAATTTTTCTATGTCATCTTGGTTAAAATAGATATTGAGAACTGCCAAAAAACTGTAGGATTATTTCCCCCCCCCCCCTAAAAAGTACAATATGCGACAACTTCCTGAAAGCTTCCTCGTAAGATTGAGGCGAAGATCACATAAACACGAAAATGCCATGTAGGACTTGTAACCAATACAATACCATAATTGGTCAAGGGGAGGGAATTTCATGTATTTTTTTACAATGCAGAAAATGCAAGTCCTTCATATAGGTTCTGGAGAACACTTGGTATTTTACATTATCCCTCAAAAAGTGTCATATTTTGGAAAAAAAATATAATTAAGATGATATTAGGCAAAAATTATGTTTTTCTTCGATCATATAATTCATCAAAGTCATATATTGACAGTAAAACCTGGGTAAAGATTCAATTCTGAAAAGTAATTTTTACAAAAGTCTGCATAATTGGGAAAGAATTGTATGTAAAACCCTTTCGTGGAAGTATATACGGCTGTATATGTCTGATGTGTTTCATTCAATGAATATCGAAGTATGCTATTGTTCATTTAGTGCTATTTTCATATGATATGTGGGTCCCTTTGTAAGGGAATGTGAATGGGTACGTCATGGCTGCTGTGTATTTGTTCCTTTGTACTTGTGTACCAAACTGTCCGAATATAACATTTAACTATTTTTTTTGTTTTGACAATACCTATAAACTTTAAACTTATAAGCGGGGAAACCTGAACTGTTGTAAGTGATACGATGAGATCTAAATTCGTCAGTTCCATAGAAAGTTGAACATGTTGAGTATTCAAGATTATGGTAATAAAGTGTTTGCATATTATTTTTGATATGAAAAGTAATTCCCATAAAATGTCCCTCGTTTAATGGTTTTATTTTTAATGTACATCATGTTATCATAATATTATAATCATGTACCTTAAGTTTGTTTTATATATCTCATGTATCATGTATCATAATTTGTTTGTGTATTTTTATGGAGAATGAAATAAATGAATTGATTGATTGATTGATTGAAAGTAATGAATAGTAATGCTTGCATGAAAGAAAGTATCTAAACTGATTTGTATATTGTGTTACCCTCGAAAATCTGGCAAAGTTAATTTCGACAGGCCCGTAACTAGGATTTTTGCGGGGGGGGGGGGGGGGTTCAACATTGGAAAAAGTGGACCTTTCTGAGGGAGCGAAGCGACCGAGTAGGGGTGTCGGGTCAGGGGGTGTGCCCCTACAAGGGTATGGGCATGAGCGTAGTCAGAATTATTTGACAGGGGGTGGGTCAAATGTGAAGCCCGAACATATACTACCACTGTGTAGGATTCCAAATACTGCGAGCGAGCAAAGCGAGCTAGAGAAAAATAAAAATGTACTTTTAAATGGCAAAATTTTATTTCAATAGTCACCAATAAGTGAAATGTAAAGCTATATTACTGGTCATTTAGCTGCCATAGGCAGGAATCATTCATATTAATAAAGTTTTTAGGAAGTGAAGCGAACGGGGGGGGGGGGGGGGGGGGACTTTGCTGTTCTTTTATAGAAAGGTAACCCTAATATCTGGGCGCCATGGCGATAGGGCAGTGGCGTGCCGAAAATTGTCATAACATTGAATATTCATGGACCTCACTGCATGAAACATCTCGTTTATAAGGTTTGCGAGCGAGCGAAGCGAGCGAGGAAAAATGCACTTTACTTTGTGTTGCGCATTTCAATATAGAAAGTGGACCTAAGAAGTATTCGGGTGCCATGGCGATAGGGCAGCGTCGTGCCTGAATATTGCAATAACATTCTATGGAAATATTCATGGACCTCGCTGCCTGAAATTATCTCATTTCTAAGATTTGCGAGCGAGCGAAGAAAACTTCACTTTAATTTGTTGTTGCCCATTTCAATATAGAAGGTAAGGTGACCCTAATTTCTGTGCCCGAAAATTGTCATAACATTGAATATTCATGGACATATTACAATAACATACTATGGAAATATTCTCGCTGCCCGAAACTATCTCGTCTCAGAGTTTTGTGAATGAGCGAAGCGAGCAACGGAAAACGCACTTTACTATCTCCCAAATGTTTCCAAAACACCCCAAGTGTTTGATTGGAGAATCTTGTTATTTCTGATTATAGTTTCCAAGAAGTCGATGTTTTATAAAATACTCTCATGGCACTCCGGTTGAACAGGCTGTATTAGGAGTACTCCTTGCAACTTGAGAGCGGGAAAATTTTCCATTTTAAAGTGAACAGACACATTAAATACCCCTCTCACTTTTCCAGTAATATTTGGAATCCTACACAGTGGTAGGATATTTATGTTCGGGATTCACATTTGACCCACCCCTGTCAAATAATTCTGACTACGCTCATGCCCATACTCTTGGAGGGGCACACCCCCTGACCCAACACCCCTACTCGGTCGCTTCGCTCCCTCAGAAAGGCCCACTTTTCCAATGTTGAACCCCCCCCCCTGCCCCCGCAAAAATCCTAGTTATGGGCCTGAGTATGGTTTCTATATTTCACTTTTCTATTCCATTACCACAGGTTTCATTGGAGTCTTCTCATGCTTATCACTGCTTATCTTCCTACGTTATCTTTGTATGGTGCTTTAAGCAGTCTATCTTCTTGTATTGTCAGGATTTCCTGTCCAATCTAACACTTCTCAAATATCAAAATGCACTTCAATTTCGTCCTATATAGGCTGATAGGAATCAATAATCATCCAAATGTCAGATGTCAAAGATAGTTTAATAATTAAAAATGTCATTCAACAGTTTCAATGGTCAATCAACTTCAACATATCTCCATTCATTTTCGTCAGATTTCATACTAATTCGTCCGACCTGGCAATCCGCTGCAAAATTTTATCATCTAATCCATCTTTGGGAAGTCGATTTCACGAAATTATCATTCAAATTCGTCACATATACAAGACCTTACAAAGAGCGGGTGACGATTTTGAATAACTCTTTGAACTCTTTCAGTCTTTGACAAAATTGATAGCAAAATGAAAAATAAATTCCGAAAATGAATGGCCAAAGACGTATATTGACTACGCCTTATTATTAAGTTGCAGGACAAAAGCAAATAAAAAAGTGTTCAAATTGACTGGAAACCCGACTGGAAACTCTATTATCTCACATTATTTTCCACTTTCCTTCCTCTTTCCCCTTTCACGTGACCCCCTTGTGCGCCCATCCCCTATATCTAAGCCAGTCGGTATGGAAATGTTTTTAAAAATTTAACCTAAAAATCACTATTCTGATGTCACTTTGGATAATTTTTATCGCCTTATGATTCTTTTTTGTTGTTGTTCAAGCAGATTTCTGCTCGCCAGCTTTGGGCGATACTACAAAGGAATTTTTTTAATGACGCTTTGCAACATGGCATAATATACAAAATTCAAAATTAAATGAATGGTGAAAAACGACATTGATTAATTATAGATTCGCCAGATTAGGAAGTTACGGGACAAAATCAAAATAAAATGTATTAAAATAGACGGAAAGACCGATATTTTATCACGTTATTTTCCCTTTCCATCATCTCTCCCCTAGCTTTTTTTTTTATTTATCTTTTTTTTTAAAGCGGACCTCTGCTCGCCAACCGGGGGGGGGGGGGGGGTTTGTTCGAGCGAAAGCTCTGACGTTTTATAGCAAATTTGAGAGAAAGATAACAGCTCGTAGGACCCTTTTTTAGGCGGAAGGTTTTCAAAGTTGGCTTTTCAATTATTTGGACGCAATACTGCACTGTATGTATTAGGGGTGGGTGCAGGGAGATGGTCAGGTGGAGTTTTCCCCCTCCCGCGCAAAGCGCCAAAGCTCTGAAGTTTTATAGCACATTTTGAAAGAAACACAACGGCTCGATCGTAGCACTTTTCAAAGTCAACTTTTCAGTTATATGGACGCAATACTGCACTGTATGTAACAGGGATGGGTGCAGGAAGGGGAGTTGGCGTTTAGTTGGCGTTTTTTTTTTTTTTTTTTTTTTTTTTTGGGGGGGGGGCACCGCCTCCACAGCCGCCGCCCCCGGCTACGCGCCTGCAAACACAACTGTATCAGGCGATATTGAACAAAGGGAAGTGGACATAATTTTATTCATTGTTTTACAAACAGAGGTAAGAGGCCCACTCAGTCTTGTTTCGTCATAAACAAAACTGCACTATGAAAAATGGGAACATAATGTTGCATCAGTTTAACATTAGATTATTCTAATATTAAAAAAAACACATCTGATCAATATGTGCAGCTGTAATTACTGCAAAAACGGGGGGGGGGGGATGTACTTTGCACCATCACAGGGCAACAGCATCAGATCATCTCACTCTCACTCTCTGCGAGGTCGACCGGAGATTTGGGGAATCCCCAGGTCACGCTGCGCGAGCGTGAGCCGACGTACGCCAAGGGTCAAAGTATGTTTCCAAGCTTTTGTTTGCACTACAATGGGTATGCGGGAATTCCCACATTAATGTTCGCCAAGTTAATGTTCGGAGTTCAGACAACACTGTGAAGGCAAATTAGGTCAATATACTAATGTTAACAGTGCTTGCAGACATCAATGATCACGACTAAAAAACCTCAAATCTCTGGATACTGACATTGATTATGACAGAAGAGATGTCTGGTTACGAAACGTTTTCGAGTAACGCCGCAAAGGTAGGAGTGAAGAACCCGTTATTTGACCTGTGTGTGGGTGTGTGTGTGTGTGTGTGTGGGCGGGGGGGGGGGGGGGGGGTGGGGTGAGGGTACAATCAAATAGGGCCACTTTAATACATCATCCTTTTGAGTTGTGTCATAAATGACCTGTTTATATCCTAATTAGTCAAATAGACTCCATTTTCTTCCAGGTAGCTGAAAGTACCTGACATCTACACAAATTAAATTATGGTGGGCAATGTAATATCCAAAATAATTTAAAGCTAAGTTTTTTAGGTACCGCAATAATTTTGGGGAAATATATATATCGGATTTTATTGAGCTAAAAACTATATGGACAAACGGCCAAAGGCCGATATTTGTCTTGTGTACAAATTAAAATTGCATACATGTGCAAATGAAGATCATATGGTAAATACAATAAAAATAATGAATTACAGTAAATGAAATAGCTATAACATGTGACAGTACATTGAGTTACTCCCAAGTAATAGAGAAAGAAAGAGAGGAGAAGAGAACACAAGCTATGAAGTAGGGGAGTAACTAAGTAATTAAAAAAAAAGATAAATACAAGTATATGTATAAAGTGTTTACTATAAAAGGAATCGTTGGAACCAAAGCACACACTGAGATTTCATGCCGAAATAGTATACCATAACATATTGCAAGGAGAACATGTATACATTGTAGTACATTATAGTACATGTACTGCATTAATATCATACTATACATACTATACTGTACTTTACATTAAGCTACCCCAAGAGGTCAAAAAATTATGAGAAGGGAAGAAATAGCAAAACAAGAAGGAAATAGGGAGAGGGAGGAGGAGAGGGGAGAGGAGGAGGGAGAGAGAGAGAAGGGGGGGGGGGTAGTTAAGTAGCACATTCAGTAGCAAATTAATATATTGCATAGATATAACATACCAGGTTCAATGTATGTAATTCCCCATATAAGAGTAAAGCATTAGAAGAGAAGATATAATTAGAATAAGAAAGAAAGAGGAATGGAGAGGGGGAGAGAGGGGGAATAACAATACAGTCTGTAAAAATTGAAATTACACAAAATTGAATTTGTAGATAATATTGCAATGAAACCCAAATGAAATTATGAATATGATTACATGAGAGAAGTGGCATCTTACATTGCTGTCATCCATCCACAAGTGTGGGGACATTCAAGTACTCAAAATATTGCAGATAATCAACATACCTGTATTTACCATATATATTGCAAAAAAAATATGTACATTATAGTACATGTACTGAATTAATGTCATACTATACTTGTACTTTACATTAAGCTACCCCAAGAGGTTGAAAGATTATGAGAAGGGGAGAAATAAATATATTGCAAAGATATAGCATACCCTGTTCAATGTATGTAATTCCCAAGGAGTAACGTATTAAGAGAGAAAATAGAATCAGGGTAAGAAAGAAAGAGGAATGGAGAGAGAGAGAGGGGGGGGGGGGAGAAAGGAGGAATAACAATACAATTTGTATAATTTGAAATTACACAAAATCAAATTTGTAGTTATTATTGCACTGAAACCGGAATACAAGTATGATAATTTGAAAGGAGTGGCATCTTACACAAGTTTTCAAGTGTTGATTATCTTCACTGCCTGTGGTATGAAAGAGTTTTGGTATCTGGAAGTACGGCAAGGTGGTTGGCGTAAGGAATCACTATTTCTCAATTGACGAAAGTTGGCTGGAGAATCCCTACGTGGGGGAAGCATGGACACATGCCTAGATGGTAAGAATGACTTAACAAAGTTCATAAGTAATTGTTGTCGTCTATCTGCAAGGGTGGGAATATCTAAACACTCAAGAGCATGAAGATAATCAACATAGTCACTATATCCTAGCATTATACGACATGCTATTTTTTGGACTCGTTCAATCCTATCCGATTGTTGAGCGGTAAGAGAAGATGACCACAATACATTTTCGTAGATTCTTCACCTTCTGAGTATAGAAAACATCTTTGCGAACTGCACTTCACGCTTAACTTGATTGCGAAGGCTCTTGTAACGTGCCAAACTATTGGAATTGAAGGCACATTACCTTTCTTTGATCAGCGACAAAATACGATTGGTGATCCAAGGTTTATCATCTGCTTTTCGTGTTACAGAGATAACAGGAAAATGAAGATGGTATAGCTCAGGGAGAGATTCCTGAAGATCAGCAGCCATTCTGTTCACGCTTGGATGTTCTAAGAGGTGGCTCCAGCAGGCAGAGGTGATCTCTTCTCCAAAAGCGCGGACACTGGACTGCCGGAAGGGTCTGAAAGCGATTTCTCTTGAAGTCTCCTTCGGAATGGAAGCACAAGCTCTGACAATCACTGTCTTGTGATCACTGTTGGAAATTGGGTTAATCACAATAGGAACATGGTAATAGTCAGATATATCAGTAAAAACTTTGTCAAGGATGTTATCACCTCTTGTGGGTAGCGTAACCATTTGTTTCAGTAAGAGGTCATTGCAAAGTGGTGAAGTATCTACATCATTGAAGTCACCCAAGATGATAAAGTTACTAACAGGGTGTTGTGTTTTAAGAATGTCAAAAGAGAAGATCAGCTTATTAATAATGCGCTGTTCAAAGTCTCTTCCAACCTGAGGGGGACAGTACACAACAGCCATGAAGATGGTTTGTTTTTTTGATAGAGTCATTCTTAACCAGAGAATCTCAAAATCTACATCATGAAGAAACTCAAGTCTTTCAATTTTGATATCAGAACGAATGTATGCTGCAACACCTCCACCTACACGCCCAATATGGTCATTACGGAATAGGTCATAGCAAGGTATACCAAGTGAATTGGAAGGTATGTTATCGTGAAGCCAAGTTTCAGTGATGACAGCAATATCACAATTATTCACAGATAGTGTACTGTTCAGATCATCAATCTTCTTTTTCATAGAGCGTACATTAGAGAGTAGAATGGTTGGTAATGGTAATGGCCCCAAAATATAATTTGGATTTGTTACATAAATACGTTCCTTCACGTACCCTACGCTCATCTGATACAAATTTGCTGCAGGTTCCATTGTCTAGGAAAAAGTGGGGGATCGGGCCTTTGCTCATGCGGGGCCCGTCCTGTGGAACGCTCTTCCTAATACTATCAAACTTTCAAATTCTTTGAGCTCCTTCAAGGGCAACCTAAAGACATATTTATTCAATGGTGCTTATTGAACACAGACATCCCACTTCTTGTCTCGTCAACTTCTTTTCAATTCATTGATCTGAAGCGCCTTGAGCATTTAACTAAAATGGATAATGGTGCTTTTCGAAATACCATGTATTATTATTATTATTATTATTATTATTTAGTAGAACTCACTCTACGAATATGATTTAAGTTCCTATACTCATAGTCATAAGGTAACTTTCTATGGTGTGATTTTCTCGGTCTGCAACATGAAGTTACATGCACCGGAATGTTGCGTTGTATCTTAAGACCACCTCTACATCCACGCATCTTAATGGTTCCCCTGAAAATTGCCAAATGGGCAATATTCATACCTTGGACATGTTGGAAGTAGGCTTAAAGTTATCCAAAGTTATTTATCCCCCTGCAACCATGAAGATAAATTAATTTCTGTGTGAAAAAATATGTGCATTTGTTGAAGAACATGGACAGTTGAATTATTAATTTTGGCCTTATTTTTTATTTTCTTCAGATTTGTCTTGGATATATTCAGTCATGGCCTCTCTACTACATCAGATATCATGCACTCTTTGTGAAAAAGAGCATTGCCTCAATATATACCTTCCATGTTTCTTCAGTATTTTAAATGGATGTCAAATTATGTCAACTTGTTCGACAGCCAGATGAAAAGTCAAAGAAGTTTATGGTTAAAAATATTCTACTCTGTGCAGAATTGTGTGCACCTGTTTCTAATCTGTTCTCTGATGTTTGAAAGCCAGTGAAGAGAGGATAAGTTGTTTGAGCCGGGACTCATACTGGAGATATCTGAGGGTTTAAAGAAGTATAGATCCTCATGCAGAGATGCCACACAGGTTAACCGTATTCTAGTGACGATCTGACTATTGACTTGTACAGTTGCAGAAAACCATTCTCATAAATGGTAGTAAACGTATGTTTAATATTTCCAAGCTTGTAATTTGCATCAGTAGACACTGTGTCAACGTGATGAGAGAAAGACGTTTTAAATGTATTACCAAATGTATCCCCACGATCAATTTTGTTACTTGCTTGTGGAATACGTCACTCATATAAGTGCAACCATGGTCATAGTGGGAGTTATTTCTGGCCAACTATTCACTAGCATTTCTATTTTGGACATGTGAATACATCTTGCTATAGTCTGCAAGAAGTTTGACAGTTACATGTATATTCTGAATGATGTCAGGCAAATCATTAACGTACAGCAGGAAACAGGTCGGTCATGAAATACTGCCCTGGGGGAGGCCGCTAATGACGTTGGATGAAACACAATTGAAACCATTTTTTTCGTGTTTGATTCTCCCACTTAGAAACGACTGAATCAGTTCAGCAGTTGACGAGTTATGCCGTATGCCTTACTTTTGTTGGTCAGAAAACAGTCTATTTGTCTCTATGTATTTCGCTATATCAGCATCGACGCTTTGCGGTAGACCACCCACCGCGCTTGTGACTATTTGTAATGTGAGCGCAATCGCTGCTATCTTCACTCGCAACTATTATAATTATGTCTGTTTCATGTGGTGCTATAATATAATGTAATGTATGTATTCATGTGATGTACCCTCTTCCCTAGTTTTTTTCTATTATCATTCTGTCAGTGTTTCATCTGGTGCTGTAATGTAATGTCAGTGGCGGATCCAGGGTTTTTTTTTTTTTTTTTTTTTTTTTTGCTCGTCTGTGAATTATGGAGGGAAAGTGGACCCCCATAACCCCCCCCCCCCCCCCACCAGCGAATTTTGAAGGTCTGGCGAATAAATAATTGTCGGGTCACTCTGTGTGGCGCAGTAATTATTGTTTTTGCAGAGAATAGTCACGAGTGCATGGGTGATCGATCAAGGCCTATCTGAACGTACTGGAAATAGTTTCGAAACTTAGATAGCATCGATGCTATGTACTACGTGTGAACATAACTAACTAGAAAGGCCGTCAAAGGCGGCAGACCCACGCCTTAGCGGAGCGATTATTCTTGAAACTGCAGATATATTTTTACTGGTTGGTTCCCCTGTCGTGTATAAAAAACCCAATATAGGTTTTGTTTTGTTGCGATTATTTTTGTAAGCAGTAGCCATTCAAAGGGGATAACAAGAGGCACATCTACCCCCCCCCCCCCAATAAATTTTGCCATATCCAGGTCATAGCTTTGTGTGTCCCCACCCTTGAAAAAATTCTTCTGAAAAAGATATGTTAGTATTGAAACATCTCTCCCCTAAAAGTAATTGATTAGACATGTCAGAGAGCGTGGCGTGGTGAGGAAAAAAATGTTAGCAATTTGTATTCAGTGTTCAGTCATGTAAGTGTTAGTAAATGTATTCATGTTCTATCTTTAAATTACATTGCAATTGGGGTTGTTTTTTTTTTTCATCGGGCTTGGATAAAATAAATATGACGACAAAACAAGTTGGATCTCGACTTCAAAATGACATGCATGCGAGGCACAGAGCCTACTCACTCAGCTCAGTCACCACCCATCAACAAAGTCAAAGTGGATACTTGGCGTGCATGTATTCGGCGAACCTCGATCAGCCACCAAATTTTGCAAATCCACACAAATTAAAAAAAAAATACAGTTTTTGTATATATTTTACAACTACGAAATCCACTCAAACAGACATAAATGAGTTATAAACTAACTCAAATCTCAAATGACAGGACCGTTATAACCCAAAGAAAAAAAGTTCAATCCTACTACAGTCAGCCAGGCACTGCACTGCACTCCCTGGGGTTATGTACTCCGGCCCTAGCCCGACCAGATCGCCGTCACTTCGCGACAGCGCTGTGTATAGTTATGTACGTACAGCTAGCTACACAGCCCACTCACTCAGATCAACACACGCGAACGCTCGCGAGTGCGATAGACTCACTCACGTCGAACAAACTCACCAGATTTTCACCGAAAACAATTAAAATCACGTACTACACGTCCACCAGGATAAAATAAATCACAAAAACTTCCACAACAAAGTGGAAAGAACCGGGGAAAATAAACAGAAATGCACAGAAGATAAGAAATAGAGGAGAAGCCGTAGGGCTAGGGTAGCCTGAATCTAAATGAATTTCGCGCGCGATAGCTAGCTAGCTTTGAATATTCATTGCAGGCTCGTACGGATTTGAAGTGAAATATGGCAAATAATGGGTCTAAAAGTCTTCTAAAATTCATAAACCTGAAATAGACTTTTGGTGAGACGAAGTAATGAGTGTTTTGATTGGCCAAAATATTTCTGCATCTGCAGGCGAAGTTTGGGGTCATCAATCTTTCTAGTTTCTTTCCTGTCACAATAAAGTGAACTGAAGTTCCTATACTTTACTACAGGGTCAAAACTTCAAGGTCACATAGAATGTGCAGGGTCAACCAATCATCACCAAAATCTAATCGATTCTTTCCTGTCACTTTCTGAACATTCCCTGAAAATTTGGTGCAAATCCGTTCACCCGTTCTCTTGTTATCTTGTACAAAAAAAAAAAAAAAAAAAAAAAAAAAAAAACATACGGAGCCCTTTACATAACCTTGCCGATTTCATCGGCGTGGGTAATAAGTGGTCAAGAAAATGTAATCCACTCGAGTTCCACTAAGTTCCGAACATGTACATTGTCTGGTCCGGAGATTTAAAGGTTGACTAAATTAGAGAGAAAATGGGTGCTGTTTCCATGTATTTTTGCCTTCTAATCATGAACCTGACAATCGATTGCCCAAATTATGTCCCGTTTTGGCGAACAAGGGGGAAAAGTAGAGGTTTTGGGACCGTTCTTTAAAACTCGTGAGCTGATTGGCTGATTGAGGTCACACCCCAAGTGACGTATGAAGAGTAAGAGGCACAAGATCTGCAGGCTGCAGCATATAACATTGTACACACAATGCGATATTCAACCCCTCTGTTCAACGGACAATTTATGAAAAAAGGAAATTAATCAATAGAATCTTAGGAGTGAATAATCATTATCAATATATTTTCTACAAGATCAGCAAAGACTTTTGCCCACAAAATACAACTCTTGTTCTAATCCATCTGAGCTTGCCGACTGGTGAACGCTTTTGTTTTGTTTATTTCACTTACGGGCCTTTTTTTTTTTTACTTCGCTTTACATAGTACAGTTACCGTAGTACTGAATTAGATTTTGGCTGAATTCGAGTAACTTATATAGAGAGATGAAAAGTGACCGCGATTCCAAGTTGGAGGACTTTATTGAGCCATGCAGATACGAACTCTGATTTATCAGATGATTTATCAGATCCGGACGGCAAAGAAGCTCGAGTGGCAAGGGGAATTCGACCTACAATTTCCGTAGATTTTCATCTTTAGGAAAAAGATGTAGGCTTAAATCATCTTTAGGGGTCTTGCTAAAGCCCACACCTATACACCAAATCAACGTTATTGTGAGGAATTAAACGAGGAATTATAAGGAATTAAATTGTGAGGAATTAAACGAAAATATGCAATGCAAATGGTCGATGCGGTGAATATCATGCTCGCGCTCGGCACCGTACCGGGCTGGGCCTGCCAGGCCTGCGGGCATGCACGGTATACAGGTGGGTGGAATATTTTCCTTTACTTTTCGTACGTCACAGATCACGTGATCACGATGTCGCTTCGATGGTTTTTTAGGGGCGGGGCTTATGACTGTGTAAATCAGCAAAAATGTACTTTTCAAATGATTATGAAATACGACTGAATGCATAAAAAAGTGTGTGATAGATATTTTTTGGCTCCTGATGACTCCTGCCTACGAAAAATGGGCAATTAATTTTCTATTTTAGTTACCCTTTAATCTGATCTAAATTACCTGTCTGACTTTATATTAATTTAAAAAAATAATAATTTGTATTGGCTAAAATCTTTGACTCTTGATTCAAATCTTAGAATAATGAACATGTCCCCCTCAGTAAATACAGGGGCCCGTATTCTGAACTCCGGTTTAACTTAAACTCGAGTCTAAGTGTGGCTTAAATCTGCCCTTTAGACCGGAGTTTAAGAAAATCACATTCTGAACTCCGGTTTAGCTTAAACTCCGGTCTAAGCGTGGTTTAACTTTGTACAGAAAGTTAGACTGCAGCTAGGGGTAGTTTAAGTCCGGTTTAACTTTTCTTCATGCATGGCCACCGCAGGGTAATGTTTGCAACTGAGGCGGAAGAGTGTTATTACGAAAGGTTTTAAAGTCTGTTGGCACCAGCTTAGAGAAAGGTAAATTTACCTTCGTAAAGAGGAAAATCTTCTTTTTCTTTTTCTTTTTAGCTGGATCTAGAATCGTAGTTAGATTTAACGTTTACCGGCAGTATTCATGACAAGCGCTGTCATTATCGCAGAACTGACTTTGCAACAATCTTCCGCGCTCGCGCGCGAGCAAGCATAGCTCTTTACACCCTAACCCGAGCCGGGCCGGCCGGCCCAGCCGACGCGACCGATACCCTTTTATCTCATCCCATGCAGTGCTGTGCTAGTTAGCTGAGCCAGGCTAGGCAGTCGGAGCTGACTGTTGTTGGGAAGTTGGGTTCCGAGGTTACAGCTACAGAAAAAAAAATTAAACGAAGCTAGAAAAACAGATAGGCCTAGATCAATAAGAGCTCAGCTCCAGAGATTATTGCAATTCCGCCTGCAATTTCAAAATTTGACAGCTGACTCGCTCAGATTTAACCGTAACGTTAAAATTCAACCCTGGTCCCTGCTCGACCTCTAGTATAGCCAATATCTTACTTCAAGTTCAACCTTCGATCGTACTAAAATAGGGTCTAACTTTTAGAATCTATATAGGCCTATAAGTTAGTACAGTAGACTTAGTCTTAGACTAATATTCAAACGTAGTTTAGTCTTTACAACTTTCACTATAAAGTTTAGCTTTCAGTATAAGTAGTTTATTTGTTCATATCTGCGTGATAACCTGATGAGTTGCAGATCGAAAAGCTTCGTTATCATTTTAATTTGTTATCGTTTTAATGTTTTAATATGTTACTGTTTAAAGCCATTTATAAAGTATGTCTGACGTTATGTATATTTAGAGTCGAGATGCTGTCTTGGAAAAAGGAGAAACATTAATAATAAAGTTAGTCCAGGAACTTGGCAATGCATTGTCACCAGATTATTTTTGTAGGCCATGCAGCAGCTAATAGCAACTAACGTCAGGTTCTAAAGCAACACAGTGCCCTTTTTTATTATAGATCAATGACATAGGCCTAGATCTATAGATGTCTGAAGTAGATCTAGCTAGGCCTAACTCTTGATTACATGCATTCAAATTGCGTACTACATTATCTCCGAAAATGTGCCCTTCATAAATATGGCAGGCCTACACGGTAAAGTGTACAACCGTATTGACTTTTCAATGAAATGAAACGAACAAGTTTGTTTTTTGGTCTAAAAGTAGGCCTAGGCCTACTGTATAGGGTATAAGTCTAGCTCTAACTGTTTTTTTAATTAATTACCTCTAGTCTAGGCCTAGATCTAGATACGGTATATCTTATTTTTTGTTTGTTTTGTTGTTTTCAAAATGGCCCCTGTGCCTCATAACAAAATTGATATCTAATCTCTCAGGCTATAAATTATAAAGAGGTCTATAGCCTGGGTCCGTTCCTTTTGCTCTGAATCTGACGGTGATGCGTTTGCCTCACCAATCAGTGGCAGGTGGGGGTTCTCGAGGTGCGGACACCCCCCCCCCCCCATTTTTTTATTTTTCATTTTTGCTTTGCTTTAATTGTCGGACGTAACTCTAAGTCATCAAACTTTTTTATTTCCCTGAAATCAACCCCCAAATCTGAAGCTTTTTGTTTTTGTTTTACTTTTTGTTGTGTGTCAATTACTTTACTTAATTGAGCCCCTTTTCAAAATACAAAATCCTTCATCCGCTCTGCTCCCACATGATGGACATTGCAGGCCTAATTGTTGGATACATGTAGATCTAACTTTAGTTTTAGATCTAGAGTCTACCATGATTTTTTTTTTCGCCAGCCCTCAAAAAGTTGTTCAGTGGGGGCAGTGGTTATCAGATGTTTTCCTCTATAATTATCCGACAAGCAAAAAAAAAAGGGGGGGGGGGGTTCTTGCCGGGTTCCCCCCCCCCCCCCCCCCAGCCGACGCTAGTGATCCAGCCATTTTGAAATGGAAGAAGGAGCTGAATACAGAGGCGTAGTGCCTGCGTTCGATATCTTCCCTGGGACTAGGTATCCGTATAGTAATACATGCATAAACCGACCAACCTAACCTTAAATAGTCGTTCACTATGATCCACAAAACTCCAGTAGGCTAATCATGACAAATGAAGTGCCAAATGGTATGCCTTTAATTTGTGTATAGAGTATTTCATGACATTTCTTGATTAAACATCCTAAAAATGAAAGGAATAAGCAAATTTCAGTCTTCTTGAAGATAAATTCAGCTCTACTGGGCATGCGCAGTAGCAGCAGACTACATCTCCATGGCAACTAAACCACAGTTTAACTTAGACTGGACTTAGACTCTAGTGTAACTAAACTGGACTTTCCGAAACAGAAATGGAGTTAAACCCGACATGCAGTCTAAGTCTGGTTTAGTTAGACTCTGGTTTAACTTAGACTGGAGTTTAAGTTAAACCGGAGTTCAGAATACGGGCCAGGGACATTAAGTTGTTCAAGGTACAATTGCCCCAGATGAAAATATTGGGGTATGTTGCCCCCCCCCCCCCAAATCCGGAGGTGTGAAATAAAATAAGGAAAAATGAAGCAAAACTCGGAAAGTGAAACCTTCAAAACACTGAAATACAAAGGGAATTACACGATCAGACTTCAATCCCCCCCCCCCCCCCTCCAATCCGAAAAAACGGACCGACGCCCCTGCTGTAGTGTATTGATGTTATTTTGTTTATGGAGCATACCACAACTAGAAACGCCAACCATCTGAATCCCATGGAAAATTGGTTCCATTGATTGCAGTCGAGTGACAGACCTTTTAAAAAAACTTCTCTCTCTCTCTCTCTCTCTCTCTCCCCCCCCCCCCCCCCCCCCCCCCCCCCCCCCCTCTCTCTGTTTAATCAACAGCTAGTGAGGGTCAGTGTATGTACGTCTGCCAATGTCATCAACGTACAGGGATTCATTGATGACCTACCCACCAAGTTCAGTGACCCGACCCTGGACGTCCAGTACTTTGAATTGCCATATAACGACATCGATCATTTCAAGTTCAAAGGCGAGGATGTCAACATCATGGTACTGTGCCACTCTATCAACAACAGAAGGTTCGCCATCACTGATGTCATGGACGCCCTCTACGACAAGTTCTTGCCCTACTCTGCCAAAATCTTAGGTTTGTTCACAAGTTCACGTCATGGCTGTATGACACATGCTCGGTGATAATTGCTCTGCGGTCATTATCCTACACCAACCGAATTCTTAACTTAATACCCGTACCAAACACTATACCTAAATTTAACTTAAAACTCAGTTTTTAGCCATAGGTTTTAGCCCTTACCCAAAACTTTGACGAAATAAAGCCTGTAACAATTGTGGCCGGAGCATGTCGAGTATCCATGTCATACGGGGACATGTAGTAGACCTTTATTTGCGTAAAATAAAAGTGGGCAGCAAAAAGCTTTGATGAGATCTGTAACATTTATTTCTTTGTACATGGAGGAAATTCAGGGTTTGCTCTAATTATCATTTTTAAATAGAATTATATTTACGCACGTGTTTTCAGAAAAGGGCTTAGCTGCAGATATTGTGAAAAGCTTATTTTGCTTATTTGTCATGTACATGTACATCACTGTATACATACACGTAAATAGATTGGGGGAAATACATTGCTGCTTTGGAGGAGTGGCATCTTGATATTTATTTCATTTTCTTATCAATGACTTGCATAAACATTTCTGCACCTATGAATCTGCTCAGGCAATGACAGAATCTGTGTGATAGCACATGACTTCCCGCAAGATAAGGGCTTGGACAGACAAGACAAGTACGAGGCAGAGATAGGGATCTTTGAGGGCAGGCAACCTACAACGTTCATGAATGCTGGCCTTGTAATCATGTGTGGCAAGCTGGAAGGGCCAGTAGAGCTGCAGGAAAGAGACTGGAGTGCCTTGAAGAACTTCGTGGAGAAGGCTGCGAGCTCTCCCATGCCGGCTTCTGACGGAGGTTGTGTGGAACGAGTCGTGGACATGATTCAGGAATGTCCAAAGTGGTTGCTAGCCTTGACAATTGTTATGATTTTAGTCATTGGTTTAGCTATTGGTCTTGGTGTGGGAATCGGTAATAAATCTCCAAAGCCGGAATCTGTAACCACGTCTGTAGTGACTACCCTTCCCGGATCAACTCCAACATCCTCTCCCACTCCTAAAACAATCTCCTCTGAAGAAACCACTCCACCTCCTATAACCGTTCCGACAACTGCTAACCACACACCTTCTGCTGGTTAGAATTCAATTTCTTTTCGGGAATTGTTTTATTTACTGGGATCGCTGCCTATTAAAAGTTTCATTTCTTTTAGCTGTCCAAAGTTATATTTCTTAACTGGGGGTTGCTGCCGAAAAAGTCCCTTTCTTTATGGGAATTGCTGGTTAAAATCTAATTTCTTTAAGGGAATTGCTGGCTAAAGTTCCATTTATTGCTGCTGCTTAAAGTTTCACTTTTTACGGGAATTGCTGGGTACAATTTCATTAACTTACCGGCATTCCTGCCCAAAGTTTAATTTCTTTACAGGCTCTGGTGCCTTAAATTTCAATTCCTAAGGGAAATTCCTAAGGGAAGATCTCAAAGGTATCTATGATAAATATGATCAAAGCGTATCTGTTGTAACCTTTCATAGGCTACAATGCAAACTTCTTTTATTTTTTTTTTAATATGCTAAAACACATATGTACATTGATTTTTGTGATATCATCCTATGGACGTAATCACAGGCCATAATCATCTACACATAAATGTACTTAAGTGGAATATAATTTATATGTTTTTAACGGTATTATTTTGAAACATATGGAATTAATGGGATTTATTAGAGATTCATCTTTTGCAAATGTGTTTATTGGTTTTTGGTTTGAAAAAATACTTCCTTTTTTGTTTACCAAACTTTCAAATACATGTATTTGCTTTACTTTACTTTTTAATTTGTTTGCATATGTACCAAAAGTTTGTTACTGATTTATCCCTATTTCATAAATTTCAATGCTTCTTCGTTCATATTTTTTTGCCGTTGGAAAATACATAATTGATAATTTTATAATTTTGTTCAGTCTGATCCTCATAAAATCGTAGAAATTTGATTTCCACCAGCATTACAGAAAGAAAAATGAAATATAGTACAATACAATACGACATAACATTCATGTAAATACAATAAAACAAAGAAATTCTCTGCACGGCATTAACTTTGCCCATTGATTTTGCATTCATGGTTTACTAGTTAATTACATGTATTAACCTATTCCCCTTTCCCTCTTTTATCTATTCAGTCTGTTTCGTTTTATTGCTTTCTAATTCGTTCATTTCGGCTTATTTCTCCTTCCTCTCATCATCTTTTCCTTCTTCTTATCATATTTCTGACTGTATATCATGTTCATATTACATAACTAATCATAACTTGTGCTCAAGTGTATATATATGTACTTATTACTTATTTGAGAAATAATAGTTGAGTTTGCTTCCTTCTCTTATTCTTTCCAACTTCTATGTCCTTCTTCTCCTGATTTCTTATCTTCTGTACCCATCGTTTCTTGTCATAATCCTATATACGTCATATAAGCCTACTGCTCAAACATACATCAATTTTCAATGCATCTTTGATATTATACATTCATTATATTGTATAAATCAGAAATCTGATATAAACTTTACGTACCGAAATAAAGGTGTGCAGTAAAGTCTAATTAAATGAACGATGGCCTATACTCTGAGCCTTTACTCCCTTCTGACACGTTGGTTGAACATGTGAATTGAGTTGGATACAGATAATTTGTACGGGGCACGCGCAACCTGATACCAGAGCGATTAAATGTATAATGTTCGTTAAGAGGATGACTCTGATCGTTTATAATTTTGTTGATTTTTGACCGTACTCTCTCTTCAAAGAAACAACTAAGAGAAGACAGGTCATTTCATATAATTCGTTGAGCCACTCTTCTCACTCGGTCTAAGCAATCTTGGTTTTGCTGTGTACCATTCCCATAATAACATACCAGGTTGTACGTGAGCATGGTGAGTATGCTCTGGATTAAAGAGCGGTAAAACAATATCGGGAGAGTTTTGTCGACATGGAGGTTTCTCATTACGCTCAGAAAGTCTAATCTCTGGTTTCCTTTTTTTGCACAGTGTTTGTACGTTTTCTGTCCAATCTACTGCATTTGTAACTAGACTTCCCGAGTTCCCAGATAAATACTCATTCACCTGCTCAACCTCCTTGTCATGTAGAGGTGTTGTGGATCAGTGGATAAGTCCCTGGACTGTGAACCACGAGGTCCGGCGTTCGAATCCCACCGCAGCACTAGCGTCCTTTGGCAAGACGTTAATCTACATTTGCCACTCTCCACCCAGGTGTTAAATGGGTACCCGGTAGGATGGCGAAAGTTAATGTCCTTTGCTTAGCATGTGTGCGCTTAACAGGCGACTGGCTGGAATACTCCCCAGGGAGCGGAGAATGTGCATACATTGTGTGCGGGCATGCCAGAATCCGATGACCAGGGTAATAATATATCTGTAAAGCGCTTAGAGACATCTCCGATGTATTAGGCGCTATATAAAAGCTGAATATTATTATTATTATTATTATGCAGAACGAGCGGTTCGTGCTCATTATTATAGTTTCGATTTCCTCCGAAAAATCGAACACTAACCTGCTAACTCTTTTGTTTTGGCTACATATAAGTGAAGATAATGCACATCACGTCATTCGGTGAATGTTCTTACTGAAGTGAAAAATAGTCATTTGCTTTCTCCTCTGTGAGGTGACCAGTAATTACCGCATCATCGACATATTTAATGATAGTACAGGTCTCATTGTCACTGATACAGCTACTGGTATACAGGGAGAACAGGACTGGAGATAAAACACGACCCTTTGTAACCCCTGTACTGATTACCTAGGTGCCTGATTTAATGGCCTCCAGTCTTTCTTGTTGAGGTCTTTTTAATAAAATATATGAATCCAAAGAACAGTCTTTGGGTGTACATACATTCATTTCCAATAGTCTATGTGCAAGCAGATGTTGCATTATTGTATTGAAAACACTTGAGAAGTCTACAAATAATGCCCTGAAAAATTACTACTAATATATAATTTCTAGCCACGTAAACAGAATCATATATTATTCATATTACATTCATCACTTCCTAGAACGCAATAAAGGTAATATAAGAAAAGATAAGATTGCTGAGAAGCATGGGGTTAATGAATCATGTAAAAAATAACATATACTTTCAATATAATTTCTGTTCATATGTATTTTCATAATGAACAGAAGTGTACATATTAGTGTAATACAATTTTTTTTCGATACACAAAATGTGTGAATCAACACAAAATAAAATTGTACTTTTTTATGTTTTCTGTTGTATCATATAATATCAGATATCTCGCCTTTTCCTCTTACAAGTTATATCTTTATTAATATGATACTCCTTTCATATATTATGTTACGATTATGGATTTTGTGCAAATACTTTTCCCTCTTTTCATCCCTCTATCTTGAGAGATTATTCTGAACTGATTTAAAGGGACACATTCGTGAGCAAAACAGTTGCTTTAAACAAACGCACAAAAATTAAAGAAATAGATCAATGCAAGTTTGAGAAAAATCCGACAAAGAATAAGAGAGTTATGGTTTTTTTTTAAAATTCTATAGAAATCCCAAATTGGCAACTCCGGGTCATGTGATTGTGATATCCTGTGATGTCATGGATTCACTACATTTGTTTTTGTACACAAAAATGACCCCAAATATCTTTTTTTTTTTTCTCGAAATAGTAAAAGAATAGAGTTAGTTTAAACAAGAGGACATGCCAAAACATTCCGCCCTTAATGCCTCGAGCATAGGAATAAGGAACATGTTGTGCACCAAAGAAAAATGAAACTTGATAGGATTTGATATTTTTTTTAATATACAAATATCATTTTTCTTTTGGTCAATTTAATGAAAGAATATGCCTAGTTTTTACAAGATGATATACAAAAACATGTTACCCTCACTATACTTCGAGCACAGGAATAAAATTGCTATATAAATAATGGCATTTCATGTACAAAAACAAATTGGAAAGTAGTGAATCCATGACATCTCAAGGTATCACAGTCACATGACCCGGAGTTGCCAGTTTGAGATTTCCGTAGAATTTTAAAACTTCATAGCTCTCTTATTCTTTGTCGGATTTTTCTTTTACTGATCTATTTCTCTAACTTTTTCTCTCATGAATGTGTCCCTTTCAGACAAAGAGTTTAAGATTGTCTTAGTATTCATTCTGTAGTTCATCTTTTAGTAATCTTTACTGTGTACTATATGATTGTGCATTTCATCGGGGATTTTTTGTGTAAGGTAAAACTGAATTTTAAAAGAAAGTGTTTTGGGCCAATGTATCTTGTGAATCAGTGCTTAGACTTTGTAATGCTTGGTGATTGTTCTATCATGACTATTGTACATGCACCATCAAAACTGTTCTCTTACTGTATTCTTGTATTTATATATTGTTCTATTTCATCTTGGTTAGGTACAGGAAATAAGAATTGCCAAAGAATTTAAAGGAAAGAAATAGACCCCGAAAGAGCTATATGTGATAATATACTAAAATGATTTTTTTTGTTAAATAAAAAGTGCAATAAAATTCGGTTAGAAGCTTAAAAGCTTCCTTTAACGAATTAAATCATTGTAACAATTAAAGTCAAGATGACATGTAGGATTTGTGAAGATAATTGTACTATGATTGGTTGAGGGGGGAATGAGTCGTTTATGTTTAATTCAAAGTAGAAAATAAAAGCCTATGCGTGTATGTTTTGAAGAAAAATCGGTAATTTACAATATCCCTCAAAAACATTTCATATCATGGAAAAGAGAAAACTTGAATAACGGAAAACCACGATGATTTCCTTTCAACAAATAATTTCTTATAAAAGTTATTCAAATATTGACAGAAAAGGTTGGGTGCGTGGTAAAACAACAAAGATTCGAAGCTGATAAGCAATTTGTAGTAAAGTCTGCATAGTTCGTGAACAAGTGACCTGTTTGGTGAAAGTTTTCAACTGTATGCGTTTAATGTGTTTGCTTGAATAAATATGGATATAACCGACTGTTTTCAATTGTTATTTTTATATAAATGTAGCCCAATTCGGGATCTCTGTGTGTTAGGGAATATGATGGGTATGTGATCGTGATCGAGTGCGTATTCTTGACAGTATTGACCTCGGACAAGCGGGAAAAGCTGAACTGTTGTAAATGCAAGACTACGAGATTTAATTTGGAAAGTTCATTAAAATTGGATATTCAAAATTATTGTAATAAGTTATTTGAATATGAAATTTTCAACGAAATGTAATGCTTTCAGAAGAGAAAGTAGAAAGATCGGTTTACGTGAGTTCGCCTCGACTGTTTTAAACGAGAGGGGACGCTACACTAAAAACACAACCAGTGCCGTATAGAGAGAGTCTGGCCAACTCGGTTTCAGTTGGGTAGCAACATGGCGTATATTCCTTTGTTATGTATGCTTGTAACAAAGGAATATGCGCCATGTTGTTACCCAACTGGAGCCGAGTTGGCCAGACTCTATCTATATACGGCACTGAACACAACGAGATCCAACTGAGCGTGGCCCTGTCCTGTGAATACTGGATGTGAGGTCTATTTCCTTCAAAATATCGCCATAATCTATAACATGAATAAAAATGAAGTAAAAGGGGCAAGCAATCACAGATACAGACACAAATAAGCAACAATATATCGAATGTCCTTCATACCTGTATTTATTTAAAGATACTAATCTGATTTTGATAAGTATATATATATATATCAAAATTAAAATGAGATTTTAATTGTTAAAAACTTAGCTACTACCCGATATACATTATAATTTCAAAAGAAATGGTACAGCATAATGCCTTTTTAAATGAGATAATTATAGGTCTTGCCCAAGACTGAGCAAAACTAACGAAAAGAGTAATACAGAGCAATAGCAGACAGCATAAAGCACTATGGATCCGAAGGGGGTAATAATTTATGTACCGGCGCAAGGAATCAAGCGATCCTCATCAAAATAATTTCATTTGAAAACATTAACTCTTACTCTAATAATGTACAAGTTTGATGATGAGTGTTCTATCATGTTTAAATAAGATCCATACCATGAAAGGAACTATTTTGTTTACTTTAAAAAATCTTCCAAATTATAATAAACCTTTAAAGAGAAAGCAGCTTTCTCCATAATATGCATAAGGAGTAATATTCCCGTGTCTACATGTCTCTATCGCTTTCAATTTCTTCGCTCGCTCTCTCTCTTTCTCTCTCTACCCCCCCCCCTTTTTTTTTAGAATATCTTTCTTCCTGCCAAATTCTCATCCATAGTACTACTTTCAAACCGTTTAAACCTTCGCAATACATATATTTTGTGGGTTAACAAGTTTCATCTGGCCAACCTTCAAATCATCTTCATAAACCAAAATGACTCATCTGGCAATAGTTTGACCCAACCTTTATAATCGTATCTCGACCACAATTCATAATGTCCGTTGCACACGTGGCGACATTTTGTTATTAAAGTTATTGTTTGCCTTGTTCATTTTGCAATCACTTTTTAAACGATATTGCTCTTTCGTGACACACAAAAGACCTCGTGTGAGCCGAGTTTTAGCCCATACACCAGTAATTTTTTAAAGCAATTTTTGCACTGTTCATTTTGCATTCAGTTTTGTACGATATCGTCATCATCACAGGGTGCGTCAAAGACCGCGATGTGCTGACGCAGTCCTGCGTCAGGCAAATGACGCCTCGTGTACAACTGGCATATCTTTACAGACAATCGACCGGAACGTGCAAGAATTGGGTGACGCGTTCATTCAAAACTGATGAAAGCTATTATTCCTGGCAATTATTATGTAATGCCACTACAGCTCTAGCTCTTGTCTCTAGAGAACAAGTTTGCATGTTTAATTATCCCGACAAGCAAGGAAAATGAAACCTTCTGTTATCGTCACCATTTATTTGTTCTCCACAATAATAGGAAAGCTTTCTAAAATTAAAACTGTTGCATGAATTTGCATATAACGTCAGGGTATTTGCTTAGCATTGTGGACGTGATGTAATTGAGAGATGATGTGAGAGAGTGAGAGGGAAAGAGAGAAATAAAAAGAGAGAAGGGGAGACTGGAAAATTTACAGGCCTACAGACCGTACACTCGTATTCAAGAGTGCACCAAAATATAAGCACCTAAAAAAATAATTAAGCGTAAAACAGCAGAGAGAGAGAGAGAGAGAGGGGGGGGGGGGGGTGTGAGAAGGTGACGAGAAAATAGAGATTTTTTTCAATTATCCTACAATCAATGGAGTTATCTAGGCATAACTCCAAAACGCTCAATAAAGAAGCACAATAAATAAGCACTATAAAATCTTTATGAAGTAAGCGCTTGAGTGTTGGCTTTATTAAAGAGAAATGTTTTCGAATAAAATCAAGAAAAGAACAACAAATATTCCTTTTGAGTAAGATGTTGATGTACCACAAATGCATCAAGAACGACGAATCTACTTCTAATAATTTGCATATTGATGATTATATACTTACTACCAGCGCCACTCAGCGCTATACACAGCGAGAGCCATCGTAACCGACTGGTACGGTCAGTGTTTGCTCGCTAACTTCGACCTTCAAGTCCGCTGCCTTGAATCACGCCATGAAATATTGCAATGGCGTGTCGTTTTTGATAAAATTAATGAATGTGATCTCATTTTCATTCATGTTTTTGTACACTTAAAAATAAATGTTGGATACAAAATTGCACAACTTGAAGGTAATTATGCGTCCGATCAACATTTGCAGCAATATTGTGTGCCCAAATCATGTTCTTTTTGCCGAATTTGTGGAGTAAAATGTGATTGTATTTTCGCATACGAAATTTCAATCTCCATAAGTTTGTCAGACACATTATTTTCTCTCATGTAGGGCAATTTTTTTAGAGCCTACTCTGTTTAATTTCTCTCTCTTCATTGTTCTCTGCCCTTGCCACTAAGTCTATTTCTCATTTTTTTCCTTTTTCTGGTCAGTCCTTCCTTTGCTCTTATTATACTCTCGCTCACCATGTATTTCTTCTCTCCCTCTCTTTATCTTCCTCTCTCTATTCCTAAAGAACCTGCTTTTTAATTCCTCTTTTCCAATTAATATACTTAAAAGTGAATGAATTAAAAATATTATTACGTAAACGATATGTCATTGTGTTCATGAAGTATGTATATATTTATTTTTGCATTACGCAGAGCCCTGTGGAAGACCAGTGCCGTTTTTATCATTTTAATGTATCTTCTATTTCATTTTATTTTATACGAATTCTGTACTTTTATATAATGATTGTAACTGAACAGGCTACTCTGGATAAAGAATTGAAATAAATAAATCAATCAATCAATCAAGCAAAACTAGTATAAACCATTTGCAGGCTATCAATTGGACAATGAGACAAAATCAGTCCAGACCGTTATGTGATGCTAGGTTATCGCTGCCAGCACATGAACAATAATTCTTAATGAAATAAATTCTGAAGAATAGTGGGCATTTTGGGGCTAGTCTTATAGAGAGCACATGAATCAACGCTTATCCGCAGGCCACTGCAACAAGTTATTTTTAAAGTAAGTATTCAAGTAATGATTTTTTTTAAAACTTCGTTTCTGAAACTACTGTCATACAAGATTCATGTCTCTTATTCCATGCATACCTTCTTTATTAAGAGAGTAAAGATTCATTTTTTTCAGTAAAAGCTGAGGCATAACCTTGCAAACCTTTGGTAAATGTTTCAAAGTTGATATGAATTCACGACAACAAATACCTTTTTGGTTTTTTTTTTGTTTGCTTTTGTTTTGTCTTTGGCTTAATTTTGATAATTTTAATATAAAGTTAATGCAGGGTCCTATCTTATAAATGGTTGAGATTAGTCGAGGTTAGTCGTAAATCTTCCAACCATGGGTGTCGATCCGGGGGGGGGGGGGCGGATGGGCGTATATATCAAAAAAAAAATTGAGGTGGGGGATGGCCTGTATTATCATCCCCCAGTATTTTTGGATACAATAAATAAGAATTATGATACATTAATATAAAACTAATAATTATCCAAACCCATTATGTTTGATCTTGAAATACCATCACATTATTTAATGATTAGAAGTAAGGAAATACGAAAATCCATAATTTCAATGCGAAAATATCGAAGAAAATTCGTTCGCTCGCATTGCTATTCTCATTTTAGGGGTTCCGTCCATTGGCGTAGATCCGTGTATTCATTCTTTTCATTAAAAAAACATTTTGGGATGCTCTAAAGTGCAAGTTTTATAGACAGATTTTAAAAAAATTTCTTCTTTCTTTTTAAAATTATTTCCACACATGGGCTGGATCACCCTCTTCAGCCAAAGGCTGTTCTTCTGAGGGGTCCAGGTGTGAGAGGGGGGATATTCCCTCCCACATCCTCCCCCGCTCGGTCGCTTCGCTCAGTAATAATAATAATAATAATAATAAAGATTATGCCCCCCCCCCCAACCAAAAAATAAATAAATAAATAAATGAATAAAAAAAATTTAAAAAAATTTAAAAAAAGAAATCTAGTTTTTGAAGGTTTGAAATGCAAAAACTTTCCAAGGTTCGGTCGCTTTGCTCCTTCGCATAATTATTTTCAGGATCTCGTAACTTTGCGCCCCCAGTAGGCCTATATAGTTCTTAAATAACTTAAAGGGTTCAAAATTTGAAAAAATAAAGATGTAATTGCTTTGCTAGCTATATCATGTAAGTTTAATATGACTCTTGCTAAATATTGGGCCCCCAATATAGGATAAAGTGTATAAAACAGCATTTGCAAAGGTTCAACTTTTGAAAGAAATATCCGCTGTTTCCCAAGCCTATATAGGGTTTTCGTTAGTTTTGCTCCCGATTGTAGAAGTGAGTGAATAGAAAACCGTCTATCAATGTATAAAATTCGAGCCTCTCTACCGCTCACTTGCGTGGTCAATTGCAAAATTTCCTGGGTAAAATGCACAAGAAATTGCGTTTTTTAGGGTTAAAAATTTTCCGCTCGGTCGCTTTGCTCCCTCTCTAACGTAAATAGATTTGGGCACTAGGGGGGTGCGTAACTTCATTTCTTGTCCCGGGCGCCATAATCCCTAGATACGCCACTGGCTTTGCTCCCTCGCCGGTCATCCCCCACTCGTGAACACGGATCGACACCCTTGCTTCCAACCGATTGCAATCTTACAGACCTCTATAGTCATGATAGTACATAGTTAGTGATATCAAGTTGCCATTGAAATGTAATAAATCGTAAGTGTTACGACAGAAGATACTTATTGTACATAACAGGAACATCACTTCGGGAATATCACAAAATATTATAGCGACTTATTCATTTTGTTTGATTTAAGGAATGGTTCATTTAAATCACCCGTGCATAAGACGATTTAGTTCTTTTAAGCTCGGGACTGACGAATATTTTCATCAGTCTCTAAAAGCTTAGGAATTTTAAAAGGATTTACGAAGAAGAAAAATTCACTAAACAAGAAAGATTCCATGGACAAAACACATTTTTATATATAAAGCTTATCTAAAACTAACCCTACATGTTTCACTCTGTATTGGTCGTAAGCAATTGCTGCATGAAAAATATCTTCGACTCCTCTTACTTTATATTCCCAAACACAAGAAATAAAAATCTATTAAGTTTGCTGTGGATTGCCTCTTCATTTACTATGTGAAGCCCTTATTTGCAAATTGATTGCATCGATACAAAACTCCATCCAAACTTCCATTCTTTTTATGAAGATGGTGATTTTGCACATTATACTAGAAACAATTGGTATATAGAACTACTGTGTTATATGGTTATCCGAATTCGGAATTAGAAATATAGGCAGAGGAAACTTGCTTTTAATAGCGACCACCTGTATAGAAAGACCACCTGTTTATACAGACCACATAGATGCTTCCATTGATCAGTGCATCTCACTGAAACATGATAACCGGTAACATATATACATGTAAATACAATTGCCTATATACATGCACAAAGACCATGTCATGTCTCCCCTGGGCGGTCCTCATATACAGGTTTCTTAGTCGATACAGTCAAACCTATTTTAGCAACCACTTGCATAGAAAGGCCACCTGTCTGTAAAGACTCTGTGTGTTTCTCTCTCTCTCTCTCTCTCTCTCTCTATATATATATCTCTCTTTCTCTTAATAGTGATTCACACTGAAATATGTACAAAAGGAACCTGCACATTAAGTTCACTGTATGTATTTGGTTTCAGTGTGGTCATGGTGTGTATGGGGCGCCAAGTGTAAAGTGCCTATTCCGTTACAAAATTGCCTCATTTCGTGACAAAATTCCCGCAAAACTGTCTTCTGTTACAAAATTATTGAACAACGGTTCATTTTGTTACAAAATGAATTTGGAAAGGTTATTCTGTAACAAAATGATTCTGACCATTTTCATTCTGTAACAAAAATTTATTTTGTGACAAAATATTTTACACTCCCATTTTATTCTGTAACGAAATCATTCTGTTACAAAATTGACATTACAAAATAATTTTGTCCATTTTCATTTTGTAACGAAATCATTCTGTTACAAAATTGACAGGACAAAATAATTTTGTCCATTTCATTCTGTAACCAAATTATAGCTGTTACAAAATGGACAGGACAAAATGATTTGTTCATTTTCATTTTGTAACAGAATCATTCTGTTACAAAATTGCAAGGACAAAATGATTTTTTCGTATTTCATTACGTATAACAAAATCATTCTGTTACAAAATGTATAGGACAAAATGATTTTGTCCATTTTCATTTCGTAACAAAATCATTCTGTTACAAAATAGAATTAACTAAATGATTTTGTCCATTTTCATTTTGTAACAGAATTCATTCCGTATGCTCAGGACCAGGACCAAATGGTTTTGTCCATTTTCATTTTGTAACAGAATTCGTTCCTTACGCACAGGACCAGGACCGAACGGTTTTGTTCATTTTCATTTTATAACAGAATTTATTATGTTTAACAGAATTCATTCTGTTAAACATAATAATTCATTCTGTTACAAAATAGAATTAACAAAATCATTTTGTCCATTTTGACTTCGTATGACAAAATCTTGATGTTGTAATCGTTACTCTTTATTTTGTAATCGTTACCCACAACAGCCAACAACCGCCAACAGCAGCCAACAGCCGAAAACAAATCCCAGAGCAGCCAAGAGATAATAAAGAGGGACTTTCAAGATTGCTAGGGCTTATTTCAGTAATTTTCAATCAGAAATTGACCAGAAAATATTATTTCAGGACCTAAAAATCACGAAATAATCAAAGAACAAGTTGTGATCGATTCATATATATTTTAATACGATTATTATTATTATACGTAATCTGATTGGTCAATATGTCTGAGAGATAATTCCGTATTCTTGACCAATAAATTATAGGTGTACACTTTAAGGGATAAAATCGTTGCACCCTGCTTGTTCTCACGGAATACGGGAAATATCTACGTTCTGGTTGCATATTCCATTCGGTCACAAGCAGGGTGTAACTAATATTATTTTTTAACCAATAACCATAAGGGTATGGAAGTACAAGTACAAAATGTAGGAGTGGCAAACATAATGAGACTTAATTTTTTAAAGAAAATTTCTCCTCATTAGATGTTGTTCGACTTTTCTACCTTTTTACTTTTCGACATTTCATTTTCTTGCTGGTAATCATTCTACCTGTATTATTAAGGCATTATGCAAAGAAATAAGCTTGTAATCGACGGGACTGTAGATAATGGAGATTTAATGCTTGACCTGAGGGCACACTTGCACTCACCAAGAATCATTAACGGTATCGGAATCTCAGGGTTCAATCTTTTGCACCTGTAAACCTCCAAAATGTTTGACAGTAATTATTGTCATAGCATGTCATGGCGTATGCTTTTTTAGTATATAGGGCTGTGCCTTTCACGAAAAAAAAGTTTAGTCAGTTGGTAATTTTGTAGAAGCTTGATAAAATCTGAGCTGCCTGGCTTTACATGTTATCGGTGTATATAATATGGTGTAAAAAATGAAGCACATGGGGGGGGGGGGGGGGGGGGGAGAGCAATTCAAAATCATCATATCCTTCACAAATTATATGCAAGTGACTGGAAATGCCATACTCATTTCCCCCATAGACGCTTTCGTAAATGGGAGTATTCAGTTATAGATATCTTAATAATAGCATTATCTATTTGAAAACCTATATGCCCGGCTATTTATTTATCCTTCTGAACATCATTATACAAGACAGCTATAAAAATTCAACATTTTATGAAATCAAGCCTGCACGAAGTTACCGATACGGAATCCCTTTAACAATACCGTAAAAAGTGCCAAAGTTATACAGAATGCGTGTTCTAGCTCCTTCATCATTAAAGAACTAATCGTGCTAATGCATGACAAACAGCGAGATGTAGGCCGGGCGAGTCTTTACGAACTTTACGAAGCCATGGCAACACAAAACAAAGGCCTATACAGCTACTTGTATCTTCTAAATGTCTAATGAATTATTTGTGTTTTGCGTCCTAAATATCACACCCGAACGACTTGAATATTGCCATTATTCTCGCGATTCGTTGGTTAGATACTCGCTTTCCCGGCCCTGATGTGACAACAAATATGATACGACAAGCTAATCAACCATGAAATGGAGCATGGTCATTAAATATTGTTCATCTGTTTATATGGTTATGGTACAGGATCTACGTACGTAGTGCGGTTATATGTGACGACTTTATATTATTTTCTTATCTAGAGTGCATCATTTTATTATTCAGGAAATTAAAAGATGGAATCATTGCTTAATGTTGATTAACACTTTGCATTCCATTTGCAATAGCTTGATGTAATTATCAACATCTGGGCATGATCAAGTATACCTATCATTTGATAAATGGCACTAATTACCAGTACTTTTTCGGATTTTGACATTGACGATATATTTTTTGTGTGTGTATGAGGGGGTGGGGTGTGTGTGGGTGTGTGAGGGTGTGTGTGTGTGTGTCATAAGATTGGACCCTTCACGATTCTCATATACATTTGCTTATAAGAAATTTAACAAAAGGCAATTTTATGGGAAACATGCCACACTGACTAAACTTAACAAAAAATCTGTACCTTTTACATGGCTTACATGTGAGTCTGTGGGGAACGCGCCTTATAAATCAAAGAATTATTCATATTATCTATACTATTATTATTGTTATCATAATCACAGTAATGATGATGGTGATCTTGATTATCATTATTAATATTATCATTATTATTAATATTATCCTCATCATCATTCTTATTATCATCACCATGATCATCATAATTATTAATAGTGATAAAAAAGGAAAATATTGATGATGATGATGATGATGATGACAACAATAATAACGTAATAATAATAATCATCATTATTATTATAATTTTCCTGTTTTAATCATTATTATTGATGTTACATGTATTATCATTGTTATTTTAATGTTATGATCAGACCTCTGTCACACGTCATGTATGTATGATACCATGATGCATTAATTTATGAACCTCTGTTCATAAAGCATCATTGTTGCATTATATTTCGTCATCTTTCCCTTTATTACTATCTAAATTTAATAACCAGGAAGTCAAAATTATAATGCGTTGAATGAACTATTAATATAAAATAGACAATACCTATATCGATTGAGTCTCAAGGAGTAGTATACTTGGGGGAGGTCGAATAATTATAATTATATGCATGCATGCGTACATAGCTGACCGAGATGACCATTGAGTGTATGGACTTTATCATCGATGACTTGTACAAAAAATATCGCTATATTATTATCTCCATGGAAACTGATCAACAATCGCTGTCTGTTCCACCGCTTTATCCAAGGTTATAATACCTTACAGCGTCAGTGCCATTATGTTGCTTTGTGCGGTACATAGGCCTACTAGTTTGCATCTGACCTAGATGGTATGAATATTTATCTGTAATACAAGCACGCTATCACTGATGCAAAGACAGTTCTCTGACACATCCTCCATGATGCGACAATGATTTAATTTTAATATCCTAACACTACCTGACTTCTTAACTTCAGCCCTGGACTAACATAAGATAATAATCTTTGAAAGAGCGCGAATCATATGTTTTCCTTCTAATCATGATATTTATCGCGGCATTCGAAGACGTGAACCCGTACTTAAAGATGTTAAATCCAGCTATCTGACTTTATTGGTTCGAGTGACATTGCACATGGTGCGTCACTTCGTTGCGTTAATACCTTTGCTTTATAAAGCCTGTTTGGGAGATTATATAATGTGGCAGGATTTCAGCGCATTATTTAATTAGTTCATTTTGAATTATTTTTTTTAACAAGGCCACGCTTACATGGCGCGTCAAAGACTGCGCCAGTCACTGATGCACTCTTGCGTCAGTTACAGTCAGAATACGTTGGTTTAAAGTTTGATTATTAAAATAGAGTTATACCCAAATGCGTCAGGTGTGGCCTTCCACGTGACGTGTGAGAGTGATATCGTTAAATGCATATTGATTTTAATTACTGGCATATATGGGCTAATGGCCTTCACTTTGTCAATTAGCGCGTGTATTAACAAATCCAAATGACGACTCATGTACAACGCCAACGGGCATTCGACGACCAAGCGTCCGTTTTTAGAATACGTATATCTATACCATGCATGCTTACGGGTAGTGTTTTATTATTATGGAGGGGAAATATAATACATGAGAAATTAATGAAACATAATAAGAATAAACAAATAGTTTCCTGGTACTACAAAAGTTCAATATGGCACGAAAAAGAGACATGATAACGAAGCTTTTCGACCTGCACTCATCAGGTTATCACGCAGGTATGTAAAAAATAATTACTCTAAACCAACTATATTATACTCGATGAACCCGGACGCAACACGGACGCCGTAATTTCAGAACATTCGCAAATCTTGGACGAACTTCTTTTGTCTACACAAAAGGGGTTCGTGCGATTGAATGTAGGCGGCTTCCAGAAAGCGTAAATGCACTTCTGGCCCGGAACATAATCGAGAATAGACCTGTTTACTAAGTGTTCAAATTTTATGCATACTTTTGAAACAAAGATTGTTCTTGACAACCTGAAAGCTTGCCAGAGGATTGTCAGATATAGCAACAAGTAATGTATGCAAACTGGATTCCAAGTATAGTAGTTCATTCATTAATAACAGGTTAATGGAATACCTCGTTACTAGGTCCCCAGGAAAGAAACATCCATAAATTTGAATCACTTAGTAAACAGGTCTATTGATCGTGGGCATAATTGTGCGCAAGCTGGATTCTTCAGCAAAATGGAGACCGATCGCTGAATCGCATTTGACTGTCTTTGGTCTGTCAGGGTGCGTTTCCGATTTGCAGGCACGGACGGGCTGCGTGCGCTGATTGGTTGTACAGTTCCGAATAGTTGAGTGCCCAGTGGGCTTGCGTATAGACTGGGCAATACACGAGTCGGGACTCGTACAGCGCAACTTCATGCAAGATTGGGCTCATTAGAAACTTAGTGTGCAGCACCCTTAGGATTTGCTCCGAGTGCAAATTAGCTCCTGAAATCGCGTACATCAAAACTATTCTCCTTGACAATGGTTACCCTGACCATGTTGTATCTCGCACCATAACACGGCGCTGGAGGCACGATCCAAATTGGACCTGCCAAATGCCCCGTGTATCTCAAACTACTCTGGAGGGGTAATCTATCTGACAAATACGCCAGTCAGATCGAAAAACGTTACGAAAATAATAAAATGAAGAATTTTTTATAACAAAGAAACAGATTAAGCAGAAAAGGAAGAAACGGAGGTTGATAAGAAAAGCTAGTTGGTGGACGTGAAATAAAAGTCATATTGGTATCGAAAAGAATTTCTCATGGCCTTTGCTTCCTCACTGAATGTCATCTATCCTTTCAGGTAGCACGAAATTTGTGTTGGTTGATGTTGTTGCCATAGTACCGGATCAATCTACCTCATTTTCCTCCTACAAACAGGAGCCATGACATCAGAATTGATATCATTGAGCAAATGTGAATGGAAATAAAGGGAAATTGACTGAAATGTCATTATCTGATGATGAGAGCTGAAAAGCGCTATCAGTTCATCAAATGTGACAATAATAATTGTAAGTCTTTGATGTTGGATTTACATTTTTCAGTTGTAGTTGTCTCACATATCCCTGTCCTGAATTTCAACACTGAGCTAGATAATCTGCACATGCGCAGAGTGCATGCCCAGTGACGCAGTGGCCCCACCATTGAGGGGACACTGGGATCATGGGGAGGGGGCACCGGTCTTACTAGTGGATAAAGTTTTATTTTATAAGGCTATCGTTTAGGGGGTGCGTGAGGGGCTTAGGGCTGTCCTTAATTTTTTCTACTCGTTCATTTCACCTATCCCTTTCTTTTTTTGTTTTCCACTTTATTTTTTCCTTCTCTTATCATTTTCAGCTATTCGATGGGAGCGGGACATCTGCTCCTGTGCGTCTCATGTGGCTCCACTACTGTGTAGGCCTACCTGATGAGATGATAATGCTGATGATGATGATAGTGATGACGATGGTGGTGATGATGATGATGATGATGATGATGAAACAGGAAGTGGTTGTGGTGATGAAACTGACGATCATTATGGTTATGATAGTAATCATCATCATCATAATCATCATTAACCGTGTAGCATTTAATCAAGGCTGTTGTGCTGTTCAGTCTATCCCATGGTCGATACCCGAAATGAGCGGAATAGTCCTCTGATTGCACGGGAAGTCGACATTTGCTTGCTATACGCGCCTTCTCGCAATCAGAGGATTATATTTCGCGAGTTTCGAGGATCGACAGGACAGCGCTTGAGCTAGATCTACACGTAGCATGAACTAGCCCGCCGTCTTGATTAAAGGCTATCAACTATGGTGATGATTATAATGATGGTGATGAAGATGGTGATGATGGAGGAGGGGAAGAAGAATAAGAAGAAGATTGTAATGATGATAGAGATGAAAAAAATGATGACGATATTTATGACTCTCAGTGACAAAAAAAAATTTGTATTCATTGCCTTCATCTCACAAAACACGTTGGAAACGCCAAAAATTTCAAACACAAATTACGACTTAATTTACTACCATTTTAAATGTTCCCTCGGCTTTTGATTCAATCATAATCGTGGTTATTAAGAAAAGATGAATACAACGGCGGATTTCAATTTTATATATTATTTCATAATTTCATTTTCTGTCCTTCTTAATACAAGTACAAATTAGTCTAAATAACATGATCAATATTATATTGTTATGAATACACTGTTTTACACTTTGAAATAGTCATGTACAAAATCTTAATGAGGAAGGCGCAAAGTGCATATTCTTACAGCATATACACCTACAACGTACAACCGACACGTCCTCACCAGGCGTAATAATCAATTTGGACGAGGGCAGATAGTCTTATTTGGTTTATCGATTGAATCAACTCTCTTGCAGTACGTATGCATGATCTCATTTCAGGCTGGCTCGGCTAGACTACATGCAACATCTTTATCTTCATCCACCTAGTACCAGCCTCTGTGATTCTGTCAAACCTCATTATAGTGTCAACCTGAACAGAATGTTCTCATGTCGGTTGCACGACGCATGCTCAGGAGACAATTGCTTCCCAGTCACTTCTCTACACTAACAGAATTCCTAAATTCAAGCCTTGAACAAGTACAAACCCTAATCATAAACCTAACTCTTACCCAATACCTAACTCTCACCCTAAACCTAACTCTAACCCTAAACCCTAATCCTAAACCTAAACCTAACCCTAACCCTATACCCAACCGAACATTCAACCCAATCGTAATCTTAATCTTCATTCCCCTATAGGGACGAAACCTGATTTCGTCCAATAGACCGCTTCGGTAATGTCTGCAAATTGTATGCATACCTTTCAAACAAAGGTTGTTCTTGACAACCTGAAAGCTTGCCGGACATAGCAACAAATAATGTATGCAAACTTGATTCCAAGCATTGAGGCTCATTTATAAAAAGCAGGTTCATGGAATAGCTCGTCACTAGGTGCTCAGAGAATATAAGTGCATAAATTTGTATACATTACAGAAGCGGTTTTATCGAGCTTTGCGAGTGCGAGCGCGCGAGGTCACCACATCCACGTCTTCTTTCATTTCTCTTTCTTCCTATCTTTTCTAATGTTCTTTGTTTTTCTTTAATTTATCTTTGTATCTTTTCTTATGTTATTCTTTGTTTTTTTCCTCTCATTTCTCTTTCTATCTTTTCTTATGTTATTCTTTCTTTTTCTTCTTTCATTTCTCTTTCTTCTTATCGTTTCTTATGTTATTCATTGTGTTTCTTCTTTCATTTCTCTTTCTATCTTTTCTTATGTTATTCTTTCTTTTTCTTCTTTTCATTTCTCTTTCTATCTTTTCTTATGCTATACATTGATGTCTCCTATTATTTTTAGTTCTATCTTTTCTTATGTTATACATTGATTTCTCCTATTATTTTTAGTTCTATCTTTTCTTATGTTATTCTTTGTGTTTCTTCTTTCATTTCTCTTTCTATCTTTTTATGTTATTCTTTGTTTTTCTTCTTTCATTAACTTTCTTTCTATCTTTTTCTTATTCTGTGTGTATACTCTGTGTGCGTTTTTCGATTCTGCAATCTGACAAATTCGGAACGGATAGAAATATTTTAGGTAGACGTATTTTTATTTTTCTATCTTGTGCATTTTTCTCAAGGTCGATCATTTTTTTAAAGAGGTGAGCTGAGTTTATGACTATTAATCTTCAATATAAGGAGGTAACAGGATAAACGACCATATGGTTTTTAAACACAGGCATGTCGGAGCGGTCAAGCCAATGTCCATAGACTTTCCACGGGAAAGCAAAATGCGGGGAAGTGTGACAGATTCGGAAAAACCCACTTTCGTCAAATTGGACGAAATCGGATTTCATCCCTATAGGAGAATTGCTAGGACTGTTCTTTGATAAAATAATGCCAGGAACAAATATCGCTGAAGCAAGTTAATGTCGGATCTCCCTCACGTCGTGTCCAAAATGTATCATCCTAAAGACAAAATTATGAATGAGGTGTTTACGATCCTTCGGAAAGGCCATTCCTTGTGTTAGAACCGTACAACCAATAAAGAAAGCAAACTACATACTCATTTTAAAATATCTTACCCATTTTTATCTTTCAGTGCATGGAAACATAATCATGATTGAATGAATGAATGACTTTATTAAATATCACTGACATGTGCTCATCAATATTTTGTTTCAACAAGAAAACACTAAGAGGAAAGACAGTAACAACTTATATAAATTTCAAATATCAAAATATTTTCAACATAATTATCAGAATACATTTTATATATCGACAATATTTGAATTGTATATACATAACTCATTTCATATCCTTTGGAAGATTTGCTAGGCTGAGTATGACATGTTGACACGATCGTATCATTGACTTGGTATACCAAATAATTCGGTTTCCGCCTACGACACGCTCAAAGATAAACAAATTAATAAGAGTCATAGTGGATGGCCTCTCTTTTAAAAGGAGTTTCTGATCTATGATGGTTATGTTTTTTGTGTTTTTGTGCTTTTTGTTTTTTGTTTTGCTTTGTTTTCTTTCAAGTTGTCTGCCTCTTGTTTCTCGTCATTTGCGCTGATTGGTAATTTTAAGGGAAATATAATTATAGGAATTGAACAACTTTGACATGTTGCCGCAACAGTGCATCTATAGCTTGTTTATGTGAAAGGGAGAAGCAATTGCCCTTTCCCCTTTGGCTGATGCATGTGCTGATATGTGATATATGTTCACAATAAAGTCGGAACGATTTATCATTTATATGTCCAATTATCGAATGATCATGATGAATGAACAGGAGTATATGTCATGATCAATATTAAGAAATTGATATTAGCTGGTGTGTTATATTTTCTTTTGTTATTGAACATCACTATCATGCATCCTTTGTTATTTTCATACTCCTTTGTGTTCCTGGAAATAAAATGAAATAAAACAGATTAAAATAAAAATTAAGAAAATAGAACAATCTAACAAAACGGCGTTTACTTGGTGTTATATAAATGTTTTATAATATTTGCATATTTTATAGCCATTTTTATGGGGATTCAGACTTTTACAAGTTTTCCAGACACTTTTGATGCATCCCAAGACATGTTTGATTTTTTTGAACTGTCTGGATAATAAAATACAATAAATCCGAATACAATTAATGTATTCTAAGCTATAGCCTAGTCATCATTGTGTAAACAACTTTTCTTCATATAAGTTCCTATATAGCATGATAATAGCATGATGAGAATAGATCTCTATTTCAGAAATCAATGATTTTGCTCTCAAGGCAACCAAATAAAACATTTATGCTCAAGACGGAGAGTGGTATCGAGTGAAATAGAAATGGGGAGAAATGGCTCACTGTAATCATCAATAATTTATCTATTCCACTGGCAGAGATTCAAGTACAAACATGACAAAGGCAAGTCGCAATATATAAGATGCAGTGGCGGATCCAGGATTATCTGGCCTGGGGCACAAACATGAAAATTATGTGAGAAGAAAAAGAATCTTTAGTATTTTTGGATCCCTTTTTACTTATAAATTACCCTATAAGAAATAAAAGTACAATATGGGGCATTTGATCATCAAGTGGATTCGGCGCCTTATAAATCTTATATATTATTATTATATTTTATTCTCTTTCCCGATGTGTCATTAAAATTTGTCTCGGGGGGGGGGGGGTTGCCCCCTGGATCCGCTACTGAAATGGCTGTGATAAGAAACACGTAGTCGTTTTCTCCTATTCATGCTCTCAACCGCCAAAATGACCGCCATGGCCTCATCAACTCTACATATATATACACACACACATATATATATATATATATATATCATGTCATCATTCGCTTTTGCACGTCTTACAAGATATAATATTTCTACGATGACACAGTCAATAAGTACGAAGATTGTCAAACCTTTCACACATTTATCCTATATATATATATATATATATATATACATGTATGTATAAATGTACATTTTACAATATTGTTTGTTAGAAGATGAAAACATCATGTGATAATAACTCTTGAGTCACATTTATTATAAATCTCGTATTTAGAAATCTTGAAATGTTACATAAATTACACTTTATCCCAGATTACATATCAATATTCGAGGGTGTAAGAGATATCGAATTTACCTTATATACTTCTATATTGTTTATAGAACATATTACATAAAATATTAATATCAAACCTAGTCATTAAAGAAGTTCATTCGCTCGTTCGAGTTGTTTATATTTTACTTTAATACATACTTTCTTATTCTTTCCCTAAGAGTAGGCCAGCGTTAGAGGAGGAAGAAAAAAGGGGGAAATAGATCATGGCAATTATTGTTATGATGATAAAAGATATTGATTTGTCCTGATTCACCTACTATCTTTACCCCGTTAAAAGCATGCGTCGAATAGAGACCTTTTATGAGAAGGACATATCTTACGTCAAGTCAAACAATAATCAATAGACTCGCATCCTATTGTGCGCGAAAGATGAAGGCATCATTGTTACTAAAGGTAGGTTAATGTGAGTATTTTATGAACAATCTCTCTGGTTTCCAATCTGAATGTCCTTTAATTAGGGCAGCATTTTCTTCCTTCATCAGTTCAGGGATTTTATCTTTTCTGTAATCAGTCATAGTCACTTGATTTCGAACCAGTCAAATGAGATATTTCGAAGATCTAGATCATATGCGAATCCAGGGGGCGCCGTTTACCCCCCCCCCCCCCCCCCCCTCCCATCCCCATCCATTGAGAAAAAAAAATCTGGAAAATGATATTTTCTAGTGCTAATGATCATTACATCCGCTTTAGGGTCTTGGACTAGGGCCGGCATGTCTTAAAAGACAGTAACACAAGCAATGATAATCTCTGGTCGTGAGCTGATGGAACATTAGGTTCAGGGGGAAATTAATATTAAGGACCACCCCCACCCCCTTCTCATAATGCGCGAACTACCCGTGTAGAATGTTTCAAAATTTCAAAGACGACACGCTTCTTTTCATTCAGCGGAGCTGTCAATTTTCTTGCCATCTTTTTTTTCTCAGCTTGAGACGAGTTTGAGAATTCGTAACGTCTTTATACGAGAATCCCTCCTACTCATACATACCCCCACCCCCTCGAGCGAGTATGTGGAGGTAGGAGAGAGAGAAACATAGTAATATTATTGAAATAAAATCATTTTCAGACTATTGATATTGAACTGAACAAATTTGCCCCTGCCCGGTAAAATTACCCTGATCCACCACAGATATGAACCATCATCTAGCCTATTTTTAGTTTTAAATCTTTATTGCCTACAGTTTTAGGTAAATTGCTTGACAGATTTGGTTATTCATATAATTATGACAGAAGCGGTCTCATAATCATATTTAAGCAATAATTACTTATCAGTTCCTAAATTCCTTACTGAGGAGGACAGATGTCATCAAAGTAAACACTTCATAAGGAATATTGAAATGAAAATAGTTGCAGGACAATTTTATTGTCATGGTCATAGTGGATATGTCACCGGACTGTGGATCACAATGGTTCGCGGTTCTAGTCCCACCGCGGCACTAATGTCCTTTGGCAAGACATTTGCCACTCTCCACCCAGGTGTTAAATGGGTACCCGGTAGGATGCGAATGTCCCTGTGACTGGAATACTGTATGTGCGCCTGTAAAATGGCAGACTGGAATCCTCCCTTGTGGAGTGGAGAATGTGCACTATAACTGCAGAATCGTAATAGGATCCAATAACCGGGGTAATAATACACTGTAAAGCGCTTTGAGCAGCTACTAACTGGAAAAAGCGCCATATAAATGCAGATTATTATTATTTTTTTTTCTAAATCAAACTGCTTAAATGACTATAAAATTATTACTCTTTCATTATTTTACTGAATAATTATATCATTTAACCTGCTCCCTAATATGATGGTTTTCTTGACAGTTACAACGTTACGTAACCCCGTTAATTTTCTAGATCACTTGCACACCTCATCGTGTTAACCCTAATAGAGCCGGGTTATTTAGACCCATCTCACAGCCGGGGGGGGGGGGGGGGGGCTGATTCCGCCCCCCCCTAAGATCTCGGCCGTCCACCGCGCATTCGCAACGAAAATCGGCACACACGTCGCCGACCACGTAATCTACAAAACTGTACAGTCAATTTCTCCGAAAAATGTCACAAATGTCAAAAACTAATTAATTATGCTAATTTATGCATAAAATTAATGGTTTGCTCTAATTAATTAAATAAAGCCCCAAAACTGCTAATTTTTTGTATAGAGACCCTTTGTCAGATTCTGATCAAATAAACCAAAAAAAAATTCGGTAAAATCCTTTTTTTCTTATGTATTTTATTGTTTTTTTAATTTCTTATGTATTTCTTTGTTTTTCGACTTTTTTTTTTTTATCGTTTTTTCGATGGAATTCGTCGGCGACACTATTTTAATCATAAACAACATAAAATTAATTGTTTTTAAACAGTAAAAGTAAAAATAATGAAATATTTATGAATTTTAGCTGGAAACACAATTTGCATTGGATTTGTACACGAAATCACGTTTTTGAGCAATTTTGGGTCTGACATGCACTTACGAAATGTTGCGTAAATCCGGAACCGCACGCGCGGACATCACAAATTTGGTCTCAAAAGTTGCGCAAGACTTGAAAGAAAAAAGTAGTGAAGCGGCGTGGTGAATGCTTTTCGCGATGCGAACATATTACGCGAAACGTCGAGGGGGGGGGGGGCGGAATCCGCCCCCCCCCCCCGGGCCTGTTAGGGTTGAAGCTAGACACTGAAGGGTCCCTGGTAAAATACATACAGGGCTGGGGGTCCCGTACATCTCCCATGCAGGTACATCTAATTGTTTGGTTTTTCGCCGGACTTGATACTCCACCATCAACAACAACAATATTTAAATCCCCTCTTACATCTACTTGAAAGGCCAGACTAAATCTGGCTTTTGTTGGGATCTTGGTCTTTGTCCGCTACTTAATGTTGTTGACATGGCAACAAGATCAACAAAAATGACAAACAATCACGCACAAATACGTAATTTGCCTGACGGTCCACCCCAGATGTGTACCCTAATTCGACTTACCACGTGGGGCAAGAGTGTGTCTTTGTATATGGTTAAGAGTAGAACGTTGATATACTTCGCGTATACGGCATGACAATAAAGGAAAACAATATGGCTGGTTTGATACGCCATTGCGAGAAAGGAGATTGTCTGACGCGCTTGTTGATAAGTTACATTCCAAATATTGAGATACCTTTTATTTCTGTCCCGTTATGTCGCATTGTGTCCTCGTTTACTTTCACATAACAAGTACAAGTACATACATATTATGTGTACTTGTTCTTTCGAGTTTCAAACCCTCCCACAATCTCGTTACAAAAGTTTTCTTTAATTACATCGCAACACATTGGATTTATTAAGTGTTGAAGGTCACGCGTTTCCAGATTTTCTGCATCAAACGTTACGGTCTTTATCAGTGTAATTAATATCTACTTTTTAGACAAATCCAAACAAAGCCAAAGAAATGGTGTTTTACAAAGTCATAGAAGATAGAATATTTAAAGAATATGCAAATTCCGAGTAAATATAACTTGCAAGGAAATAACAAAGGAGCAACATAAAACTTTCAGTACATTGGGCCTTTTTTTCAATGAAATAACATAATTGTTATTTACTTGGCAACTCTCGTGGAAATAAATACAATGTGAAAGGAAATGAGAGAATAATGGTTGCGTAACTTAAATCAAAGTTCCCCAGAGCTGTCCTCCCTTTTTGAAACCACTGACCAGTCTCCGTGGTCTAGTGGTTAAGGCATTGGCGTTCTAAGCCAACGGCCCGGGTTCGATTCCCGGCGGAGACTTTTTTCAACCTTTGCAAAAATTTCCAAAAGGGAGGACAGCTCTGGGGAACTTTGATTAAAGTTACACAATCATTATTCTCTCATTTCCTTTCACATTATATATATATATATATATATATATATATATATATATATATGCTGTATATATTGTATATTTCGAATGAATTGCTATTTTAAATAAATGCAGTTTGATCAAAGGGGGCCAGGATGCACGCCCCCCCCCCCCCCGCCCGACAGTCTGACAACAACGGCACCTGACTGTTGTGATAACATTTTTCTAACACAGTGGTAAGCAAATAATTGAAACGATTGATATGCAACGACAGTGAATAATTAAGATTACAAAATTATAAAATTTAAAATATAAATTTAACCAAAAAAAAAGGGGGGGGGTAACAGCAATAATTGATAATGAGAAAACAGAAAAAGATATAAATTAGAATGGTTATAGAAATGAAGGAAATGGTGGAATGTGAAGTAAATGAATATGTAAGGAAACTATAAAGGTGGTTGTGGTGGAATCAGGCCCCTGGGAACGATTTTTTTTTACTCGGGTACTTGTGAGCAGGATTTTTTTATTCATTTGTTTATCTAGGAATTCTGGCGCCCACTGCAGGGCAAAAATGTAGTTGCACCCTCAACTTATCCACGTCATTGTACAAGCGAGGGAACAGAGCGACCGATTTTGTTTGCAATGCTACCCCCCCCCCCCAAAAAAAAACAAACAAACAAACAAACAAACAACAACAACAACAATAACAAAAGTAAACAACGCAATTTCCAATGCAATTAATTTACTTAGGAATATTTGCAATAGACCTGTTTACTAAGTGTTCAAATTTTATGCATGCTTTTGAAACAAAGGTTGTTCTTGACAACCTGAAAGCTTGCCAGAGGCTTGTCAGACATAGCAACAAGTAATGTATGCAAACTGGATTCCAAATATTGTAGTTCATTCATTAATAACAGGTTAATGGAATACCTCGTTACTAGGTCCCCAGGAAAGAAACATCCATAAATTTGAATCACTTAGTAAACAGGTCTATTGAGCAGTGCGATCGAGGGGTATAGAGATCCGAACTTTGAACATTGATAAATGGTTTTCTATTCACTTCCTTCTCAAATGGGGCGCAACATTAATGAAAACTATTAAGAAATAGTCGAGGAACTTAGGAAGACAAGTGAAAGTTGACATTTCTTCGAAATGTTGAACCTTTGCAAAAGAGACTTTATACACTTAATCCTATCATTCGTATATTGGGGCGAAATATTTAACCCTTTCAGGACAAGAATTAATTAAGGGCTAAATTGATCACATTTTGTTCTTCAAATTGCCAACAATAATATTTCTCTTTTAATGCTACACGGTTCTAATAAGGTGCAATATATTTGAAACTAATATACATGGTAAGGAATTTTGTTGAGAAGTTGAAAAATTTGCCAATTTTAATAAAAAAACAATGATTTTCAACCTCTCAGTGTCTTGCAAATTTAAGAATTTTAAAGTTTATTCCTGTTTTATAAATTCCTGGCATCAAACGCAATATAGTCATGCAACAAAAATGGATATAGTGTGTGCAGAAATTTTGCTCTTTCTACTAAAGCAACTGGTATCATTTTTAGAGTTCTGAATCAAAAGTTATTGATCCAAACCACAACATGTGATCATTTGTCTCGAAAGGGTTAATGAAAGGATGATGAAACTTACATGATGGCGAGCAAAGCATCAGAATTATTTATCAATCTTGAGCCCTTCAAAAGCACTATTATATCCTATACCGGGGAGCGAAATTACAAGATCCTGAAGCAATATTAAGCAAGGAAGCAAAGCGACCGAGCTTCAGAAAACTTTTGCATTTCAAACCCTCCAAAAAGTGTTGGAAATTGATAAACGGTCTTCTATTCACTTCTTCCTCAATGGGGCGGAATTAACGAAATTTCAGGAGAAATACAAGTATAGTAGAGTAGATTTAGCTATACAACATAAAGTTACAATATCTTTCAAATGGTGAATCTTTGAAATACTATCCCATACCCTGGGTGGAATTGAAAACCGTATGAAAAATGAAATGAGAAAGATGGTGGGCAGAGGTGTAAGAAATAGGGAGGAATTGATAGTCAAGGAAATGGCGTAAATGTTAGAGCGTTTTTAATCAGAGGATTTGAAATGTCAAATGAATCAGGGAATAAGGAAGATGTTGAGAATGACTGAAAACGGAACGGGTGAAAATGAAATTGCAAGGAGAAGTTAGGGGAAAACTATACTATGGAAGTGAAAGCAAACAAAAATAATTGTAAAAAATCGAAGAAAGAACGAATATAAAAGAAAAATTAACGAAATTATCTCAAGAAGATGCAGTGAGTTGCATCTTTCAGCGATTTTTATCATTTATCTTGGGCTAAGATAATAATAATGATTCTAAATGGACATGGGATAGATCAGTGTGGAGATTCCCTTCTTGAAACATTCCAACATACCCTCCCAAGCGAGACTTGCATTATTTTGACCACATGCATTCCGACCACAGATTTCAAGCAAATTCCTAGGAAAGGTAGCCATTGTATATGAGCCCCTGCGTTGGTCCCTTCCCTCTTCAGAGTACAATAGAAGGAGATTCTTTACAAAGGGGATTACACCGAATGAACGCCCGTACAAACGAAAGGACCGTTCGATTTCTTCTCTTTGGAAGGGGTGTTCGATATATCGACCAGGTGGGCCAGATTTGTGAACAAATTCAATACTCTTATGAATATTTTATGAAGTATATTTTTCGTAGAACCTTCAGATTCGATAAATCAGTGTTTGAGTGTGCAGCCAAACGGATTTAGGCGTTTAACATCTAAGGTAGATAAGGGGCGAATTCGAAACCTACCACAGACGATAAAGCGGCTGTTTGGTTTCAACCAAAGTCGTCATGAAGTTACCGCTCCTTCCTTTACGAGATGACATGAAAAAAGTTTGCCCATTTGAGTAAAGTTGCTTTATTATCCGGACATTACTTGTTTCTTCATCGCCCATTCTGATGCAAATGAAGCGTACCGCTTCCGAGCCATCCATGTTTTGAGCCTCCTTCGTTACGTTATGGAGTCACCAAAGCGATTGCGGCAATATTGCCCCGGTTGCTAAGCGATTACTTAGCAACGCACTGGATTGTTCCAAACATTTAATCACCGAGAGCGAAGACGCCCGAAAAAATCAAGATCCGGAGGAGATACGGACATTGTCTGTACAACCATACGCGACGGCAGCAGGATTTTATTTCAACGCGCACCCCCCAGCCGAAAAATAAAGGGATAATTTTACCTTTTTAGGAAGGATAACGCATCACCAGGAAACTAAATCACAAAAGTAAGTTGACCAAAATTATTTCAGCATTTTTCGATCATTTTCATGTTCTCTGTTAACTTTTTCCCGACTTTTATCGAATGGCGTGAAACGTACACGTGCTAATAATTTTGTTCAAATTTATCAAATCGAATTTCAATCTATATATTCAACAACTTCATATTATTAGATGTATATTCTGATTTGCCTTTTTGTTATCATTTTCTGGTTGGTGTGTTAAAATCGAATATTTTAGCAAATATTTATTTCTTCATTACTTTTATTTTTGCAATCACATCACTTTTGCTGATTCATCATTTAATCGTTTCATATTGCTTTCTTTTCATTAATAAAACATTCACTTCTTACAAAGTACCGGTGTTTTATCTTAAAGCTCGTTAGTATAGTAAATGGATTTCATATGTTATTCAGTTTATCCAAGATTAGCAAACAGGATGACGATGTATAAATTAAATTATAACACTGTAAATTTTCATAGACTTGATTAACCACGACATAACCATAAACGAAACATGTTGGCTGACGAATATGTACTCCTTTACATCATGAACATTTTGTATATTACGTTGAGTATCTCTAGTCTTAATATTTTTCTTTCCTAAATTCAGGTCCAGTGTCCAAAATGTTTTGCACTGTTTTATTCGTTCATTTGAAATGTAATTCGGTGTGTATTTTAAATGGGGACTATAGGCCTTACATAAAAAATACGTCGGCTTTCTCCGGAGTAATTTTTCCAATGTAACGTTAACATGATCCTTATAACGAAAATGCTGGTCAATTATTGTAAGAAGCAGCAAACTGATTCAATATTTCAAAGCATATACGGTGATGTCAAAGTTTCATTCTGCCCTAGTTTTATAATTGTTTTGAGAAGATTATATATCTCCGATCACGTCCGTGTCAAATCCTTCGTGCTTATTAATCTCGCTTTTCAGTAAATTCACCCGCCGTGACTATTGTTTGATCATGACGTATTAACACGCATCTATTCAATACCATCTTCTCGATTTTTAATGAAACAGGAGCAATAGCCTTGTTACGTAACACCGCCCACTACTATTATCACCGAGAGACGCTTGTGCGATGAAGAGAAGAAAAGAAAATTAGTTTGTATAATCGGTTGCTAGGTTGCATGAAGGCGACGCTTCAATAAGTTCGCATACATGTAACGGGTTATGGTAGTTATACGATGATACAGCTACAACCGAAGAAAAAAGTATATCGTCGAAAGCCTTGATGTAAAAATATATGAAATAATGTCTGGCGATTTTTCATAATAGATTCATTGATTTCAAGTCCAGACTAACTCCATGGTAAAATGAATCGCGATTCTGATTGTACGTTCCAAGAGTACATTGTACTGAGAATAAAACACAAATAATATATCAATTTTTTTTCTAATCTTTTATTTTGATTTCTAGATGGCCAACCTTACCAATCTGACGTTCCTTTTTGTCGCACTCGTCTGTTTATTGACATCAGGTGAGCAAACAAAGGGAACATTCTCTTTTAAACGTTTGTAATTTCGTTAATACTTGGAAATGTTATTACATCGAGTAAAATCTACTTGTATTAATATGTTTGGTGATAACTCCTTGGTTTGATACAGCCCTTCCGTATGCCATGAAGAAATTAGTGCGACTTCGCAATAATCGGTATTTATATAGTGTGTTTTCTTTCTTGGTCTCGCGCAGTTAATGAAAATTCACTCAGTTAATGTGAGATCAAGAAAATTGTGAGGTTTTTGAATGTATCGATGTTTCTATTGCGGCTCCGTGAGTTCGTCGGAGCAAGAAGGTCGTTAACTCTCTACAAATGATGTGAGTTAACGCCCTTCTAGCTTCAAACAGACGAGTTGTTCATTCTCTGATAATTGCTCAAATTAATCTTGGCTATTTTGTTTTATTACTCGCACCGTATTGCTGATCCATATAATAATCATCGTCATAAAAAGAAATTGAATACATCTCAGGGAGAAGGGATCAACTCCATCAGAAAATTTTTAATTTTAAGAAATAAATTACTGTTTTGATTTAAGTATAAAGTAGACAAACATTTTGTTTCTAGAAATCTGTAATACACGAACATACCTTATCTAATATATGAAGATGAAAACATTCTCTTACGGTTACTAGTACTAAAATATTTGTTTACTCTTTTCATAAAATTGATCAATAATCAATTTGCGATTATGCTTTCCTGACTTTGCTTAATCTTTAAAAGTCCTGAAAAACTCTTGACCACGATGACGAACCCATTGACATTATCCATTCCTCTTTATTATCTTTTAGGTTGTTGCGATGATGAAGGCTCTACCTCTGGAGATGGCTCCGAATCCATGTTCACCGACGTCACTGAAGTCTTCACTGAAGAAGTGACTGATGGCGATTCGGATCCTACTGGTATGATCTTTTAGGAAACTAATCTTCTGTTTTCGTACGCATACAAAGTTTAAGTTTCTTAACTATCACTAGTAAATACTACTCTGAATTGAATACAAAATTAACTCGAATAACGCTTAGCTCAGTTATTGCTTAACCCAGATATTCTCGAGATGACATTAACGTCTTCATTACTATTTATATGCCACATTTTAAACTCAGTATGTGTCTTTACAATGTTTTATAATTGTTCTCAACAGATATCCAAGCTTTTGGTTTGGCGGTCACCAACGAATTCTCCACATTCACTCTGGACGTCGACAACATCGTCACTTACAACGTCACCATCAAGAATGTCGGCGACACCGACATCGCGGCCGATAGCTCGGACCTGTACGATATCACCATCAGCGTCAGCGACACCGCCAACCCGACGGCGAGTGGAGCAACGACGCAGGACATCAGCCCTCTTTTGACGTCAGCCACCAACCTCGACGCCGGCATCACAGCTGGGAGTACCATCGTAATCGAGAACGTCCACACCATGATCAACATCGCCACAGCTGACTGCTCAACTTACGAGGATGGTTACGTCTGTGTGCAGATTTCCAAGGCGTCAGGGGCGTCTTACACTGACGCAAGCACGAGCAACAACTACTACTGCCTATCCTTTGGAGACGTGGTAGAAGGATACACCGGCACACTGGAATGTTCAGGTAAGAAATCCCAATATTGTTACTTGATCCTCAATAATCATGAAGAGAGAATGAAGATTTCGAATTTGATTAGGAAGGGCCGGGGTGATATGATGTCTGTAAAGTCAAGAAAATCATACCTCACAAAAGTGTGAGACAAGTTTTAATCATCATCCTCATATACTATTCACATTTTTCTTCATTATTTTATTCCGAATGTATTGTAAATTATCTATAATCTCTCTTTCTCTTTTCTCTCTCTCTCTTTCATACGTCTAGTCAAAGTTACTTATTTTTTCCAGAGTTCTTTCTCAGTTCCTTAATTCTACATTTTCCTTCAGTAATCTTCTTACTTAAAATTCGTTACTGAACACAAAACATTAAGAAATAATAATCTCACAATTGTTTATTTGAAGTGATACATAATTTTACTGTGATAAATAAAAAATACGAAAATTATTCTTTTATTTCTCTTGTGTTTCAACAGCATGTGTGGTGAAGGTCAGTCTTTTCGCTCTCCTCCTCTCAACGTTGCTGGTATACTTCACTTCATCGTAGATATCATGCGAACAGAAATAAAAACTTTCGAGAAAAATATTCGAACAAAAATTATACCAGCCCTGCATCAAAGTTCCCATTCGGCGAAATGACCATTTTTGTCAGGTTTTCATATCTTCGTACGTTGGAATGAAACCGACCACAGGGCTGCTATTTTTTGCTGTTCGTCTATACCTCAAGATGTCCATCCATCGCGGCGGAAGCAGCGAACTCGAGAGGTTATGATGTCATGCAATATTAGCCAATGGGATGATTTAAAGGCCTGGAGAAGTGTCTCTAGTTAACAGCGGCGATGAAAAGATAGCCAACTGACTCTGACCTGCGTCACGACGTACTTATGGCTCTAAAATAGGTGTAAGTCATGATTCTAATGTAACAGAGCAAAACTTATTACGCAACAGTTACACAGGACTCGACATAAAATGGAGTTGCTTTTTTGTACAACTAAATTTGACTTATTTTGAATTCTCGTTTGTCCGAAGTCAAACTTAGTTGCCCCAAATTATGTGATACAATGGAATAAATTTCAACATGTTTTTGTTTGACTTTCGTTGTACATTAAAATCCCGTCTCTCATTACACACAATGAATGTCATGCGTTCCACTTTTGGTTTCCAGAATTAGGACACAAGTTTGTCATTTCGATCGATTAATTGTCCGCTTACTTTGTACAGGACAATGTCGAGCCCTGTCTTATTTTTCCGTGTACCTTCGAGATCCAAATTTTGATAATTGATATGTGTGGAAAATATTGTTCTACACATGCTTTTGGGGAAACCATATTTTACTGGTTTCAAATTGTTATTTGCCCAAAGTCAAAGTCAAAGTCAAACTGCTAAAAATATACATACATTATACAATGGAATACATTTTAACACATTTCATGCTCTGCCAACATTTGCTCCGCGGTCAATATATAATGTTGAGCCTATCGAATGCCTAACGTCAGCCATAATGCGATATACATATACCTAAACCCAACCCTAACCCTAATCCCGTTGAAAATCCAAGCCCTATTATAACATTCTTTCTTTGCAGGAACAAATATCTCTTTATCGTTAATCTTCTATTGATTTGCTCGGGACGGTGACAGTTTGGCACCGGGCTTTATTTCGTCAAGGATATAGGGGTTGGGGATGCCATTGGCCCGTATTCTCAACTTCGGTTTAACTTAAACCATGGTCTAAATGTGTGGTGTTTAACTATGGGTGGCCAAAAATGTCAAAAAACTTGGTTTATATTGTATGTTCCTTATGTTACTGGATTCTGGTCTCATGCTTTAACGATCAAGAAAAATATTGTACTTACCATTCTCAGGCAGTTTTTAATAGTTTGAGTACCAGAAATGCTGATAAATTGAATATCTACTGTTAGAGATTTGTGTCACATTTGGCTGCCCATAGTTAAAGAAGACATTTAGACCATGGTTTAAGTTAAACTGGAGTTCAGAATACTGGCAATTGGGTTTTAGGTTAGGTTTAGGGTTACGATTGGTATTGTGTTAGGTCAAGGGTTGAGGTAATAAATAATTCACCGAGGGGCAATTGCCGCCAAGAGCATGTGTTGCAGAACCGACAGAAGACTAATAGCATATGTCAATAAATATGCATCTTTTTAAAATCGTACACTGCAAAAACCAGGGTGTTAATTTAACACCATCTCGGTATCAATATTCGGCTACACCAGATACGTGTAAACACAACACCAGTTTGATATTGGTCTACACCAGATAAGTGTTAAAACAACACCAGTTAGTGTTAAAACAACTCCAGTTTGATATTGGTCTACACCAGATAAGTGTTAAAACAACACCAGTTAGTGTTAAAACAACGCCAGTTTGATTCGAAACTGGTGTTGTTTTAACACTTATCTGGTGTAGCCCAATATAGATACCGAGATGATGTTAAATTAACACCCTGGTTTTATATTATTTTTCTAAGGTACGTTGCATTACATTCCAATAATGCAAATCGTAAATGTTTTGAAATCTGTTGCACTAGGGAAACCTCTCCTTTGTGAGAATTATATACATGTTGTGACCAATATTTTCCAGCACAACTTTTATTGTAAAAATGATTTTCACTGAAATGTATTGACTTTTTAGTTATGAATTCATTGTTGTGATTTAAATGAAGTTACAGCGAAACTTTCAAGTCTTTCATTTTTTACTGTTTTTTTGAAAGTAGATAAAAGAGGTTTTTTCCATTGTACATTGTTTTAATGATTACAAAGAAAATGTATTCTTTATTTTGGAAGTGGTACATTTGTGTGTGATGATGTATAGTGTAAATAGCTGCAACAAAATTGTAAATAGATATATTATTTTATTCTCATTGTATATGAATTATGAACAAAATTCACCGAACATGCCCATTATCAAAGTTATGTAATTTATGATTTTAGGAACATATTCGGTCCAAATTCCAGCGCAAATTTCCAAGTTTACTTTGGTCATTAGAACAATGCCTTACACGAAACATAGAAAATGATCAAACTTGCTGTTCTTTGTATAGTCTGTATAATGCAATGCTTTGTCTTTATTTTTTTATTGTAGCATGGTGATTGGTATTAAGAATGGTATTCTACGTTTGTTTTTATGGAATTTTGTAAAAACTGCTGGGAATGACTGCTTGAGCAGAAATCTTGCAAGCATGACTGAGCAGATAATGTGTAATAAACAGGGGAATGTAGATGAATAAAATTCTAAATTTCGATAGATAAAAACCACTTAAGTATTAGGGTTGACACCTCTTCACAATTCCTGTAGCGTTACCCCTGTTCTTTCAGCTATGATTGAAAAAAAAAGAAAATAATACAATGGGCAATAAATGGCAGACTCTAAAGAGTCACATCTCTGTTTCCAGTTGTGCTTTAGCTGTTTTAGAGAAAGTGACAGAGAGAGAGAGAGAACGTTTGTGGGGGCAGGTGGAAGAGAAAAAAGTGAGAAGCGATTTACAAACGCCATCCAAACGGAAAGAGAGAGAGAGATCGACTGAAAAAAAATGAAGAAAGAACCGAGTTGAGATAAGAGACAAAGTGACATCGGGGAGAATATATAGGATGAACACGTGCTTAATGCTTAAGATCGAGAGAGGGGAAGAAAAACTGATGTATGACGATAATGAAGAAGTAGATTATACGTTATCGTATTCGAGGATGAAAATAAATTTCATGGAGTGGAGAAATAACAACGGGCTGGTCCATAATAGAGAAAGAGAGAGACAAAAAAGGCTGATAGAGATTAAAGGCGTGGTTGGTAAAAGCACACAGTGATCGAAAATCCGGATATGAGACTGAATACAGAATCATATGGTTAGAGTATAAAAAAGCTTACCTGACCATGCAACTGACCGTGCACAGAACAAAGGGCGTTCATCGTAAAGGAATGGGATCAGCCTGCAGCAAGTTCCTGCAGCCTTCCATAAGAGATTTCAAGAGAGCGACGTCCCTGAGAAGTCTACTTTATGGAGAAACATATCATCAGGAAGGGACGAGCCTCACTGTCAACATGGGATTTTAAGAATTATTCGAAGAAGAACTGCCAGGTCGGAAGAAGATTGTGTTACGATGAGCACCCTATGTTCTGTGGCCAGAATGTGCAATCTTGGAGCCTAGTTTTCATGTCAGTATAGCAATTCCTTCCTGATACACTGAGATGTCTAAATCAGAAATATGTCTCTAACAGGCCTGGTCGATAGATAAATTATTGTATAGGATATTCATCTAGGGGTGAGGATAGACTGGGCATTTCCCCCATTTAGAATGAAGTTGACTTCCTGTAAGTAATATCTTTAAGTAATAATGAAAGCACGCATAGGAGGAAAGTGTCAATGGTTTCAAAACGTACTTTATTAACCAAGAAGTTTAGTCCAAATTGCCCGCATATCACTAAATGGCTGAAAAAACTTATGAATTAGCCTATAGTATGCCCTTCTTCAGAAGGAATATGGTAGTCTTGAAAGTATTGAAAATCATCTTTAATCAAATGTCTTTGATTCTTGGGGGTGTCCCATAGATACACTGTTGAATATTTTTGATGGTTTGATGGTTCATTTCACCTGACTGCTAAGAAGCATATGTTTGCTTGACAGTAAGCAGTCAGGGAACGACTGCTCTAAGTCCTCTCCGAGGGATTTGGTAATACGGATCAATACCTTACCAAAGGGCACTATTCGAACCCGGGTCCTCCTAGTTACGAGACCAATGCTCTTCCACTGAGCCATTGCGCCTCCTCATCAACAAATTCAGGGTAAGTGTATTGATTTCAAGACGTGTCATACCAGATAAGGACATTTCATCTTGGTTTCCAAGAATAAACGAACTCATCATCAAAGAAAGGAAGGAGGGCGCTGTTTTCAAGACAAGTAAGGTTGTATGAAAATTGTACAGAAGGTCCAGTGGCGGATCTACGGGGGGGGGGGGGGGGGGGGGGGGGGGGGGGGCCCCCCCCCCCCCCTTGAGCTGCCAAGTAAAAATTTAATGTGCATAGAAAAACGCCACTGCGTTAGTAGATGCCAGGAAAACACTTACGGGGGTTCAAAATAGCAAAAAAAAAATCGGCTCGCCGCTACGCAGCTTGTGGACGATGCTCTGCATCGTCGTTGGGTCAACCCCCCCCCCCCCTTGGAAAAAGCTAGATCCGCCCCTGAGGTCAGAGATTTATGGCGAATCTACATTGATTGTAAGGAGGCAAGGATTGCCCTTATTAGCAGAGGGATTTTGCTGAGAGGCTTAAAGGCAACAAAGGCAACAAACATTAGCCTATAATCATGTAGATAATTGTCAGCCTATTACAAATATCTTGAAATTACTATTTGATTATTTAAGAATGAGAACAGTGTCTCCAAAAGTTGCAGTTTCCTTGCTTGACATTATCCCATGGGGGTTGCCATTTTCATTACAAAGTAATGTCAGTGCAGTTCTATTTGTGAGATACCCACTGACCTATACACTAGCTACCATGAAACTCATGATCAGCTGTGGAATGCATGACACAGGATTTTCTCATAATAACCCATTTTTGTAGTCATGTACATTCAAATGAATATACTTTTATCCTGTCATATAACCTATTTTTGTCAAGATATTTGGTTCAGCTGTTTCTTTTATTAAGCCGGATTTGACATGCACTTGCACTATGAACATAGCGAACAAAGAAGCGGACAAAATATACGGGTCCTCATTGTACCTTCCACAATTGCTCTGGTAGACAAAAGAACATCCTTTCATTGCTATTATGTAAAAATATGTAGAACAGGTGTCATATGCATATTCAGCTGTTCTGCTTATTTTACTTAATAGTAATGAAGGGATGTTCTTTTGTCTACCAGAGCAATTGCGGAGGGTACAATGAGGAGCTGTATATTTTGTCCGCTCTCTTTGTCATAGTGTTCATAGTGTTGTAAGCTGCTTGGTCTGACAAAGATTTGTGTGACAAAGACCTACGACTGCTCTGAGATATCACCTGTGCGAGACAATGGGGGTACCAAGATGGCTGCCATTTTGCATGGGTGGCTTTAGTTGTACAATAGCTATTCATTATGCAACATCTTATCCATTGTGTACAGGTAAATGGACATGTACCGCAATGACATCACAGTTTTTTTTTCAAAATGGCAGCCCCCATGGGATAATATCTTGCAAGAAATCTGCAAATTTTAGAGAGACTTTTCTCCTTACTGAGTAATCAAATCAGAGTATTTTCAAGATATTTTGAACAGGCTGACAATTTTCCTCATGATTATCAGCTAATGTATGTTGAGTTTCATTCTCCTTTAAAGGTCCCCTTTTATGGAATTACAAAGGAACTTCATTTAATAGATTTTTCTACTGTGAATCCAGATCTGTCAATCATATTACCTGAATTCCATTCATTAATCTGTAACCTTGAAAATAAAAAAATAACTGGGAACGCCCCTAAAAATTTTGGAAAATCGGTCCAGCGATCGATGACGTCATGTGACGTCACCCACAGAACGCTCGACTCACACAAGCTGGATCGAGTATCGATGTGTGTGTGTTATGGCTATTGAGCTTCGTGTAGATCCCTTCGAGTGAATCCAGATCTGTCAATCATATTACCTGAATTCCATTCATTAATCTGTAACCTTGAAAATAAAAAAATAACTGGGAACGCCCCTAAAAATTTTGGAAAATCGGTCCAGCGATCGAAGACGTCATGTGACGTCACCCACAGAACGCTCGACTCACACAAGCTGGATCGAGTATCGATGTGTGTGTGTTATGGCTATTGAGCTTCGTGTAGATCCCTTCGACTTCGTGCCATTTCAGCACTTCATTTTAGCTTTTTAAAGACAAAATCCTACATCAACGATGGCATCATCTTCTTCAGCCAGGACACTTATTCAGGATCAGATATATCTGATTTGGAGCATCAAGTCCCAGAAGAAATTGAAGAGGAATTAGGGGCCCGGCCGTATACTATACTATGTTTGAGCCAGACATGTCGGATTCTGGGCAAGATTCTGATGATGACAGAGACGTCCCTGATTTTAATAACGGAGAAGATATCGACGGGAGACTTGGGAATAACAACTGGTAATTATTTTTTGATAATGAATTACTGATTAAAGTTTAATTCACGCATATCCACGTATTATGAATCTTGTTTACGCTTGCAAATTGCCCGAGAGGCTGAGCTGATACTTCGCTGATCGAGGCAGTGAGCTCGATGTGCGGCCGGGGTACACGCCGCGCCGTTTGGTTGTTCGCCTGCTGACCCTGCCTGGGCTTGCGCTTGGGCAGTTTTACTGGTGCATGGGGTGGTAGCGTTTGATTCTAGTAAATTCTAACATTGATATCCAGAAAACTCTTAGCTCTCCTGTTATCTTGCTTGTTTTCTTTGTGCTGCTACACTAAGTAAGTGTAGGTACCGTTATAGTTGACAATAGATATGATCTTCTTCTTCTTCTTCTTCTTCTTCTTCTTCTTCTTCTTCTTCTTCTCCTCCTCCACCCAGGGTTTCATCCAGTGTGTCTGCATGGAGCGGTATGTGATGGAAACTGCTTACTATTTGTATCGACAGCAGTATGGCGGACAGGCAAGGCAGGATGCAACTGAAAATCAGTGAGTACACCATATTTTTTGTTTAATCCTTACTGCAGTATTCCTGTATTATATAAAGCAGTTTGGATGCAAAATGCCAATTTGGGTCCTTATGAAATTAATATTACGATATTCTATAAAAGAAAATAATGTTTTAGCCTTAATGTAAATAGAGGAAGATTATCTTCTATTGTTTATTTGTGAAGTTCAAAGTAAAAGTTACCTCACTATCACCTACATCATAGACTACACTGTGCATTGTTTTGAAGTTGTCTAATCATATTTTCCTTTGTACTCTTAAAAAAAAATCTTTTATAGGAAAGCCAGGCAGGGCAGGACGTGTTCCTCTCCCATCTTGTGCCGTGACAAGAATCCGTGCAGCATTTCCATCAGAACCATTGGCGGATCCAGGGGGCACAGCCGGCCTGGTCCCCCCCCCCCCCCTTTTGGAAGAGAAGTATGATTTTTTTTGTTGCTTGTCACGGAATTATGGAGGGGAAACTGGACCCCAATAACCCCTTACTGAGCGATTTTTGAAGGTTCGGCGAATTTCTTTTTTTGCCCCCCCCCCCCCCTCACTGAGCGACTTTTCGAGAAGTTGGCGAGACCAGAAAAATATGGGTCTACCTTTTGACAAACTTTCATTTTTGTGCCCCCTCTTTTACTCAATTCTGGATCAGAACAGAACAGGGGCTTTGAAGAGGCGTAGACCTACATACAATTTTGCTGTTGATATCTTTTCCCCCACCTTGTCAAGATCTATGTTTACAGAAAAATATATGTTTTACTTCCACCTTATTACTGAGATTTTTATTACTGTTCTAAGATAGATTTTCAAAGATATTTTTTTTTAATTGGAAATATTCCCTGCATTTTACCTCTTTAGGGTATTTTCTTTTCAAACTTTACTGTATGTATATATATTTTTTTAACCTTTGCAAAAAAATCAAAAGGGAGGGCAGCTCTGTGGAACTTTAATTTAAGCTATGCAACCATTATTCCCATATTTTTTTTTACTGGGGCTTGGATATGACATGCACAAATCTCAACATTATGCAAAGGTGATAGTAGAATTGAACATTTTAAAAATATTTATGTATCAGAACTGTTGTTCCATCAGTGTAAACATTTACACAAAGTCATTATTTGAAAGAAAAAAATATTCAGTACTAATGACTGGCAAACATCTTTTATTTAATCGGGTCATTCATGTGATCATCATTATTGTTGCTTCACATTATATTTCTTTTCAAATTGACATTATTTTTTCTACAGATTTTTTTTTCTTCTTTCATTTGATTTATTGTTGTATTTATTATTATGTACTTATATATGTTGGTCTAGTTGTTAACTTGATAACGCTTAGATAGCATATACATTTATCATGTATATAACTGTTTATAAGAAATGTTAAAAATGCTAGTACGTCATTGTTCAGTCTATCTTTTCATGATATTTAATTCCTATACATGGATATCAGTTTCCCTGAAAGTTGGGTTTATTACATGAGGGTGTGGTACACTGTGACAATGTGGTAAAAATTTTATTGCTGTTTTTGCTTCAAGTATCAGAGGAAAAGAGGAGTCTAGGAGGCTTATTTTGAATATTCATTTTCACTGTCAGAAATAAAATTGGAATTGGGTAACTGAGTTCACATCTAAGTATTTGCCCAGAGCATTTTTTGTAATTGATGTTGTAAAGATGCATGTATCTCAGTCAAGAATGATAATATAACTCTATTGTTAATGGCATAATATTATGAGGTCTGTTATTTTTTATGGCATTTGCTGTTTAATTTGTTAATGAAACACACTTTGGAAGCTAATCAGTTTTGTTTGTTTTGTTTTGTTATTTTTTTTTTGGGGGGGGGTGGGCATTCTATTGAATTTTTGATGTTCAATTGTAAGACAACCATTTCCTGGATACAACATCTATATCTACATTTTTCCAGAAGTAATAATATACTTCAAATCAATTGAATATTTTTGTCATCTCTGGAAGAGCTCAAACACATTTACTATGCAAGGCTTGTCGTGAATGAAACTAACAATTGAAAAGAAAGGTATGAGCGCGGGAATGAGATCAAAACCAACAATTGGCAGAATGGAAAAAGAAAAAAAAAAGAGAGATAAAAAGTTGAGAGGAGATGTGTGTAATTGGAGAATATTGGGCAAAAAGAAGGAGAAAGGGAGACAGAAAGCACAAGAGAAGAAATAGTGAAAAAGAGAGGGAATCACTGGGGGGAAAAGGGAGAGATAAAAAAGTTGAGGGAAGATGTGTGAAAGTGGAGAATTTTGGGCATAAAGAGGGAGAAATGGAGGGAAAGCACAAGGGAAGAAATAGAGAGAGAGGGAATCATTGGGGGAAAAGGGAGAGATAAAAAAGTTGAGGGAAGATGTGTGAAAGTGGAGAATTTTGGCATAAAGAGGGAGAAATGGAGGGAAAGCACAAGGGGAGAAATAGAGAGAGAGAGGGAATCATTGGGGGGGGGGGGGGAGAGATAAAAAAGTTGAGGGAAGATGTGTGAAAGTGGAGAATTTTGGGCATAAAGAGGGAGAAATGGAGGGAAAGCACAAGGGGAGAAATAGAGAGAGAGAGGGAATCATTGGGGGGGGGGGGGGGAGAGATAAAAAGTTGAGGGAAGATGTGTGTAAGTGGAGAATTTTGGGCATAAAGAGGGAGAAAGGGAGGGAAAGCACAAGAGAAGAAATGGTGAAAGAGAGAGAGGGAATCATTGGAAAACAGATTTTCTGTCAAATGAACTACATGTATAAGGTAGAGAAGTAGGAATCAACCTGTACCTGTGATGTATACCCCTTTTTCCTGCCGAAGGAGAGGGGGGGGGGGGGGGGGGGTGGTTGTAGGTTGAAAAATGCCCGTTACATTTTCACTACATTCAGGGTGGTAACAAAAATCAATATTAAATATACGGTGGAAACTTAGTATAACGAGGTCCTTGGGACTATTAAAATTACCTGGTTAAATCCAGAATCTCGTTATATCAGTTTAAAAAAAAAGAATATAAAGAGTTGAGACCAAAATATTGCCTTGTTATTTCAGGAATATTGTTGTATCAGACCTCTTTATACTGAGTTTCCACTCTACCATGATAAACATTTTTATAACACTCTTTATGGAGAAAGAACTTTTTTTCATCAAGAACAAAAAAAAAATCATTTTTAATAGTAAAGACCAATTGAGAGAGGTGCTTGTGAGGTAAAGCTCAGAGTCGCCAAATTTCATATTATTGATACATGTATGATCAAACTTGTTTCAGGGACGGCCTCTTCTTGATGCCATACGCAGCCCCGTGCTATCGACGAAGTCCTCCGCACAAAAGTGCTCGGAGCACACAACACTGTGCTCGCTCGGCCCCTTCCAATGGGCGCGAGTTAATTTTACTTTTGCCAGGGGCGTATCCAGGGGGGCGCAACAGGCGCGCGCCCCCCCCCCCCCTATTGGCCGTCGTAAAAAAAAAAAAACTAGCAAAAAAAAAAATCCTGATACCAATTGAAAATATTGTTCATTAAATATGCTTCAAAATTGGTCACATATAGCACTATTTTGCATCTCAGCCCTTCTTCAGAAGCAAAAATTTTCCAAAGACCCCTCCCCCATGACGGCGATCAATAATTCCTGGCGCCCCCCAGCCTATTGGGAAATCCTGGATACGCCACTGCTTTTGCGGTCCATTTCCTTCTTATATTTGGGTCTTTAGGGAATAAATGTAGACTGACACCCTCCTTTGTGGTGTTACTGCAACCTACAACAACGCAGCGTTGCGGCATACTTCTTTAGAGGTGGTTTTCGAGGTGGTATACACAACAGCAAGTTAGTTTGCACATGTAATACATAGGCAATTATTGTAAACAAGCATCGGCAATGTCGGTTTGTGACGTCACACGTCAATCATGCCGCGGAACGAGCATTCGGGGTTTAAAAGGGGGTGGAGCTTAAGAGACTGTTTTGGACATGAATACCTGGGGGAAATTTTATTTTAAAAATATTTTGATACGTATTTATTGCAAACGGATGTGATTTTTCAATTTAGATGAGATGCATGTACAAAATACCAAGAATTATAATTTCATAAAAGGGGACCTTTAATCTACATTTGCCACTCTCCATCCAGGTGTTAAATGGGTACCCGGTAGGATGCGAAAGTTAATGTCGTTTGCTTAGCAATGTGAGCGTCACTATACTGCCCACTGCTGGAATACTCCCCAGGGAGCGGAGAATGTGCATACATGTACATTGTGTGCGGGCATGCCAGAATCCGATGACCGGGGTAATAATATATCTGTAAAGCGCTTAGAGACATCACCGATGTATTAGACGCTATATAAAAGCGGAATATTATTATTATTATTATTATTTAAAGCTCATATTATCCATGATGGGCAGATGACAGAAGCGTCAGTAGTAACTTGTGCGTAGCGAAGGGACATTATGCTTCCAACTGTTCCAAGCATTTTGTGTGCAAGCAGTGCAGGAATCCCGGTCATCGCGCATTTGAGTGTAAAGAGGTACAGCAGCTCTCCACTTGAAGTGCAAAGCCCATTGCTGGGAATACTGATGAAAGTTCTTCAGTAGAGCAAGCACAAACAAAAGAACAGCAGGTTGTGAGGCCCAAATAGCAGAATGGAGTCATTACGAGAAGACAACAAAGCATTAGAAACATGTGGTCTCAAGATAGCGACAAGACATCAGCTCATTCAGTTGATAGCGAACAGCCGGTGACGGAATATGATACAGATTGTGACCAGTCATGTGAATCAAAGAATGGTCAGAGAGAGAAGAGCAGAGGCAAAACGAGAAAATGACGGAAAAGGGATGAAACAAAAAAATGAATGGAAAGGATATTTCATGTTTATCCCTAAATGAACGAGGGATAAGAAATAAAAAAATATTTTTTCAATTTTTGAGGAAGCAAGATACGGATATAAATTTCTTACGAGAAATATTTGTTACACAGGAATTAGAAAGCATTGTGGAGAATGGGATGGTGCTGTTTTTCAATCATTTGGAAGCAGTCATAGCAGAGGTGTTTCAATTTTAGTTAAGAAGAATATTCAGATACCAGTTACTTTGAATTATTCATCAGATGATGGGAGGATATTGACAATAGGTACAGAGATAGCTAGACAGCAAAAAGGTGCGTCTAATTAACGTATATGCTCCTACAGAGAAGGAGAGCAAAGAATTGTTCTTTCTAAAACTGGAAAGGTTCTTGAACGACTATATTGGTTCACATGTATTAATAGCAGGGGGTGATTTTAATTGTGTTAACAATCCATTAATTGATGCGATAGGAAATAAGTCTGTGTATAAACTGTCGAGAAACTATATGCAATTTATTAAAAAGTACAAAATGATAGATATATGGAGAAACATATATAGAAAATAAAAAAAAAACAATATACATGTACCTATAGAAGCAAATACTTGAAAATGTCATCAAGAATAGACTTTTGGCTTGGTCAAGTTGAATATGTTGATTATATAAAAAATGTTTCCATCAAACCAGTTTCTATGTGTCCAGATCATTGTGCAGTTGTCTATAACTTTATCAAGCAATAGTCATGGTCCTTCATATTGGAAAATGAATAATTCACTTAAAACTGATTCTTATCAAGATAGTGTTAAAAACATTATTTGGCATACACAAAATGAATATAGATACAAAAAACGATTGTCAGTATGCATGGGATCTATGTAAATTAAGGATTAAAAAAACTATACTATCTTATTTGCTAAGAAACTTAGGCAGTCTGAAAAGAAAGAGTTGAAGGCCTAGAAACAAGACTAAAAGATTTACGTGAAAGAATAGATTTAGGCAATGATGATTAAGAGGAGAAGATAACAAGTGTACAGGAAAGGATCAATATGTATTACAAAAAGAGTGTGATGGAGCAAGGGTGAGGTCTAGAGTTACTCATTTTGAAGAAAGTGAAAGCAATTCCAAATATTTCTTAAATTTAGGACATAGAAATGGAGCAAGAAAGTACATGTCAGCATTAAAAATAGGTAGAAAGATGGAAGCTGATAACAATGAAATGATAAACTTTGTTGAAATTTTTTTTTGCTCATTATACACAACAAAATACCCAGATCCTACAGCAATCAATTCATATATTAGACAAATAAAGAGTCCATATTTATATGGTAATGAAGCGGCGGATGTGAGGAATTACTTTCAATAAACGATTTAACGAAAGCTTTAAAGAGGATGAATATTAATAAGACCCTAGGTATAGAAGGACTCACGGTAGAGTTCTATAGGGAATTCTGGGTTGAAATACAGGAGCTAGTTTTAGATAGTTTAAATGAAAGCTATAAAAAGGGTAAGTTAAGTTATTTGCAAAGGAAAGGAGTTATTACTTTACTATTCAAGGGTGGAGATGCTATGGAATTAGGAAATTGGCGGCCCATATACCTTACTAAATACTGACTACAAAATACTTGCAACAGTATTGACTCCAAAGGGTTTTACCCCAACTAATCAGGGAAGACCAGGTAGGGTGTATTAAGGGGATACGCCACCGGGCGGCCGTGGAGAAAGTCAGGATTGCGTAAAGCCCCATTCACTCGTACACAAATTTTGTGCGTCGAACGCGTCCGATGGATTAAGTGGGATTACATTTCGACACCACCAAGCTGACCGAATCTTGCACGAGCGCTCGAGCTCAGGTGGAGCGTACATGTTTGTGCGGCGACCAGTCTATCCGAGGTTTGCGCCCCAAGGGGCAACGGCATGATCAGGTAACGATCACGGTGCCCTCTCGCGGCATTAAAACGTCCACAATCTGCGGTTGAGTATCCCTTTAAGGGCAGGATGTAATAGATTACAGTACTTTTAATAACAGTGAGGGTACTATCATTCTGCCGACTTTAAAAAGGCATTTGATACTCTAGAGTGGAAATTTATTGATGCATGTTTGAAGAACTATGGTTTTAAAGATAAATTCAGGAAATGGGTTTCAGTGATGTATAGTGATCCTCATCTTAACGTTATTATGAATGGACAGTTAACGAAGGACATAAAACCATCTGGAGGTATAAGACAGAGGTGTCCTTTATCCGCATTATTATTTATTATTAGGATAGAAGTTCTAGCATATGACATAAGACAAAATAAAAATATTAAAGGATTTAATATTTGTTATAATGAGAAAACATTAAAATACTGCAGCTTGCAGATGACATGACTTTATTTGTTCGGACAGTTGAGTTAGGTAATACAGCTATTGAAGTTATTAAAAATGTTGAATTGTATTCTGGCATACAATTAAATGAAAACAAGACAAAAGGTCTCTGACGAGGGATAAATACTCCAACAGATAATATTGGAAGTATGCTATAGGAAGAGGGTATATCAAATCATTAGGTATCTATTTTTGTACAAATAAAGTGATGACACTCGATATGAACTCGTCCAAAGAGAAAATGTTTAAAATAAAACAAATGCTAAACTTATGGAAGCAGAGAAATCTCACATTGAAGGGAAAATAACAATATTAAAATCTTTGATAATGTCAAGTTCTGTCGTGTCCAAAATAAATAGTTAAGGAACTTTATAGAATATTCTTTTATTTCCAATGCAAACCTTTTAGTTCGGCAAGCTCAGATGGATAAGAAAATTGTTCCAAAAAAAGTTAAAAAAACAAAACAAGAGCTGTATATTTGGGCAAAAGTGTTTCACTCCTAAGATTAATTTCGTTTTTTCATAAATTGTCCGTTGAAAAGAGGGGGTCAAATACCGCATTGTGTGTACAATGTTATATGCTCATGTCACTTGGGGGTGTGACTTCAATTAGCCAATCAGCTCACGAGTTTTAAGGAACGGTCCCATAACCTCTACTTTTCCCCCCGTTTTCGCCAAAACGAGACATAATTTGGGCAATCGATTGCCAGATTCGTGATTAGAAGGCAAAAATACATGGAAACAGCACCCATTTTCTCTCTAATTTAGTCAACCTTTAAGGTCAATTAATTTTAAAAAAATATATTATAAATATAGAATATCAGGATCGCAATCTACGTACAGGATTTATGCTGATTATAGAAATACTTTGACTTCTATTCTGCGCACAACAAAGAAGAAATATTATTCTGACCAGTTTCACTCAACTGTGAATAATATTAGAGACACATGGAAAGTTATTAGAAATATTTTCAAACCCACTCAGAAAAAATGAAATATACATGACATTAGAATCAATGATGTCATTGTTGAGAAATTTAATGATTATTTTTGTAATAGTGGTCCCAACCTGTCAAGGGCAGTGCCTCACTGCGAGAAAATGTTTACTGATTATTTACGGGAACCAAACCCGAGAAGTTAATTTTTTATTCCCAACAAATGAAGAACTTTTTAATGTTGTGAATTCCCTTTAAAAAAAGGAAAAGTCCAGGATATGATGGTATTTCAAACGATTTGATAAAGAATGTTATACTAGGGATTGTAGAACCTCTTGTACATATTTTTAATTTATCAATGATTAATGGTATTGTCCCCGTGAATATGAAAATAGCAAAGGTGATACCTAATTTTAAGAAGGGTGACCCCCCAATTATTGACTAATTATCGCCCAATTTCTCTTTTATCAACATTTTCCAAAATTCTTGAAAAAACTTATATATGTCAGGACGGGGAAATTTTTTAATGCAAGTCAGATTTTGTCTAAATTCCAATTTGGTTTTCATGAAAAGCACACAACAACTCATGCCATAATACACTTTATTGATAAAATTTCCACCGCATTGGATAACCGCATGCACACATTTGGTATTTTTCTGGATTTTTCAAGGCATTCGACACTGTTGATCATATCATAATTATTATTACAGAAGTTATTTCATTCCGGGGTCAGAGGAACAGCCTTGGACTGGTTCACAAGCTACTTAGCTAACAGGAGGCAGTTTGTCTCGCTGAATGATACAAAGTCAGGATTACAAAATGTCACGAGTGGAGTTCCATGATTAATGATTTTCAATATTGCTCTGATGTATTTTCATTTATTTTATTTGCAGATGTGTTTTTTATCACATAATAATCCTCGGGTCCTTTTACAAACAGTTAATATTGAGCTAAGTAATAATATAACTTGGATTCATGCAAACAAACTATCATTAAATTTTCAGAAGACCAATTACAGTATGTATATGCATTTTAGTAATTCTGCTAAAATGTTACCTGGAAATGTTTTGTTTGGGGGAGTTTCAATAAATAGAGTAGATTCTACAAAATTTTTATATTGATGACAAACTGAATTGGAAAATTCAAGTGGATAACCTTTGTAAGCTCCTATCACGAAATACTGGTGTTATATGCAAACTGACAGCAGTTATTCCAAAAGAAATATTGTTTATCCTGTATTCGACTTTAATTCTTCCATATATTAATTATGGTATGTTAGCTTGGGGTAATTCTTCAAAATCGCAAAACGAAAAACTATTTTTGATCCAAAAAATAGTTATAAGAATAATTTGTAATGCACATGTTCGTGCTCACACTAATGCTCTCTTTCATCAACATAACATTCTAAAAGTGGAAGATATCTATTTTATGCAGTTAGGGTCTCTAATGTATGATTGTAATGCAGGTGACCTCCCACTAGCACTAGCCAAACGTTTTAAGAAAAATAGTGAAATTCATCGATATGCCACGAGACAGGCTTCAGGATTGCACTTACCCCGTGCAAGGACACAATTTACTCTAACACGCTAGTATATACTGGACCCAGGTTTTGGAACTCGCCTGATCCAAGCATTAAACATGCTTTGAGTAAATCAGCTTTTAAACGAAGTCTTAAGTTACATCTTTTGAGGAATTATTGTGTTGATTTGTGATGTCTTTAAATTATGTTGATGTTAGTAACTGGTAGTAAGTCCTGTATGATACATTAGAAATGCATACACCTTCACTAAAAAAATGTATTACGGTATTTTATTCTTAAAAGCCAGCTGTCTTCTTGTCACGTTTTTTTGTCTTGTGCCTGTGTATGTCTTTTGTCGTCTGATGTAACCCTTTGTTATATCTTTATCTTCCCTTCCCACCCCCCCCCCTTTCATTCCTATCCTCATCTTGTGACGTTTGCCTTTCTCGAAATACTGTTGTCCTTTGTTATCATTGCACATGTACATGTACTCAGTCATATATTTATGTTTAGTATACTTGTAAAGCCTAGTGTTACTGTTGTTATTTATACCATTGTTGAAAAAAAGTGTTAATGTTATTGTTTTAGTTACTTATTGTTGGAAGAAAGACAAATGAATAAGCAAACTTGAAACTTGAAACTAGCTTCATGGTCTGTTCATCAAACACGCGCTGAGCTGCATGGTGACAGATAGTCCACTGCATGCCTGGATCGCCTCTCTATCGCGCGATCCGATATTACACCCTCAACGATAAAACAAGAACAGTCCTTTAGAAAAACACGCACCCCACAGAACTCCTTTAGAAAAACACGCACCCTCGCTTTTTCGAGAATCGCGCTGTGTGTGGGATAAGCGTGTAGAGAAAGAGCAGCGTAGGGGAATAAACCAAATATTAACAAATGGATGGAATCTAGATTAGATGACAGAATTCAGAGCAATGTGGCAAGAGATTTTTGTATGAATCCATGAGAATTCTCTTAATCTTTTAACCCATTGAGCGGTTTTCCTGTAAAACCGGCACACAATCAAGATAACATTTTACATTTTGATATTGTCGTGAAAAGACCTGAATTGTTTTATAAATCTTAAATGGTCAGAATTCCATCTCCATTGCGGTACGAATAACCCTTTAATCATCAAATATATTAACTCGACGAATAAGTTTAATGCAATTTCATGCCATTTCGCACTTATCTTAAGCTAAGTTTTAAGGTTATAAGTAGAATCCTTAAATCCAAAGCATGATGAATATTGTATCGTCACAGATGATAAAGGCGCTATCATTGAGATTCTATTTGTGGTTTAAGATTTAGTAGCAAGGTTCTAAATATATCTGTTTTGTTGCTCATATAATAAAGTTGTTTTCATTTATAATAATAATAAATTTTGTTTCAAAGTACTTTGCAGTGGTGATTAAGGATGACATGAATATTAACAATATACGCATGCAGAGTAAATAAAGTGAAATATATACAGAAATAAAGTTAAATGTATTTCACATTCTTGTAAATATTGTAACTTTGTAACATGTAAATTATACAAAGAAAGTTCAACATAATAAGGTGATTGTGATAACAATCATGTAAAATTCTTGTTGTTGATCGAGGTTCAAAACGGTCATTATCATTGATAAAACCGAAATTTCCGGGTATTATCATGATAATGCATACGCATTTTAGACGGAGGAAAGACCAAAACCAGCTATACATGGTGGATGATGTAATTGGTCTGACGTCACTATGATTCGTAGCCGATCGGCATATTCTCCGTCTGGAAAGCCCAGAGTTTTCCGCTATTTCGATTTTACCATTTATAGTTCCATTAAGAACCGATGAGCAAGAATTTACCTTTATGAATTTTGATATCTAATGGTTTGCAATTTCTTTAAAACTCGGACGGAGTCGAATCGAAGCTATACAATTTCGCCCATGAAAACTATCTGCAACTCTAAATGGCTTTTTTCTTCATACTATTAATAGTACAATCCCCCCCGAAAAAAACAAGTTAACGAACAAAGGTGAAAAAATATTATTTAGAAAGGTTCAATTTTAATAAATCAGTTAGTCATATATATTCATTGCTTGAATTAATACCGGTAAAATTTCTTTCTAAATAATATTGTTTCACCTTTGTTCGTTAACTTGTTATGTGTAATTATTTTCGCTACTATCATTTGATACATTTGATTCATGTTTATGTTTCAACTTAGTAAACATAAATATAAACATAGTGAATGAAAAATTGTTGTCATAAAACTCGCGTATCGACAAGGCAGTGTGGTGGCAAAGATATTTTAACATTTTTGGAATGGAAAAACTGAGGGCAAAGGAAAAAAATAGAATGGGAGGAATTTTCTTAACATGAAATTAATCATTTCATCAGCTCTCTCACACTATCTCGTATGTGGATGGGCAAAGAAAGATGTTTTTGCAATAATAAAAGGGATTACCAAAAAGGAGATGAAAAACAATGTACTCCCTAAAGAGAACCATTCAACAGACTGGGAGTGAAGGCTTTTAGCTTTTGGAGGACATGCCCCCAACCTCATTCTCGACATTAGAGAGAGAGAGAGAGAGAGAGAGAGAGAGGGAGTAGAGGGTGTGTGTAGGTGGGTGTAGGTTGGTGGTTGTGTATGTGTGTATGTGTAGGTTCGCACGTTCGTAAGTAAAACATTTATTAGTTTTGAGTTTACATTCCAGAGGAAGAATATTTTGCAAGTGATGATAAAGTATTTTATTTGTTTATATTGTTAAAACATTCAAAGAGAATATGTTGATTGTATAATCTGTTTCATGGAATCGTTAATAAAGATCATTGAAAAAAAAAAGTAAGTTTTCAACCCTGGACAATAATTATTTTCCAAAAGAGCCATGGGTTAATTCAGTCATTTTAGAAAATAAATGAAAAAAATACCAAGATATCTAAAGCAGAGTATTAACATGACAGAATAAGTAGAAGAACGAAGAACGGAGAAAAAGAGGACAGGAGAAAAAGAAAGAGGGTGAAAACATGGCGGAGAGAGAGAAAACAAAGGGTGGGAAATGGGGAGAAGGAACTAGGAACTAGATTGAGATAAAGTTGTGTTTATGGGTGCACGTCTGTGAGTATTTTTTAAAATAAATATAAAGCTTTTTCAGTTATAAGTGGTCGCTTAAAACGCATTAGTGTAGAATATTACCCAGGGCCTGTCATTACATTCAATTTCACTTCTTCTTTATAATGCACAGTCTCCAATCCACTAGCATTCCAGTCAATCGTTTTACATGATGATGATGATGATAATAGTATTAATGATAATGATGATGATGATGATAATAATAATAATAGTAATAATAATAAATAATAATAATAATAATAATAATAATAATGATAATGATAATAATAATAATTATAATAATAATAATAATAATAATAATTATAAATCTAACTGCGACTTAGGGCGAAATCTTTTATCTCATTCTTTTGTTACGTTTCGCCCTAACCCACACTCGTTTCGCCCGAACGTTGAGATTTCTATTATGACGGAATAAACCTATTGTTAGGTTTCGCCTTAAGTCGCATTTAGGTAAATTACAATAATAATAATGATAATAAAAATAGTTATAATAAGTTGAAGAAGAAAAAGAAACAAGGGGACAATTTTCAAAGGTCATTAGATTTTTTTTAAATACACGCATCCCGGATCATCGGCATTACCTGGTATAGAACCCTGGATAAAATTTGACCCGACCGATAGCAAACGCTGGTAAAAATGATATATCTTACACCCCAATGATTATCATGAATTCATTTGATAATATTCACTTTATTGTTGATGTTGATATGGTCAGTTGCGTCTCGGAAAACAGAAAATTACTGTGCGGAAGATCTTTTGCATAGGACTAACCACCGTGGCTTTTATCAGCATTAAAGCATCCTGTTTATGTTTAATTTCTTTAATCTTTATTGTGACATCCTTTTCACAGTTTAGATTCATACTATCAAAGATATAATCACACCTTTGTTCCAATTCTTTTGGTACTTATTATCTTGGCACTATATAAAGCACAAGATAGTTATGTTCATATTCCGTCGCAATATACAATGCCTTCAAAAATCAACATCAACGGAAAAAATCTCTCAAATCACAGTCAAATCCCAAACTGATTATCATGTAACGATCTCACACCTTTAAATAACGAACCTTAATGATGTATGAGAGTAAAAAAAGTGTTTTTCCGCCAGTAATAAGCTCTTTATTTCTCTTCTTTTGTTATTTTGTAACATGTATTGCATAATACTATGCACACTTCACGTCGTTTCCCATTTGTACTTGGCTTGTTGTTCTTTGAATCCGATTAGAATAAGAAGGATTTCGCAACTAAGGACCTATTGCCCTCATCTATACCGTTAGGGAAACCTCTGAAAAAACAATATTGAGTAGCAGAGGGAAAAGCACATTTTGTTTGTAAAAAGTCTTAAATGCAGTTTGCTTCTCATGTTTTTCAACACTTCAAAAGTAACTAAATTTACTCATCTATATAAATTTAATTGGATGGAAGATTTAGCTGTCAATGAATTGTGGCCTTTTACCAAAGCCTTTCTCGAAGCCCTGTCCATATCAGATTTGAAATCATTCTGATCGTGATTGAAGGGGAGAGCTAACCGTGAAATGCTCTTTGTCCGAGTTAAAGTTTGATAATTTATCCTATACCGATTGGAAACATTAAAATCAAACTAGCGATAACCATGTTCTCTGTTGTGTTGGTGTCTTTGTTGATTAGGATTTTTGTCATATTAGTTTATCCTATAAATATCTTAATGTGAATTCACATTACAGTCAGGCAGAATACAATATTGAATTAAAACGAATATGACGCATCTCTCATGCTAATAATATAATTATTTGACGAAAAATTGTCAACCCTGATTGAAATGTCAAAACAAATCAATAACCCCTCCTAAACAAAAGATGTATATACATTATACAATCAATTGCATTTACTCCTTGCTCTGCACCACCATTACGAGGGAAATTTCATTTATCAATACCTAACAAATGTGCGAAAATCAATTACTAACTTGACTCACACTGTGCGATGTGAAAATTCTAAATGCTCAAGGTAGCTTATTTCAACTTCTCTGCCTTTTCCTAATAGCTCTCTTCTTTTCTCTCCTTTTTTTGAGACCGCTTTCAAAGGGCGTTAAGATTCATCAAAGAACACAGAAGCTTTTACAATGAATGAAAAGCAAACTGCATGTTATCAAAGAACTGTTCGTCAATCTGCGGATTAGCAGGGACCCAGTGGAAGCTGTGCTTAGCACGCCACCAGAAGAGCTTTCTTGCCTTTCTTTCTTCTCAAAGAATACTAACATCTTGTTCATTTACGCGCCGAGGGCCAGTACAATGCGACCACTTATCACTCCTCTTGGGTTCGAACATTACATCTACATGATCTACATGATCTAACGGTATCGGTTTGAAAGGCGGTTGTGATTTTCTCGAGATGACTGCACAAAAGCAGAAAGCAAAAAATAACGGAAAGAAATGATAGTTTCACGGATGGACAATAAAACCAAGAGCTCTCGAGGGAAGCGGAGCACTTTTGTTTCACACGCTGGTCGAGAATTTCAAATCATATACACTTTAATTCGTTGGCTTAGCAGCAAAATTGTGACTGTTACATTTGAAAATGATAGGATGCATTTAGTTTTCTTTTATTTACTTATTTCGTTCGGATAGAACCAATGTCACCTCCTGTTTAGATTGAACTCGTTTCTTTTCTTAGCTAAAATATATATGTTGTTTATTTAATGAATGTTGTTAGAAAATCAGACCGAAAATGGATTCAGTTTAAACTTTGCCAGGTTTTGCTTGAGATATTGTTGCTAATATCTCCCTCAACAACATTTTATGCAACCTTCGCCAAAGTGTATCTTGACCATCAACACTCCTGCCATATTTCTCTCTAAACTTGAGACTTTTATAAATAAAAAGAGATGGAGAAACTGTATTATTCAAGCTCGAGCCCATTGGAGCCTTCACCGTATCGACCAAGGAGCCCTGCCGGCGGACCAGGGGAGAGGACACTGCTGCCATCCCATTCGCTACCAGCCCACTCCTCGCTTCCAGGGTACGAGAGCAACCACACTCCAGTACACCTGAGCGCCTACAATGCCGGCCCACAACCCATGAAGTAAGGTCCTACTTTTCTCATATTTCAGTTTTACATCAGTTACCAATATTGACATTTTTGTACACTTAGAGATTGATAATTTTGTTTAAATTGTAATTTTTTTCATACCAATTTTTTTCATATAAGGAATTTATGAATTTCATTAAATATGACATAATTGCTGACCAACAGGGAATTATGTCAACATAATGGTGATTTTCCTTTCGCATGCTTTAAATTAGATAAAGGTTACTATGCATTTATTTAACAAATTTAGTTATGACCGTCAAATATTTTATTCTGCCAAAAATAACTCATGTGTCGCTACATTAACGAGTATTATTATGTGCGTATAGGGTTGGATCATTCTAATATTTACTACCATACCGTTTCAGTTTTTATTTGCATTTGCTAACCAATCCAATTTAATTTATATGGAAGACATAAATCTATATAATTACATCATTTCCTACAACATTTTAAAAAAATAATGCCTTGCTCTCAAAGAAATTGATAATATTGCATACATTCTATTCATCTCTCTCTGTTTCAATGATGTTTTGTATGATGTAAAATAATATAAACTTTATATAGTGAAGTGAAAAATAATGACTTTTAACATCATCATTTTAACAACACCGTGCTACATTTGACAGAGTAGAACTGTTAAAAACCAATTTTGTGTAAATAAGAAAGTACTATATAATTGTTTGTTGGTTTGATTTTACAAAAAAAAAGTTTATCTGTTATAAATAATACAGATTATAGATTAATGATAATTATGTTAGCTAACACTTTATAATTTTGTTTAAATCAGTAAAAATATATATCTTATAAGAATATTTTGGATTTTTTAAGGGGGGGGGGACGTTTAAGATGTTGATGTGAACTATTCCAACCGTGTCAAATTCATTACAAATTATTTAATTTGTTGAAACTAACATAATATATTCATTTCATAATGTAATATAGTCTATATTCATTACCTGAGGTCATTCAAAATAATCGAAATCAAAGTTCAGCCTTTGATTTATTATAAATGTGGTATCGTTCAAATGCAATCTCTACCTACTTTAACCTGAAATTAAAGATTTCATAACGACGTATTTCCTCTTTAAAATAGTTTGAACATTTAGTATGTAGGGCCCCAGGATGTACTGACAAGACCAAAAATAAGAAAATATACATTTTAAAAATAATTTTCTCTTTTTTTAACAAAAATATTAATGAGGTGTAACATTATACTCAGTGTAAAAAAGTAGCAAACAAAAATCATCTGGCACTTTTGAGAACTAACAAAATTCACGAAGTGAAGATGGCACACTTGTCTTATTTTGGAGTAAACTTTGGGACACTTCTTGACATATTATTTTATTCATATTTGGATAGAATTTTTACTCAATTTTTAATCAAAATCATAATGCTTGTCAGTATCTCATTCACAGCACTACATTGTATATCACATCCCTTATTATTTATCATATACATAAATGACTTTTATAAATCCTCAGATGTGCTATCATTTATTCTATTTGCAGACGATTCAAACTTATTTTATTCTCATTCTAATACAATTCTTTCAACAATAAACAAAGAACTTAAATGCATAGTAGAATGGGTAAAAGGAAACAAGTTATCACCTTTCAAAACTTAAATGGAAATATTTTAAGGACGACGCGCCGCTGGGTAGGGTATCATGAACAAAATGTCTAGGGCTTACGATTGACGATAAACTAACTGGAACATGCACATACAAAACATATCCAAAATTATTTTCCGGAATATTGGAATAATGAATAAAGTCCCCCCCCCCCCCTTTGGAAGAAAAGTATGCATTTTGACCATAAAGGATCCGCCCTTTTGTCGATTGTGCCCCCTTTTAGAATGAAACCTTTTTTTTTCTTGTCAGATAATTTGGAGGAAAACTGGACCCCATAACCCCCCCCCCCCACTCAGCGACTTTTCGAGAAGCTGACAAACCTGCATTTGTGTGCCCCCCCCCCCCCTTATACTAAATCTTGGATCCGCCCTTGCTTTTCACACTATATTTTTCACTGATATTACCTTACCTTGTATATGCAATGAATTCAAACTTAGCGAGCAGGACCCACCTCTCTCTCTCTCTCTCTCTCTCTCTCTCTCGCTCTCTCTCTATCTCCCTCTCTCTTCTCTGTTTTACTCCCTTTTCACCCCTTCTTTTTCCTGCCTTCTCTCTTCCTTCTTCTCACACACAGACACACTCATTATTTTCCTCCTTCCTCCACCCTCCACCCTCCTTCTCTTCATTCTCTTTTGTTTCCACACCGTTTTCCACTTCCACTTTACTTTCACACTTAGTTTTTCTTCTGGGTTGAGACAATAGCCATTCTACCTCAACTCACTTATCAATTCTCTCTTATCAATAATTCGCTTCTCGTAATGATACTTTATGAATTAAATATTATTGAACGACCTACTCGTGATTAAGTTATATAAGTTTCTGGACATGTAATATACAAGCTTTGCTTTTAAACATGTCCAACTGTTTTCAACATTACTTATAATTGGTCAATATATGTGCATCATATTTTTTTACTTATTGATATTTGATATTGTGCTCATATCTATGGAAAAGCATCATTGTTATATATTTTTGTTATTGTATTCATTTTATGTTATGCACGGAAGTATTATGTTAATATGATTAAAACAGTCAATAAATCTTGCCATTTTGCCATTTTGCTATACCCAATAACTCAAGATACTGTTATCAAAATAGAGACGTTTTTAATAGCAGGTGTGATCTACAATGTGAGTTAATGACTTGGCAAAATTACACCACTTATACACAAAGATGTCATGGTCTTGAGTTGGCCAAACGTGAAAAACTTTTTGGTGTCAACACAAGTGAGTTTCAAAAATGAAAAGGAGGAAAATCTTCATATCTTTATGCACATTACTCGGATATAATATCATAACTTGAAATTTTGCAATGTGCAAACAAACATCAGTTTGTTTGTTGTTCAAGCGTGTCAAATATTTTTACGCTTGTACAGGATATGTGTTCAGGTACCAAATCGTTTCACCGAAAGAGAAACATGCAATTTGGGGATCACCATGCATTATCATATTATGTAATGTTGGATGGAATCCGTGTTCTTGATGATCATTAAAATACCTTCAGTGTTACTGTGTTAGATACCTTTGGGTAAGGAATAATAATAATAGCAACATTTATATTGCGCACGTATCCATCCCAGAGGATGCTCAAGGCGCCTACAAAGGAGTATTCTTACCCTGGCTTTAGTCCAGCTGCCCTAAGGCGCTGAAAGCATTTCAAGGAATAAATTCCTACCAGGTACCCATTTACTACACCTGGGTGGAGAGTGGCAAATGTAGATTAATGTTTTGCCAATGGACATTCGTGCCGCGGCGGGACTCCAGCCACGAACCATGAGATCCACAGTCCGGTGACGTATCCACTAGACCACGACACCTCTATATGTGACGCTTTTAAGATATTCACAAGTGAAAGAAATTCGAATCTCCCCCTTCCAATTGGGAAAAATACTTGTGTGTATAAATTCGGGTCCGCTCGCTATGAATAGTGCTCCTTATGAACGGAGGTCCTTATGAATAGCGAGGAAATTTGTTTATGGCTTGCTCGCTATTCATAAGGACCGCTATTTATTTAGTCACGCGTTATGGATAGCGGCCCTTATGAATAAGTGGTTCTTATGAATAGCGATCCTTATGACTAGCGAGGTTACCCCTATAAATTCACCTTAGGAAATGGTAGTTATGGTATTACCATGCCTCAAAACAAAGGATAGTAGAAACTGGTAGAATTTGTCTATTATAAAATAATCATTAAAAATGTGTATTTTAAAACAGGAGTACTATAATACGCCCATGGTGACACTTGAGAGACCAACTGCATCCATCTTTGAGGGAAATGAAACGAATACTTCGATTTAGTTGTATTATCCCACATTTACCATATACATGTAGATTAATAAAATGTGTTCTTATATACATAGATCTCACAAGTTAACGAGATTGAAGAAAGCTGTTATTGTACGTTCATAGAATGTTTTTGTATTGTTTCGATAAATGACAGTTTACATTTGAGCCTTTGCAAAGCTAAATAATGTAGCAGGAATGTATATACTATCCAAAGGTTTCATTTTCAAACCATTCAATTTTACGCAATTTATTTCGGGTTTTTTTTTAGAGCGGACATGAGGGAAAGAAATTGCAACGGGGAAAAAACGTATAGACTTGTATTTGCCCTTTGCATTATGTGTAAGTTTAGTTTGCCAAAGTATAGGGTTTCTATTTGCAAGGTGTGTTTAGAATGACAACTGATTACAGTGAAGGTGAAGCTTTGTAAACATAGAAGCCATTGAACAATTGGTATTTATAAGGATGTAAGTTTGGCACCAAAGTGTTAATGAGCGAGAGAGAGAGGGTGGGGAATGGTAAGAAAGAATTGCATTGGTAAGGTTTTGGTATATTTTACTGAAAAATGAATAAAAACGTAAGCGCAAAGAGACAGACAGAGAGAAAAAAAGAATGAGTTAAAAATGCATCAGGTTTTAGTGTTATAGTAATGAAAAATAAGAATATACCCTCGAAGAGAAACAGAGAGAGAGAGGGGGGGGGGGGGGAGTAGCTAAAGAAGATGACCGGGATACCTTGTTAATAGTAATTAGTCAAGGTGAGAATTTTGTGGTGTTTAACTTCAACATTGATGGTAAGAAAGATGAATTTTCTTTGTGGTAAGCAATTTGGATACCTATTAATCAAGGGATTTGTGAAACGATAACACACCTAGTGATTAAAGAGAAAGCGAAAGAGAGAGAGAGAGAGAGAGAGGGGGGTGGGGAGGTGGGCGGTGGGCTGAGGGAGATGTGTGTATGAGAGTGTGTCTGTGGGGTGGGTGTGTGTGTTTTTGTTTGTGTGTGAGAGAGAAAGCGAGATAAATACTAGTAGGAGAGAGATTTACTGCATATAGAGAAAGTGTCCGTTATCAGAAGAAAAGCCGCAAAACTCAAATTCTGAAGTAAAATCTATAAAACTTGAAATGAAGGGAATGAGAGGTACTTGCACTTTGTGGAAATGAAAGAGATACAGACAGTAATGATTAATGGATCAGTTTGCCTGACAGAGATAGATATGCCATAGGCGTATAGAAAATATTCAGAGGCGTAACTAGTGACCATTATATTGGTAAGCAGAAAGAGAGAGAGAGAGAGAGAGAGCAAGATGTAGAAAGAGGATGCATTGTCAAGTAAGGAACAAGATGAAATAATGTAAAACTAAATACCACTAAATACGAGCTGATGCGTTATAATAGCCGCTGCAAGTGAGCTTAAAGGTCCACTGCATCCCAAATGCAAGTTGATTTCTATTGATGTGCAGGGATGCATACAACTCATATTTTGTTATTCAAACATCTAAATATGTTTCATAGATTTTGAAATATTTTTTGAAATCATTTTCTCAAACATGATAAGATCCACCCTACAAAAAATGCTCCAGATCTCATTCCTGCAGTGACATCATCTGTCAATCATTAGTGAGCCTAAGGAGAGACAGTGGTATGTAGCTTTGCCAGAGATGACCATCTGTTCTAATAGACCGTGCAATGCCTATAGTAGTTGCTATGTCAGACATGCTGTAGGATCACCAGGAAAAGAATGGTACTGAGGAGGTATTGTTCGAAAGCATGCAATTCTAGTGTGAGCATGTGTTGAGCTGGGGGAAGTTACATTCCACTGTTTATTGCAGAATTTTAATGTAGCTTACTGATGCTTGACAGATGATGTCATTGCAGGAATGAGATCAAGAGCTTTTTTTAGGGTGGAGCTTAGGAGGTTGGAAACAATATTTTTAAAAATAATTAAAAATCTATGAAACATTTTAGATGTTTGAATAACAAAATATTAGTTGTATGCATCCCTGCACATCAACAGCAAAAAAATTTCATTTGGGTTGCATTTGGTTGCAGGGGCCCTTTAATCCATATTATTTTTTCTTTTCACAATTTACTTAAAATTCATGTTTTGAGCTATATAGTGACACAATATCAATTCTATTAAAATATTAGCTATTAATTGAAATAACAACTTTAAAAATGCCCTAATCTAATAATTTTAATTTATGAACAAATGTTGTTATTGAAAGGGGGCATAGCGCCAATGAAAAATCACTCATAATAAGATAATGAATAATAATTGTAATTACATACATAATATTTACTTTTCAAGGCCTTTATCATATTTAATAATAATGTTAATAAAAATATTCTGCGTACCAAACAAAAGATTAAGAATATGCATATTTAAACTGGCAGATTTGTTATGTAGAATAATTGATAAAGTTTATGGCGTTTTGTGGGAGGTGCACACGCCTATAACTCTATTTAGAAGATTTTTTTATATCAGACGCCAACTCGACATATGAATAGAAGGAATAGCTAAGCACACATCTATATTCCCATTTATTTTCCTTCCAAATACGAATATATTGAAGTTTGAACGATCTATGATCTATACAACTAATCACTCAGATGAATGAGATAAGAATAATTTTAGTCATGCATTTGTATTTACTATGAAACTTCATTGACATGTACATTAATATTTGTTTTTCAATGCAAGGCATAAGTATAAATGATTAATAAAAAATAATATTTTAACAATTTGTGTTGACACAAATGTTATTTGCCATAACCTTGTACTCATTGTGATACAACATAATAATTCTCATTAACCCAATGTAAGCCTCTGTCCAAGTCTGACCAACTTAGATTTCTAGTTCCAGTCTAACTTATATTATAACTCCTCTCATCTGTCTAATCTCAGCTTTATGGAGCTAAGAAAATATGTTTACGCTTATTTGGACATTATGAAAGAAAAATGAGAGAGGGAAAGAATAGGTTAAAGAAGAAACTCAACAGGTCAAAAGAAAATCACCAACTTCATAATTCTGTGCCTTGGTACCTCGACGTTGTCGATGAACTGAGTGGATGAATGGAGGCAGTGACGAGCCGATGGAGACACCACAATGCTCATTGCATATTGCATTATTGTGGTGTCGTAAAAGTTCAATAACAAGAAAAATACGACGGGAATTATGGCCCACTGTTTGCTGACCACTGGTCAAGCGTTATGTCCAGATTTGACCGTTCAAACCTTGCGGTTTTTGGTCACCATTGCTTTCTATTCGATGATATATTAGTTAGCTTTCGAAGTTCTAGTGGTTTCACAGTATTCGTTTGTTTCTTTTTATTTTGGACATTCCTTAATTCATGCTGAATTTATCATCTGAAATTAAAATGGAATTTTAATTCTCTGAAAAATGACATCACCCTGAAGGGGAAATATGAATTTTCTAAATTCTAGCGGTTTTGCACAAAAGTCGGTGTTGTTTTTGATAAAGCATGCAATTGTATTTATTTGTTTCCTTTCTTTGTCATTTGCTAATTCATTCTAAATCAATCGTCATAATGAAAATGGAATTACATTCTCTGAAAAATTATATAATTTTCACTGAAAAGAAAAGAAGCCTGAGGGGAATTTGGGGTGAGGAAATATTTTACATCTTACGTACACATAAACTGTCCCCATGCATAGAAGCTATAGCTATAAATACATATCAAATTCGGTTTTTTTTTTAGAATCCTGACATAATAGGATTATCATCAAAACAGAAGTATGTTAAATATTAACAAAATTCAACAAATCAAGGGCACATTATGCCAAAACAAAGTTGTACATATATTATATCGCATTATGTTTGTTTAGTCGAAATAATTTTCTTCTGGCGTCCAAACCTACCGCACTTCGGGGAATTTTCAAAATAGGTGTTCCGCGTTTCTTTTCTTTTGAATTAAAAAAAATGGAAAATAATTGAATAGTATGAAATAGCAACAGTGAATATGCCTACCTCTGAATATTTGAAAATCGCATAACACGATCGTTAAGACGTGTCCGATGCAACAACACACTCCCACTTCAAAATATATTTTATTAAATAAAAAACTTCAATCATTTTACAATAACGGTTTAACTGAGAAACAGCAGTCGCAAAGCTTAAAGTGGCATTAAACTGGCAGAATTTGAACAGCGCCATCTTACAGGGATTGCGGAATTAAAATTATAATTTGAAAATCAATTGCATTTTATTTTGAATTTTGACAAACAGATTGTTTGGATAATAGGCAAATTTATATTTCAAACTATTCTTTTTGACTTGGCATTGGGGAAAATTGTGTGCAGGTACATTGTAAGATTTTACATTTTAGAATGGGGCATAATGGGAACATGAGAGGCACAGACACTTATCAAATCCTGTTGAAAAAAAATGGCGCTATTGAGGAGCTCCAGTTTACTGTCACTTTAAGAGAAGTATACGTGATAAATCATTACATGTACTACCGGAAAGTGTATTTTCATCACATAAGTATAAGTGTCGCTGAGTACCAGTGGAGGTTGTATATATTAGGAAAGAAAGAAGAAATGGTCAGCAGATGTTAAAATTTGCGACAGAGAAATGTAACAAAACAAAACAAAAACAAAACAAAACTGGTGTTAATGTTTCTGATAAAATCGTATTGAACAATGTCATTTCAAGATACTCAAATTTTGCATAATGATTCCATAACGTGTCTCAATATGCCGTGCTTCGTAAATACATCTGTGTCGCGGAACTTTTGGCAACTTTTCTGAAGGATTATGAGACAGTTTCGTGAGTTGTCGGTCTATTGGGATGTCCCGAATTAATGATCATTTAAACAAAAAATGTAAAATACCTTATCTTGTGGTTGGCGTTAATATTTTCAAGGACTGTCTCTGAATTATAAAAAATAAATTAGAATATCATCTAATCCTGATAGTGTTCGTATAATGGTTCCAAATTAATGATTTCTTTTTACTTCTTATATAAGTTTCTGTATCTTTTTGTTTTATAAATGACGTAAATGGTGAAGATGATTAATTTAAATCATTTCTCATATCTTATATTTTTTACCTTACCAATCTTGTTTTACTCTTTTTTCTACCATCGGCTACATTTCATTATCAATATCGTCACTACAGTGCCTCCCTGTATGTTTCCCCCGTTTACATCGCGTTTATGTCGCTACATGTTATTTCATTTTACACTATGTACACTTTTTTTTTTTTTTTTTTTTTTTTGGGGGGGGGGTATATTATATAACTAAAATATTTTTATGTATCATTATTACTCCCTTTCCTCCATTTCTAGTTCATTTTTCATCTATATGCCTCTCAGCTCATAAATACAAGTTTGGGGATATAAGGCTGTATTTCTTAACCGCCTTCAGATGTCCATCTGATGCTATGGCCAGGATTGAATTCACAAAGTGAAATTTTAAGAAAACAGTAACGAATAATCAAATAATGTCCTTATAAGAAATCGACCTTATTTTTGGAAAGAATAGACCTATTCTCATATGATTAATACAAATTCATAGGTCAAAATTTCGTAATGATACAGAGAATTGTTTTCCCCCATATGTCATTATCATCGATGGTCATGTATATCATATCGGGGAAATAATTGTCATGCATAACACAATTTATGGGTATTTAAAAAAATTGCGATGATCTGAATTCTGGTGGTGAAAAATTAGTTAATGTAATTGCGGGAATATACAAACATAAAGGATAGTTTCATAGTTTTTCCACATTTCAAATCCAACGACACCATGAGTGTATATATGTTTCATTTAATCAATAAAAGTAGGAGAAAATTCTCAAATACTTTGATGCTCCTCGAGTCAAAAGATATCCAAAAACATAATAGGAAGGACATAGATTAGGAATGTACGATCTAAGAAACCTGATAAAAAGATTTAAATGAATTGTAAGAAATTTGATTTGGAGTGGTCGTAAAGAACAAGAAAATGTTTTTTCCGGTTTTATAGGGGAGTAGTAATGTTTTATATCAATCGGAAAGATCAAAAGATCTGAAAATATATGTCCCTGTAGCGCTTTCTGTATATTTTATCTAATATTGTGAATGTGATGCCTAAACTCCCACAGTTCCCGGTTTTCATTTATGGACAGGGTAAGGAGTGGGAGGGAGGTCTCGTGGGCTATTGCCAATATGAAATTGTCGGAAAATGACGTCAAAATTTTTTAATGTAGTCATATTCGTCTTGATCTGCATTGGGTTTGTTTGTTTCTCATTTTCGATATATTTTTTTTTACTTTTTTAAAAGTAGTAACGACAACCCCTTAAGATTTTACACATGAATGTTTGCAAGGAGAAAATATATTTATGATTTTTCACATTAATAATCACATTTTCAAACTATGAAGAAAATTTCATGAAATCGGAAATACCACTTCCCCGCCGGCGTAGGAAAAGAAAAAGAAATTTGTTTGAATTCCTAGCAAATTTATTTTCTTGTCAGTTAAATTGAGGAATCAGAGACTTTCGTAACTTTTTGCAAGCCTTACCAGAAACGTGAAGATCTGGTTTGCCTGTTTTTTTCTGAAATCCTGAAAATGAGAAACATTGTTCTATTTCTGAATAGTTCATTGCCGGCATACTATAGTCAGCATATTTGTTATTTGTATCAGTGATCGGTCATACCTACCACAGGCTAGTGACACCCCTTAAGACATTTGTATATATGCAGCTGCTTATAAGCCATGGATCAAAACAGATCTTCGTTACTGTTTCTAACAACCTCAATTAAGCCGATTGCAATTCTCTGCCGTGGATGACCGCCTTGCAAAGAAAAACACATTTTAAGAATTCATTAAAACGTTTAGAAAGAAAGAAAGGGAGAATGAGGTGATATCATCTATAGGAAATGTATGTTGGATTTGTCTAGCCTTATAATTAATTAGAACTATTTTGATAAATTTGATATACAATACAATTTATAAATTTTTGTAGCATTTTCTTAAACATTCGTTAAAACAATTGTAAATGTCTTTCAGTGGATCGGATGGGGCATAAATCTGTTTTGAAATGCAAGGAAAAAAGTAAAGTGAAGGATTTCAGGCAATTAGCAATATTCAAGTGCGCTAAAACATAATTTGTGCTTCTCTTTTTTTAAGGCTTTCTTCAAACCAGTTGGTAAATTTTACCATAATTATTTTTAATCTTCTCTTTTTGGAGAAGCGTTTTATTCAGTACAGTATCGGTTATTTTGGTTCTCCTGCATTATGCCCCTGACAACTTTGGGGCCGAATTTGCGTAATTTGATCCTTCTACAATTTATCAGATTGAATATTATGTTGAAACTGCTGTTTCTTAAATTCACGCACTTTTTACAGTATAAGATTCCAATAATTAGATAATTGATATCTGAAAATTCCTTCTCTCCGTTTTTGATCATTTTCATCTTTCTGTCTCACTGTCTCTTAGAGTATCTATATCCTTCGTTATAATTACAATGGAATGTGCTTTTTTAAATTTGAAAATGTCGGAAATCAAATAAGCAGATATATAATTACCGCTGACATATATGTTTCATTGATAGTTATTTTCCAATCAGAGTGGGTTTTAACGACGGAAATTAATTTTCTGCAGTCTTAGAAATTTCACATTGTCATGAAGTCACTCCTTACCGACAGTCACATGAATCAGATCTCAATGGCACTTAAGGGAGCTAAACAGATAACGCATTAGAAGCAGTACAAAAACAAAAAACAAGAAACACATTAATGATATAGCCGATTGGAAGGAGGGTAAAAGGAAGCCCTGATTTATTTATTTTTCTCTTATAGTCTAACTTACATCAACATTTCAGCGCAGATTACACGAAGCCCGAGACACCCATTCCGAGGGTTTCAAAGTCAGGATTTGTTTTTTTTTTCAGTTTCATGGGTTCTTGCAGATCAATGCGCGCCCTGGATTTGATCCCAAGTTTTAGGTAAAGTATAAAATGGGTAGCTTTGAGATTTAGAAAGAGAACCAGATAGTTGGGTTTTGATAAAAAGGGACTAGGAAACCGGTAGATGATCAAGAAGGATAGAGAGGGGACTGGTGGTTTTAGAGAAAGACAGGCAAAGTGAAAGATTCAAAGTTAAAGTAAGGACGGGATGAAAATGAACTAAAAGGCGCGATAGGCGTACACCTTATAACCGAGTTTCAACGGACTGGTTAGAAAGTAACAACAGAAGCCTGCCATTGTCTCTGATTATCTACTTGAAGAAGACGCTGAAGATACTCGGTTTAAAACCAGCCCCTTCAGCCCGGGTTGCACCCCTCCTCCTTTTCGGTTGGGGTACAAAGGGAGGCTTGGAGTCGGATGGTCTGGTGGATACATTGTTTGAGGATTAAGACCAAGACTGAGCTCCTTAGCAGGGCTTCACGCCTCGGGCACAAGTGCACCCACCGATTCTTCATCAATGCCCCTTCCCAAATCACACTCCCTCTATTTCATTCCTTTCACCCTCCCGCTCCAAGCCGGGATAATTTATCCTTCCCGAACCTCGCTCAATGAATAGCCGACATATACTCTATACAATTAACTTAAATGCCGATTCTATTTCTTCTCCTCGCTAACGCTCCCCTTTTCTTCTCGTCTTTGACACCATTCACCCTCCCCTTTTCTCTATTTCTGTTCTACAAAATAATTTGTTTTTGCACAATAGCCAGGGATTTGTTCGTAACAATTAATATTTTCTCTACTCCAATGATTAGATCAATGTTCTCTCTCTCCCTCTCTCTCCCTCAATCTCTGTTTCTCTCCTCCAACATACTGTGGGTTGTGTGTAATGTTTTAGCCTGGGGCTGTTTTTATGTTTGGTTTGTCGATGAAAAAAAGAAGTAAACTCTTCGTAATCTTGTCAAGCCGTTCTGCATCGTTTGTGTATTTGTTAAGGAAAGTCCTTGTACAGGTAAAGAAAGGGGTGGATTGGAACTTAACAAAATCTTTTCAACTTTTTGAAAATAGATGGATTAACTGGAGAAAAAATACAATCATCAGGGCCCTTATTAGCGTGAATATTCTTGTAACAAAAACAGCTGTGGTAAGGATAAAATTGAGATTGAAACTTTTTGTCTCTTTTCAAAGACAAAAATTCCGAACATCATAGATCATTTTCGATGTCTGAATAAAAATCGCATTCTCAGTTTAGCACGTCTTGATTGAATATATGAATTCAAATAAGCCTCTCTTTTTATGAAATGTCACTGGGGAATAATTATGTTATTATAAAGCCCCTTTTCGACATACGGCGAGTGTTTTTATCTCTTTCTCGCTACCTACTAAAATACAATTCGGATTAATCAATCAATTTGTTTTCCGTCAAACGCACAGACGATTTCCAGGAATGTTAGAATTTATCTGCATTGCGTCTTCAAAGTGATACGTATTGTAAAAACATTAAAATGGTGAAAATTAAATAGAATTCTACGTGACACCAAAGGTATTGATTTTTACACTGTAATACACGAGAAAAGGGGTATCCCGACATTTTGGAATTTGCCGACAAGGGTAAAACGCTGTTACGACTTTTTCCGGTAAACAAAAAATGTTAAAGTCCTACAACGGCAAAATAATGTCAACAGAATTCTAGAATGGTATTGTACTACACATGCTCCTACGACAAATGTCCCGCGGCCAGTTTCCAGCACTGTCAAATTCCAAACACCAACCCTCGACCCAGCTCCATACCTAGTTCTAACCCTAAACCTAAACCAAAAAAGAATCACCACCCTAGCCCAAACGCTGCATTTTTAAGGAAATAAATAAATCCCAGAGCGCATGTCACCGAAGCATGGATCTCTACAGTACTAGTTTGTAAATATTGCAAATTATACAACATATAGCCCCTTGTTACTTCACAAATTCCGATACAAGAGACACTTCCCAACAAATAGATATCGTAATGATATGAAAACTCTGGCCTGTTTTCAAGAAGAGTAAAACAAGATTGATGATGCCATAATATGTATGATTATAAAAAGCTATACCATGGTAACTGCACTAGTTACAGAAAAATCAAAATAATTTTTTTTTGTAATCTTTCTTCTCTTGCGGCAGTGCTTTCCAAGATTTTTTTTTCAGAAAGCTCATTGAGTTTATTTCATAATATTCATACTTGATGACCAATTGTTCAATGGGTATAAAAGATTATGTCATAATTCGGACGATTGTTTAAAACGTGAAGTAAGAATATGTTCGCGTGTTTGTTCTGGAATGGTTGTTCTTGGATGGCGCTAAAATTTGGTTATTTTTCTTCTGCTCGTTTGTTGCAAAACACTAGCATGGACCCATCAATTCGTTTGGTGTTCTTTGCAATTATGTTTTATCATAGAAAAGTTAACAAACCTTCACTGTCTGGAGGGCATGATTACATAGACCTTCAGATATAAATGACTTCTTTTCTGACAACCACTGCAGCTGCCTTCTAAAATGTCTAAACGCAGAATGAATCATCGAGTCGCAATCAGTGTGTTTTTACATATACAGAGCTTGAAAATCATATAAAACATGGGCTCTCTCAACTCAACGAAACAATTGGAAAGATGTATTACTTTACTTGCGAAGCTTTAAACGCTGATAAGGAGCAACGGGTTGACTTCTTATCAAAGCAGATTTGATGATCCAACAGCTTTGTGTTACGAATGAGCTTTAATGATCATGATGACTTATATGATGACTAATCCCCCCCCCCAAAAAAAAAAAAAAAAAAAAAAAAATGAGGTGGGGATGGCCTGTATTATCATCCCCCAATATTTCTGGATAAAATAAATAAGAATTATGATACATTAACTTAAAACTTATAATTATCCAAACTCATGATGTTTGATCTTGAAATACCATCACATTAGAAGTAAGGAAATAAGAAATGCCATAATTCCAATGCGAAAATATCGAAGAATAATCGTTCGCTCGCATTGTTATTCTAAGTATGGGGGTTCCGTCCATTGGCGTAGTTCCGTGCATTAATAAAGATGTAAAGATGTAAAGATGTAATTGCCTTTGCTCGCAATATCATGTAAGTTTCATATGACTCCTGCTGAATATTGCGCTCCCAATATAGGATAAGGTGCATAAAACAGCATCTGCAATCACACATTCATGTCGCCTTGTTTAATTTCTCGACTCTTTCTCAAGCCTATAGGGTTTCGTTAGTTCTGCTCCCGATTGTACAAGTGAGTGAATATAAAATCGTTTATCAATGTATTGTTATTCGAGCTTCTCTACCGCTCAACTGCGGTGGTCAAATGCAAAATTTGCAGCTCGGTCGCTTTGCTCCCTCTCTTGTACAATAACGTAGATAAGTTTGGGCACTCGGGGGGGGGGGGGGGAGGCGTAACTTTATTGTTTGCCCCGGGCGCCATAATCCCTAGATACACCACTGGCTTCGGTCTCTCGCCGGTCATCCCCCCCAATCATGAACACGGATCGACACCCCTGAATAGAGCCAAGGTAAGTTATAATTAAAGGGGAATAAAAGGCAACAAACATTAGCCTATAATCATGTAGACAATTGTCAGCCTATTACAAATATCTTGAAATTACTCCTATTTGATTATTTAAGAAGGAGAACAGTGTCTCCAAAAGTTGCAGTTTCCTTGCTTGACCGTATCCCATGGGGGCTGCAATTTTGTTAACAAAGTAATGTCAGAGCAGTTCTATTTGTGAGATACCCACTGACCTATACACTAGCTATCATTACACTCATGATCAGCTGTGGAATGCATGACACTGGATTTTCTCATAATAAACCATTTTTGTAGTCATGTAGGCCCTACATTCAAATGAAGATACTTTTATCCTGTCATATAACCTATTTGTGTCAAGATATTTGGTTCAGCTGTTTCTTTTGTTAAGCAGGATTTGGCATGCACTTGTAAGTTGCTTGGACTGACAAAGGTTTGTCAATTCTTCAAAGAAGTGACAAAGACATACAACTGCTCTTAGCTAACACCTGTGCGAAACAATGGGGGTACCAAGATGGCTTCCATTTTGCATGGGTGGCTTTAGTTGTACAATAGCTATTCATTATGCAACATCTTATCCATTGTGTACAGGTAAATGACATGTACCGCAATGACATCACAGTTTTTTTTCAAAATGGCAGCCCCCCATGGGATAATATCTAGAAAGAAATCTGCTAACATTAGAGAGACTGTTCTCCTTACTGAGTAATCAAATCAGAGTATTTTCAAGATATTTTGAACAGGCTGACAATTTTGCACATGATTATCAGCTAATGTATGTTGAGTTTCATTCTCCTTTAACTTATATATATTAAACATATATTAAAATGATTTCCCCCTTCTTTCATAACAGAAATATTCCACTTTATCCTGAAAGTGACTTTACAAGAGGGCCTCAGGTGAGTCACATGACCACTCTTCATTCACCTGTTGTGTTGCCAAGGAAACCCCTCACCGATTACCCCCTGAGCGGGGTATCCAACATCCACCATCATCATCACCAATCTCCTCAACCAGTCGACAACCCAAGCCACCACGGAGCTGTTCTGCCTTATTCAGGTATATTTATATAATCATTGATATACAAATTATGTTACCGGCGAAATGAAAGGTCCCCCTTTCAATGAAAAATAATACCCCAGCCCCCCCCCCCCCGACAAGACCAAAACTGGACTGACAACAGACCCAACCAAATATTACATTGCCCTAAAATGACTATAATCGGACGGTTTATATTCGGTTTGAATAATTGCATACGTTTCGACATTGAATTCGAACGAAGTTTGTTCTTTTCCCGTGAAATTGCCTGTTCTTGTATTAAATTAATGTGATTTTCTTTCTACTATGGTCACGATGTTCATTGATACTTGTATACAAATTAAAAATTCCTCCCCAGTCAAGCTTCTTCGGATACTTGTATATGATATATCTAATTGCGCGAAAATGAGGTGACGCGACATTTGCTCCTGCGACATTTGCTCCTCCGTTCATATCTCGAAAGGTCAAAGGTTAAGGTCAAGGTCATGATTTGTTTTTTGTTAAGAACAATGTGAAGATTAGGATTAGGGTTAGGGTTAGGGTTAGGTTTAGGTTTAGGATTAACATGGCAAAGTTAGACCGGAGCAATTGTCGCATGCAGGAGCAAATGTCATGGAACCGAAAATGAGCTCTTGATTTTAGACGATATACAGTAAGGTTGCAAATAAAAGCAGAGCTTTCAATTATTTGTTGAAGGGTCACTGTTTTCCTCTCTACGGATTTGCTTGCCAGAACCAATGGAAGCAATAAAAACTGAGGGAACAGAAACTTTAACGTCCATTCTGTTTTTCTTTTATATGCGCACGATAAAATTCTTTACAATCTTTGGACTGGTAATTGTCCAAGAAATTATTATGATGCGCTTCAGCTACCGACCGTTTTGAATAATGAAATTATCGGCAATACACGACTGGAAATAAGAATAGAGATACACAAATATGATTACTATTCTACAAGGTTGCAGATGATATAGAAGTTTGAAACAATATTTCGCAACCATTTATGGTCATTATAGTATTTTCAAAGTTCCCTTGACAGAATTAAACAAACTGAAAAACTATTTTTAATCCTTTTATTTCGATTATAAATCATTATTTCACTTACATATCTGTGTTGACATCATTCATCATCATATAATATAATAAGTACCATGTCATATCTTTTTTCTATTAGTTCTATTCCGAATAAATGTTTCAATCATTTACATAAGAAGCATACATTGTAATAGATTTGTGATGTTTGCTTGATCATGAGAACCTTATATGTTATATTATATTCTAAAGTTCGGGTGTATCATTACACTGTAGAACTAAAATTCTCGATTTAATGAAAATTGAAAGTTTCTCTTTCTTCGAGGGGGCCCAAATGGTCTTACTCGATGTATGACATACAAATTAACAAGGCCGTTGAATAAGGAGAAGATATGGGAGTAGGTCCGAGTGTCTAATCTCCCTTTTTCCTATCTCTATTTTTTTTATCGGTTCTTTTTTTCCCCTCCACTTGGGGCACGCCCCATATACATATCTACGCCACTGTTTAAAGCGAATTCTTGTTGTTTTAAAATCAGATTTGTTGCGGGAAGGCTACGGCGTCCAAAGTTCTGATCAACAGGGATATGGTGGCTCTTGGCAAAAGTCTCCCAGCCTGGTAAGTTTTCTACATCTACAACTTCCATCGTCAGCACGTCGGTATAAGTACGCATCCCCTTCAATTGAATAATATTTTTTGTTGGATGGATAGTAAAAAATATTCACCCTGGATCTCTGAAAATACCCCCTCCCTACAAACTTTAAAATCAATCCTGAAGCACTGAAGCAGCTATACTATATGGGCTCTTGATTTTATGCGTTTTCTACGTGGACTTTATAAATGTAGTTGGAAAAGAAATGACATATTAATAACTATAAATTGAACCTTTGCTATATACAGAAATCGCACTTTTTCTTAATATAATATCGATATAACTGATGATTGATTTGTGCCAAATCCACCAAAATATCAAAGATACCTTTAAAGGAATCATATAAATCCTTCATTCGTTCCATTGCTTATTATTGTATTATAGTGGAATGTATCCTTTCTGAAACTTCATTATACACCAATACTTTATTTTATAAAACAAATATAATTATAAAAGATATGAAAAACCATATAAGCTTTTCTCTCCCCCCCCCCCCCCCCCTCTCTCTCTCTCTCTCTCTATCTATCTCCTTCCTCCTCCTCATTTATGCCTCTCTTCATCATCATAATAGAATGGCACATCTGGTATCCTTCCCTGTTCCGACGTTCTTCCTCACCACCAGCCAAACTTCCTCAACTCATCATCAGCAGCAGCTGCTCGCTCTCAGTCCGCCCACAGCCCCGTTCACCACCCCACCCATCACCCGGTCCACCCTAACCCCCACCAAGCCTCGCCATTCGTCTCCACAGCCTCCACGCCCTCTTCGGTGGGCGGGGCTACCTATGAAGATTACGCCTCCAAGCTGCGCTCTTCGGCCGATGAGGGTCGTTTCTCCCTACCGTACACGCCCACCCCACCTGCGTGGCGTAGCAACCATCATCATCATCATGCATCACAGCCGAGTGTCCCTCCTCCACCGCCTCCTCCACCTCTATACTTCTGTGGAAGGATGGTCCAAGTCAAGTCCAACAAAAATAAGAGCGAACACAAGAAAAGTAAGTATAAGAAATATATACTGCTTAACGCCATGCTTAGAATTTGCCTAGAATAGGAAAAAAAAAAACGGTATAATAATTATACATTACTTATAAGGCTCATAAGCTATTAAAGTATAGTTTATCGTGTTGTTATTATTTTTTGTGTGTAAATCATTGTGTAAAGAATATAATCATTTGGACGAGCAACCAGTTGACGGGCTTAAGTTCTATTCGAGAGGTACTGCTGATGAATGATTCACCTACATCTACAGTAGAGCACTGACATGGATTCGAACCACGGATATCCCGTTTCCAATGCCCTTGCACTGAGCCATCGCCCCGGTGGAGCCACTCGCCCGCAGAGGGGGACGCATATGACCGTTACCACAAATGCAAATAACCCCCTATTGCAGTCAATTTCAAGGACATTTTGTGAAATTGAACCCCCTTTTTTACGTCAAAACAAGGACAAAATGATACTTTGAAATACCCCTATTTATAAGATTGTAAGGACACTTTCGCGAACTTACCCCTATTTTACCATATTTCAAGGACAAGACATTTATACCCTCTTTTCATTAACATGAAGGTGTCCAAGACCCGATTCCTCCAAATTACAAGTTCACACACATGCAAGTAATATTCATTTCACTAAGCTCAGTCCTATTTCAGTATACGAAATCGGTTAATGAAATCCGAAATCTGCTGCTCCGTAAGGCACAATAAATTTGTCCAAGACAATATCAACAATTAATTGACCGTCCCTAGATAAAAAAAGAAAATAGGTGTTCTCGTTGCCAAATGTAATGTCCTGAAATGTCATATACAATGCACAGTTGAACTAGTAAACAAACTCCTTAAGAGTAAGCCCATAATGAATTGAATGTTTCTTCTGCGTGTAGATCTCCTTCTACTATCATCTTCAGGCTTTCGCGTTTGGCTAACTGTGATGCGAATTTTTCCATCATCAGGACCAGAGTTTTCAACTGCTGTATTTCTGCATTGTGAAGTAAGACTAACTGACCTTGTATTGCTTACAAAATCTGTTAGCGTATTTGCATCATGCTGGCTCAAAACAAATTGACGTTCAATCGTGTCCTCCTCTGATCCATCCTCAGTGTCCTTGCAAACAAGATTCACTTTCATGACATCTTTCAACACAACATCAGCATTGGTGCTTGTATTGGTGAAGACATTTTCCGGGATTTTTCTTCCGGGTTTTCTTCCCTTTTCCTGACCCCTATTTTTATCAATTTCGAGGACACCTGCGCACCCCTATTTTCTATATTTCGAGGAATATTCTGTCCGCGGACATTCCTTGAAATTTACCCGTTTTCCCGCGATTTTGGTAACGGTCATGCGGTCCCTAAGTCACATTGAGTGGCTCCACCTGAGCCATCGCCCTATTGTATTCTTGGTGCGAAGGCACTCTACAAACTTTACTTTTGAAAGAACCGTGGTATATTGGTGAACACTCTTGACTCTCATACGAATCCAGGGTCCTGTGATGTTTCCTTGCTCGGTCATTACACCCTCAGACAAGGTGTTTTACCCACATTATGTTTAAGAGGTACTGGGGATGTAATAATTACGGAGCCCTCAGGAATAGCAAAGTTACATGATAAAGGCACCCTGGGTAAACATGACTATACAGTGCGTTAAAAAAGTACACACTTTGAAAATATTCTCCAAAATTATAATTTTACAATATCAATATGATTGTTTCTTATACAATTATGGGTGAGTATCGGTTTCATCAGATGACACTATACAATATTTTACGCATAAGTGAGTACCGGTCACTTTGGTAAAACTCGCAATAATTGCTAGTTGAAAGAAACATGCAGTTACTGCCTGATACGCACTTTTATCGAATTCAAGACTGATGCATTTTTGCACAAACCAATTTCTGCGAGTTTTACTCACTCAAGCGTAAAATATTGTCAATATTCATATTGTCATCCGATGAAACAGACACTCACCCATAACTGTACAAGAAAAAAATCATATTGATGTTGTAAACTTATGATTTTGCAGAAGTTTTCAAAGTGTGGACTTTTCTTTTCTAACGCACTGTATTTCTATGATAATTAACAATTTATTATAGTCATATATAAATAACAAATAACATCATTATTTTTTTGAAATTTAATCGTGATACTTTCAGGCAGTAACCAATGCAACATATGCGGTAAGTCCTACGCACGACCAAGCACACTGAAGACACACATGCGCACCCATTCTGGAGAGAAACCCTATCATTGTCCGACTTGTCAGAAGTCCTTCTCTCAAACAGCCAACCTGACGGCTCACATGCGCACCCATTCTGGTGAAAAACCCTTCAGATGCCTCATGTGTAATCGACAGTTCTCACAGGTGAGATACAACTTTGTAGATAATAATCATGATAATACAGTAAATCAGTGGCGTAGCTACATGGGACACAGGGGGCACGTGTCCCTATCCTATCGCAAAATATGAAAGAAACGGAGAAGGGAAAAGAACATGATACGACCTCCTCCCTCACCCTTGATAGCCATTTCTCTTGCATTTCATACGGAGTTCGAGTCCGGGGGGGGGGGGGGGGGGGCTTAATGGCTGGACCCACTTTACACCACTGAACTAAATGTCAATGACTAAGCATAAACAAAGATGATTCTTGTATGTTGTAACACCACGAGGCTTAGGTTTGAATCTTGGACCCAGGACCTTTCCCTGCGTCTAAATCTAAAGTCCCCGTTCCCAACTTCAATTAGAAGAACCTTTAAGAATTATTTCACATCGATTAATGATAAACGGTAATAAAAATGACGAAAGGCGTAAATTCGAAACCAACAGAAATTATATAATAATAATAATAATAATAATAATAATAATAATAATAATAATGATAATAATAATGATAACAATAATAAAAATGATAATAATAATGATAATGATAAAGAAAATAATAATGTAATAATAATAATAATTCTTGAAGCGCAGAAACTGTGTATTCTACTGCGCTGCAAGAGCTCCCGATGTGCTTGCAACGCTACGCATTCAATGATTAAATTGAAACTTTTTCAGCTATCAACTTCATAACCATCTTACCTTTGTTTTACCCCTCCCCTCCAGAGTTCGTCAGTCACTACGCACATGCGCACACATTCAGGAGAGCGTCCTTACCGGTGTGCATACTGCAGGAAAGCTTTCGCCGACAGCTCCACGCTGACCAAACATCTACGCATCCACAGTGGGGAGAAACCCTACCAATGTAAGACATGTCTCCTCAGGTTTTCCCAGAGTGGTAACCTCACAAGACACATGAAGGTCCACAAGAATGAGTAGCAGATCTGCTCCTGACTCTGGAGTCGTGTCAGTCTATCTTACAAAGTATTCGCATGGGGTTCGTCCGCTGCTGTCATCTGGAGGGTGAGTAACTTTCACGCTACCCATCCTCCAGCCTCCGTGTATTCTCAGAGCAACCTCCAAGGGATCATCTAGTGTTCATCACAGGCTGTCCTGAGTCAATCTTACCTGGTGTTTGGACAACATCTTAGGCCCGTATTGGACCATTTTAGTTCTAAGAATGAGTAGTAGATCTGGTGCAGACTCTGGGGTCGTTTTGGATGGACTGTAGTCAGTCCTGGTGAATCTATCTCATCCGGTGTTCATGGCTTTCGTTCACTGCTGTCCTCCGGAGGGTGTGTAATTTTGACGCTGCCCATTCTCTGGAGAAAAAAAATACAGGACACCCAGTGTTTTCCCTACACTGTCCTGCGTGAACCCACCAAGTACACTCCAAGAAGTCACCAAGTGTTCACCATAGACTGCCCTACGCTAATCTCACCTACACAGCGTTGTTCTATAGCTGTCCATCTGAGGGCAGAGTGTGCATCAGTCAAGCTATTATGTCCTCCAAGTACCCTATTAAAGATCACCAAATGTTTACCTAGACAATCCTCAGTGAATCCTCCAAACAACCTCAAAGAGATAAAGTGTTCACCATAGACTGTCCTGAGTGACTGTTACCCGGTGTTCCTCTATGGCTGTCCATCTGAGGACAGAGTGTGCAGCTTTCAAGCTATCTTTTCATAATTTGGTTAACCCCACATGGTCTTCCCTTTGTTTACCCGGATGATGGGAATAGCGTGAAATGAAATGAATATTTTTTGAATTATTTTGGCATTGTACCTGAGACCTCAAGAACTTGGGTACATAGAAAAACTCTGACAGTTTGTTCGATGTTGTTACTTTTTACTAACAATGCCCACTGGTTTTCATAGCTCAATAAGAAAACTCCAAGAAAGAAAGAAAGAAAGAAAGAAGGGAGTTTTCTGTGTTAAAAATAAAATGTTGTCCAAGTGTCTCCGGAATTTGTAAAATGATTGGTGATTCTGTTGACTTCCAAATTCCAACTTTTGTTGACGACGAATGACTTATATTGATGCAGAATGTGAGATGTGCTCACTCTGGAATGGAACAAGTGTCATTTTGTAATTATGGTACCGCATGATTCTAAGACTTTCAGTTTCCAACTCCATATTGAATTCGGTAAATATAAAAGAATCGTCGGTCCGAGCAGCCTCCTTCAATATATTCAGACTAGACATTCTGGTTACATTAGGACATACGCTTCACACTTTGTACGCTGTGTAAAATTAATTGTGTAAAATTAATTAAAGTAGCTATCCAAAGAAAATCACAAATATGGCAATTAATTATCCCTAGAAATTATCACTAGAAACTGGGAAGCTTGCAGATGGCAATCGTATAAGTTTTATGTCAACTGCGTATCTGATGATTATTAAAACAACATAAATAAAAGCTTTTCTCAGCATCTGGAATATCCGAGGATTCGCCAGCAATATAGCGATGTTTTGATGTCGTCACACTAGGGACCAATCCTGCTTAAGCAGACGACGTCCTATAATGAATGAACGTAATTGCAATGCAATTATTTATCAAATTATAAAGAGTTTTGTATATTTAAACATGACCTTATTTCACATCATTCTAAAAGGGAAAGTGAAAGTGATTCTGATAACTAAAACCGTTTGATTGTAAATACACAGGAGAAGGGTCAATGATCAATGAAATAAACCCCACTTTCAAATTGAAAAGCCCTCCGAATAATAGCACGGATGGTATTCGTTCCCTCTTGAAACGCCGAACATGCCCCGGTGCAAGCAGCTGAAAATACAATGGCGTCTTATTTTGTTTACAAGTGACTGATTCCTTTATTTTTTTAACGCTGCATTTTTCATCAAAATAATACCATACACGAAGTTAAGAGTGAGGCAACAGACTAACATTAAGACTGACGCTAGTCAAGTAAGAGAAATAAGTGAAGAGGAGATGACAAAACAAGCACTGAAAAATGTGTAAGATGTTATTGGACATCGTCTGCTTAGACAGGACTGGTCCCTGGTGTGTCGTCACACATCTCAGCAGCGTTCGAGGAGCTCTTCAGCTGCTATATCGGGGGCTGTATTTTACCGTTTTATAATTGATAATAATCATTAATTCAAATGTATCCAAGCGTTGAATTTGGATAACCTTGTTTAATTTATGCCATCTATGCAATAATAAGTATTAAGCCAATATTTATTTTGATGGAATTTTCTTGTAATGTGATCTTTAAGGGGAAACAGCATGCATACGACTTGAAATAAAGAACACATCGCAGGTGAAAAACCGAGGAATAGTCACTCAAACAGTGTTTATCCATAATGTGGCGGAATATCATCGTTACAATTATTTACTTGATGTAAAAGAAAAAAATCGTGAAGTTGTGTATTGTGTGTGAATACAAATACTGTAAACAAAATTATTCCGATAACCTGCTTGGCCAGTGGAACGACGCAGGGCGTTCCCTCATGCTTTCATAAATAAATTTGCCTCTCTCGAAAGGAAACTCTCGTGTACTACTCCTGAAAATGGGAAAAGGGATTTCCTCTATAGGATGATCACTGTGACTTCTGATGTGTCGTCCATGACATGTACATAAATATATCTACCTTCTACATGAAAAATAAGGTACAATTTTTCATTATAGCAGTTACTTGCTTGGAATTCGTTCTAAGGCATTTATCCTTTCGAAAGTTTCGACCCTTTCGACCTTTATCCAACTCTTTATCAAATTGTGCTAGGATAAAGTCGACATTAATAGCTATGTATGATTACCGCAAAGTGCCTTATTCTTTCAAAGATTGCTTCCGTTTGTGATTAAAAATCACAATTTGTATTACAATCATGTTTAATCCGGAAATGTATACCCTAACTGATAAACAAAGCGCCCTTTGAGACCCCCACATTTTTTCCGCTCAGTTCATCTAATGCTGTTTGGCATCAGGGTGACCAGGGCTGTGCCAACTATTTAGAACAAAAAGGGGTGTAAATAACATTATCAACATGTCTGTTGTAAAACCAACAGTTTAATCTTGTACTTTTGGCATGTCACTTCCAAATAAGGATGAATGAAAAATTGGCGCCCTCAATCGTTGAGGGTGCCAAAGCAATAAAGCCATAGCTATCCATACAGAGAGTCCTAACACTGGAGGTCGCTTCTGATTGGTCAGTCATTTCATGGAGCTTCAAAAAGTTCCGTCGAGAATGTACGTGAAAGGGAACTACTGGGAGCTCCATGATCCCTCTATGAACCGCGTACGAATAGGGTTAATATGCGCGTGTCACAACTCTCTCTATCAACGCGCTCTGAATAAAGCTAGAAAGATCATAAGAGTGAGTATTGTAGTACATGAAATGGTGGTGGTACTTAGTCTTTCAATTTATGTATTCATTCATTTTGTATTTATTTCTTTATTTCGTATTTTGTTTTTTTGTTTTTATGCTGAGGGAAATTAGAATTGGGAACGGGATTCTAGTTTATATTTTTAAATGCCAGTACTTCTTTGCCAAATAGACCGAAGAAGAAATGTGTGACAATCGATTTACGTACTCGTTTTAATATTTAATCATATCTGTGTGTGTAACAAGTGTGTGCTCGTGCTATATTATTTCATGTGGATTTTTTTCTGTAACGTAACATTCCACATGATAATATAAGACAATCATTATTATTACTTTACTATATACAATAACAATGTGTGTGAATTGTAAAATATATCATATGTACTAAATTCATTTTAGTGATCAGTCAAATAAATGCTAGCATTCTAAGTAAACGATGATGTGAATTAAGAACCGTCTACCCAGATGATGTAGAAAACAGAATTGGGGGGGGGGGGAATTGAGGAAGACATATTATAAAATATTCATAAAATAAACGTAATATTCACTTTTGGTTGTGATGAAAATTGCAAAAATAAACTCACATAATTAATAAATATTTACACTAAACATTGAAAACTGCAAATTTAATGATGTCTTCCAAATGAATTTGTTATAGAAGATATAGTTCCCGCATAGGTCTTCAATAGTTGAGTATTGGCACTACACAAGAAATGAGTACATCTGGTTAGAGTGCAGTGACTGGAATGCAGTACATGACATTATCTTAGTCTCCGTTGGTACTTTCCAGTTTATACTGAGTGCTGTAATTTGCTAATAATTCTCTTCGTCCTCAAAACGTGATTCAAAAATGCCGAACTCGGATTAATTTTTCCTCAATTTGGATAAAGCTGATGGTGAATGGGCTGCAAATTACTCAAGCTGGGGAATGTCCAAAGTCGGTCGTACACATAATTGCCCATAATTGCCCTCATTCTGGGCAATTATTTAATCGGTAATCGTTTGTTTGCGCAGAGGGCACGTCCGCCTGACCTTCTGTGCTGACAAAAAACGTTGCAAAACAGTCTTTTGACAGCAGCGTTTGGCGATTACGTTTAAATATATTTGAAATGAAATTGATAATTGCATTTGATTTGACTGTCGATATCAGTATCGATAAATTTTAATGAATGTACAAATCACTGACTAACAATAAATAAAGATAAAAATGTGTATTTTAATTACAATTCAGTTGGTTGGCTTGCTTATACTGAGTCAGTAATAATGTTCAGATGTGTTGTTTTTCTTGGTAGTGTGTTATCATTTTTTCTATGGAGTATCTTGAATGATAGCATTAAATCTTTTGAAGGCATATAGCTTTCTATTTACTTCAATTAATTTTTCTGTAGAATTTCACAATATTCCTCATTCCATCCGATGACAATGGAATTTCGTTCTTTAAAAAAGGTGCAGTTCTGAAAAAATACCAAAAAATCTGTTCATAATGATTTGCAGGTACCATGTAAGTATAAAATATGTCTTTCTCAACCTCAGCATCGACAATAAACCAAACTATCAAAAGAAGCCCATGAAAACAAGCTTTTCATTGAGTTTTAAAGTCAATGTTTCCTTTAGGTCAAGTTCACAAGTTATCGTAACATTTGCACAATTTTACCAAAATCTGGCAAAACTGGATTTTTACATATCAATTACAAAACTATCTGGCTCAGTAAGGCATGTACGGATAGATTATCATAGATATCATCAAGGTATCATTTGAAATCATATTTTGCAACTTAATGGAAAAGACATAATTGTAGTCATATCTTAGTCACAATAACCCTATGTTTTAGGGGGTTTCTGGGATGTACTGACATAGAGAAAGGGAGGTAAGAGAAAGAGAAGAGAGAGAGAGAGAGAGAGAGAAAGAGATGAAGAGAGGTATAAGAGTAAGAGTGAGAGAGAAAGAAAGAGAGAAGGGGAGGTTTGTGTATATATGTGTGTGGGTGTGTGTGTGTGTGAGAGAGGGTGTGGGCGTGTTTAGCAGTATGTCCGAGGACATTTTCGGACAGAGAACAAAAAAAAAAATCATGACAACAATGGTCCTCGGAAGCCGGACAATAGTCCTCGAACGTCGAACAATGAATTTGTGCTTTATTCCGTCGACTGTCCGAGGACGGAGGAACAATAGAGGAACAATACTTGTCCTCGGAAATAAAGCAATACAAGACTTGTGTGTGTGTATGTGCAAGAGAGAGATGAAGGGGGACCGACGTTCAAGCACAAATTAAAATTACGCTATTATATCTTGCATTTTATGATAAATATTATACGTATGTAAACTCGCTGTGTAAATATGATATGGGGTTTACCCGGTCACTTTCCAGCCAAAGTGATTTGGTAACTTTATAGAGGCTTGATAAAATCTGAGCTGCCTGGCCTTACATGCTATCAGCGTATGTAATATGGTGTAAAATGAAGCCCAGGGGAAAAAAAACACTTCAAAATCACCATATCCTTCACAAAAGTAAACATATGCAAGTTACCGGAAATGGCAGACTCATTTCCCCAATAGACTCAGTGTTTTACGAAAGCGTATGGCAATACACTTTCGTAAATGGGAGTATTCAGTCATAGATAATAGAGATGTTGTATTCGAGTGGTTTTAACACTTGACTGGAGATGCGAAGGTTGTTGGTTCGAACCCCGGCACGGCACTAGTGTTCTTTGGCAAGACATTAATATACATTTGCCACTCTCAACCCAGGTGCTAAATGGGTACCGGTAGGAAAGAATTCCTTGAATGATGTGAGTACCGAATTCGGTAGCCTAGCTAGAGCCGGGGTAATGTTGGAGCGCCTTGAACACCTTATTACGAGGTGGCTATAAACGGTATAAAATACCCAATATTATTATTATTAATATTATTTGAAAACCTTTCTATGTCTGGCTATTTATTTATCCTTCTGAACATTATTATACCAGACAGATATCAAAATTCAACAATTTATTAAATCAAGAATCTCTTTAATGGGCGCAGGTGTCTTGGGAGGGGGGGGGGGCGGGCGTACGTACTCTGTAAAAGAAATGCGAGCGAATAAGGCCATCAAGTGGGAAGAGGTGTGGGAGCAGATCGTATCATTTCCTTTTCAACGTTGCCTTTCCACTCTCATTTCTTTTCCTATTTTTGTCCCTTCTCTTTCTCTCCCCCCCCCCCCGACCCGTCATTAGATTGGGGCCTGGCACATGCCCTCTACCGCCCCCTCCCTCCTGTAGCTCAAGATTAGCTTTAAAGCAATAACTGGGATGCAAATCCATACTGTTATTCTTGGCCTATGTCCATGTAGGTTGTGAAATTTTCGGTTATAATGGGTTTCCTTCTTATAAACTCCCCTCTCTCTCTCTCTCTCTCTCTCTCTCTCTCTCTCTCTCTCTCGGCCTCCCTCCTCTCTCTTTCTTATCTACCTCTTCCTTCCTAGAGGAAATGAGGTTCAGTTTCTGGTATAACCGTTATGGCAAACTTTTGATTGAGATTCCATTTCAAATAATCATCATTACCTGCAGGAAAATCCATGCAGGTCAGGGCATAGCATCAAGTAGACGGAAAGAACAACGGAACCCCGTGACAGTTGTATCGACAAATAAAAGCTGGGGCAGATCTAGGATTTTCTTAACGAGAGGGGGGGGGGGCACAATTCCGAAAAAAATATGACAAGCATCTGCCCCCCCCCCCTCCCCCCATAAGAATCCGCCCGTTAGTTATATCAATCTTATTTGGAAAAAAACGGAAAATTCTAACGTGAGAGCATTGGCGGACCCGGGGGGGGGGGGGCACTTCCGGCACTTTTTTTTTACCATAGACGATCCGCCATTTTCTCGATTGTTCCCCCCCCCCCTTTTAGAATGATGAACTTTTTTTTCTGGTCAGAGAATTATGGAGGGAAACTGGACCCCATAGCACCCCCCCCCCCCCCTGAGCGAATTTTGGAGGTCTGGCGAAAAAAAAATTGTCGCACCCCCCCCCCCCCAAAAAAAAAAAAAAAAGAAAAAAAAAAAAAAAAAGGAGCGTCTTTTCCAGAAGCTGGCGAGACCAAAAAAATACGGGTCTACCTTTTCCAACAGTTGACAAACCTGCATTCGTGTGCCCCCGTTATACTCCTGGGTCCGCCCCTGCGTGAGGGCATAGCCTTAGATCATTTTAACGTCACTAGTCCCATATACATGTACTTAAAACCTCACTAAGTCAGATTAGTAGCTGAAATGTTACCCCGCACCACAGAACTAAAAAGAAAGAAAGAAAGAAAAAGAAGAAAACTTGCTAGATCCGATAGGTCTGATTCTAAAGATATTTTAAACCTTTAAAATGATGTTACTGATAAGAACTGGATATTCCTAATCTGCTGATATACGATGAAGATCTGACCACAAAGAGCTACTTTCAGTGAGAAAAGATGGATTAAAGATAAAGAAATTAGTCTATTATCAGCCAGTGGTCGCAAAGAGGTGGAAAAATCGCCAAATCGGACAAACATGGGTCTAGAAAAATCTGCCAAAAGTCACTATACTATATTTACATTGCTCCTGCTTCCTAATTTTGAATTAAATAGAACTGGTATATTCTTTCTGGAAATATATTTAAAAACTATTTAAAAAAATTAAAAATCAACACTATTAAAGATACACTTGCTGGTTTGATTGGGCACGGTCCGTATAGTTACCTACTTGACCTCAGAGAAACTTTAAACAAAACTCAAGTTTCCATCTAAGTCTTATCCGTAGAGCCGAGTTTACAACTGAAAATGTCCCAGGAATAGTTGTTGCCTATATGCATACGTCATTTGGTAACTAGAAATTATTTTAAAAATATGAAAATTTAATAATATTATTTGGGACCTAAATTTCTTCCGAGTTAGAATGGTAGGTAACTCTGATTGGCATGTGCACCGTTTCTGCACTGAACACCGAAAATTGGTAGAATGTGCCATATCGGTGATGCAGTGCATGTAAAGATCACTAAGAGCAGGGAAGGGGGTAGATTTCAAGAACGTCATACATGAGGAAAACTTGATAGCAGCAATTAACAGAATATATTTATGTGAGAAGTTTTCCTATGCAAACACTGATACGCCATTGCATTTCAAGTTCTCTGCACCCTTCCCGACAAGGAAGTCATAGAAATTTCAAATGGGGTGGGGCGGGGCGGTTGCGAAATAACATCATACCCCCTCTAGTAATGGTATCGAATTTCATATTACAATATACAAACACTGTACATGTATTATTCTTTCATCATGTACATGTCGTCGGACCACTACTCAACTATAATATTAAGCTCTTAAGCCTTCGGCCCTGTTGCATAAAACTTCAGTGTGACATAAATCTCCGCATAAGCTATGTCATTGACAATTTACGTTTAAGTCGTGATTCGGGGATTTATGTCATGAATAATGACATAAATCATGACATAAAAGTTTTTTGCAACGGGGGGCCTGGAAACATTGTTTGATGCTGATTATGTCCTTGAATTTCCTTTTCTTTTTGTGTTTTCATTATTACGTTTCGGCACTGGAAATAACATTAGGTCTAAGTCTTTTTGTCAATGAAAGATCATCCCATTCGACGTCTCTTGCCCATTTACCCGATTATGCGAGCGAAAGAAGCCTGCGACCAAAATGTTGACACTTAATTATAGTAATTTCGTCATCGAAATATATGAGATAGGAAAAGACCACCTCGCTGCCCGAATATGAAGTGCCTGTTGACTGAATTTTGGTAATTCCAAAAATTTCGGGGGGGGGGGGTGCCTTGTCAGTCCTAATGCATAAGACAGGATCTGATCTTGAAGAAAATAGACTATATTCCATAGTTCCTGTAGGTTTCTTTTACACAACTGTTTAGCCATTTTCGCGAAAAAAAATCCTAGAGGTGAAAGTCCGAAGCGCACACCCAAGATCACCAACCGCGATATGTCCGCAATGTGCACGAATCATAGGGCACGGACAAGTACGACTAAGGAAGGGAGGATGATAGAAAATGAAAATCAAAGAAATATATAAGAAAGAGAAAAGGATATAGAAAAGGAAAAACGAAGAAATATACAAGGGAAGAGAAGAGGACAGATTAAAATGAATGAGAGCTGACGACTTAGACTCTTTCACCAGAGCACTTCTAGGATTTTTTTCGCGAAAATGGCTAAGCAGTTGTGTAAACAAAATATGCGCGAGCTACCTAACTCCTGTCAGAGACTAACAGAATTACTCTAGGCTCAATACTGTATGCAATATAAGGAGAAGTATGTGCCTGCAGACTATGCCCACACTTCACACGCTGGTCGAAGACTCCCTTCTTCTTCTTCTGGAAAAGTGCTGCTTCAGAGAACTCAAGTCTATTATTTCTATTATTTGGACCAATGCTATTGTGTAAGTGCACTAACCGTACTTAGATAAATCAGGACTGCCGAAGCAGCGTAAGTGCTCATTTGTCGTATTTTAGTGACCCATTCTCGAGCGCTGTGTCCACAAGACAAATGAGAGTGAAATGGCATTATCTTTGATTTTAGCTCAAGTCTTGTGTCCTGTCTTAGGAGTCCTGTGTTGCCCTACAGGAAATTCTACCAATGTCGTGAACCTGGTGAATGCTGCTAGCGATGAAGGGAGTCACCATCCAATCTACATGGTGGACCAAGGGAGGATCACCCCTCATCGCCCAAGTAGGTGAGAAGTCCTAGCATCATATGATTTTCTTGAAACTAAATCATATAAATACTCTTTTACCGATTGACCATCGCTCTTCGATTCCTACCCCCATCGCTGCCCCACGTCCCTCTTTCTCTCCCTCTCCCTCCTTCTCTCCCTCTCCCTCCTTCTCCTCCCCTCCCACCTCTCTCTCTCTTTTCCTGTCTTGTCCTAACCCGACGTCCTGTGTCATGCAGAAGGGCGTAAATAGATGCGCGGACAATCATGGATGCCCAACCATGGATGTTTTCTAGGAAGACACCCATTTAAAAATATTGTTATGTGACTTAGTACATCCGGTGTAGCGGCACATACGGTTCTCCGGCAGATATCGTTCTACCTCGGAACCATATCTGCCGGGTTTGACGTTTGCAGATTTGGTTCCCCGGCGGATTTGGTTCCACGGCGCTGCAGATAAGGTGTATTGTATATTGGCAGATTTGTACGAGACACTCCCGTGCCTAATAGACCTGTTTACTAAGTGATTCAAATTTATGGATGTTTCTTTCCTGGGGACCTAGTCAGTGGCGTATCCAGGGGGTGGCGCAAAAAACTAGCAAAAAAAAAAGTTGTTCATTAAATAGGCTTCAAAACAAGCCATTTCGGAGATGCAATCTGAGCATGAGCAGATAAAGGTCATCTCTACAAAATTCTAAAACCCACTGACACTAATATTCGATATGTGCTCATGAATGTCATATAATCATTATTTAATTATGCACTAATGGTGCATTCCATGACATCCAGGTGGAAGTATTCTTTTTAAAGGGGGAAACAAAAGCTATTCATGAGGCACCTCTATCACTCCCAGAGTTATTTTTCTGAAGTGCACATAAAGGGACCCTCCATGTCTCCCCTCCCCTCCCCTTAGACCCCTCCCCCAGGACGGCGATCAATAATACCTGGCGCCCCCCCCCCCCCCTATTGGGAAATCCTGGATACGCCCCTGCTAGTAACGAGGTATTCCATTAACCTGTTATTAATGAATGAACTACAATACTTGGAATCACTTTGCATACATTATTTGTTGCTATGTCTATAGGTACGGTATCTGCCGGGGTTGGAACATGATCCGCCGGCAGATAGTGTTCTTGGCCGTTTTTAGAACGGTATCTGTCGATCCCCGTATCTGCCGCTACACCGGCCACGAAACACAGGCCACGAAACACAGGCCACGAAACACATTCAACTGTCAACTAGGTAGATCTATAACTCAACAAGCAAAACAAAATTGACAAAATAATCATGTTCGCGACCTTCTGCCAGGAAAGGAAACGATGTCTTTCCTCTGACCCTCGATTATGCATATACTCCAGTCACACCAATTTTAATCGATAAATCTAGGTCATTCGGGGTCATGTATTTTTCAATTTTTGATGACGGTGTCGTCGGTATGACTGGGGGTATTCAGGGCTGATGGTCAGACCTCGCCGATAACGATAACTAGATTTCCATTAAAGGTTCACCCTACTATGTTGTTTTTACGTGTGAGCATGCATGCTCGTGTATGTTGATAATAGTAGTGCAGCTGTAGGGTGCATGAAACTTTAATTGAAAATTTCATTATCGATACCGTTATCGGTGAGGCCTGACCAGCCCTTCTCGTATGGGAAGTGAGTATACTCGTGACTTATTGGTTTTCTTTCAACTGTTGCAACCCCGGGGAAATCTACTGGCACAACGGGCAATTAGTGTATTTTTCGAGGGTATGTAACACTGATAATCACCGTTTGAAAAGATTATCTTTAATGAAAACAGCAATTCTCTACAGTTTTCTTCTCCATCTTTCGGATATTATTTATTTCAGTGTTATTTCCCCCGGATGGCCTATATCGTCTGTGGTTGAAAGACAATTTTTCAAGAGGGCCCTCAAAAGTTGTTTCAACGCCTTCATTAGGGCAGCTGGGCTGAACCGGGGTAATAATGCAAAGCTCTTTGGAAGCGCATAGAGACATTGATAATTATGTGATATGCGCTATACAAGAACTGAGTATCATTATTATTGTTATTCAGAATTTTGTAAATGGGGTGGGGTCCAATCCCCCCGCCCCAAAATAATAAGTACAAAATCTCTGACAAGCGAAAAAAAGTGCCAGAGAGATAGACAAAAAATGAAATCAGGATCCGCCTGTGCTGTATGTCCAAACGATTTGAGATCTCATGTTCGTTAGCAAGCTGATTGTATACACGGTTTTACATTGAGTACAATTAATTTAAAGCTACATGATTGTAGGCCTACCCTAGGTTGAAACCAGGGGCGGATCCAGGATTTTGTATAAGGGGGGGGGGGGGCACAAATGCAGGTTTGTCAACGTTTGGAAAGGGAAGACCCTGGATCCGCCCATGGTTTCAACCTAGGGTAGGCCTACAATCATGTACTGCAGGGATGAGCCCTCAATAATTGACACTCCCAAAACACACATAATCATTGCATTTAATATTTAGATCAGTGGCGGATTTAGGGGGGGTGGGGCAATTTCGGCCCGTGCCCTCCCCCCCCCCCCCCTTGAAAGAACAGTATAGATTGTGCCCCTCTTTTTGGATTTGTGACCCCACCCCCATTTTAGACGTGATAACTCTTTTCTTTTCTTTTTGCTTGTCGGAAAATTTTCGGAGATTTGTATACCCCCCCCCCCCCCATTTTACAAAATCCTGGATCCGCTCTTGATTTAAATAGTTGTCGCCAAAACAAAATAAGATAATTATGAGGTTTTAAATGAGCTGTATTTAATGAGTTTTATATTCAAGAATTGACACGAAAATTACTGTAGTTTAAGAAGAGGTCTTCTATTTACATGTTACTTTAAAATCTGTAATCTCATCCAACTCCAAGAATGTGCTTCGCATCCCCCGTTAATTTTATATCATAAAAGAGTAATTAATTTGCTTTCCAATTGTAACTAATTGTTTAGGTTTCCAGGGTCACGCATCAATGAACACCATTGTCTTCAAAAATTTGTGCAAAATTCCAGTTGGTTCACTTTCTTGTCAAACACAATAGGCATGGTTTGGGTTGAATGGCTTTGTCAACTAGCTTGGTTGCTCTTCATGGCCATCCGTAAGGAAGCAAATCTCATTATGATTACTTTTAAGCCTTAACAAAAAGTCTTGTGAACTTCACAAAGCGTGGAACGAGTTGTTAGTCATAAACTTTGACAAAAAGAGTGAGATCTTAAGAAAGCACAATGAACATGTTCGTTTGTATTGAGTGTTGCAGGCATCTTCCGTTGATTTTCAACTAAAAGCTGACATTTTTGAAAATAATCAAAGTAAAATCTTGAATGACACGTATCAGTTTTTTATTTTCCTTCTTTATACTCTTTGTCTTTGATTTGCGATTCTTTTGGTTCGCACTGATTTTATGGCATGCATGCAACCTTGTTAAAATTTGCGGAGACTGTCTTCTTTGCAAAATGATTCCTATCTGAAAAGGGTCTTATAAAGCAAAACTCCTGAATCATGGGTGAATAACATCTCATTAACACAAATTTGAAAAAGAAATTTATCTACAATGAGAATTGGAGCACCCAGGCCATTTCACAAAAGGCATCTCCTTAACATCATGCCCATTGTGTTTTACAAGAAAGTGAACCAACTAGGTTTTTGTACAAAATGTTGAAGACAATGGTGTTCAGTGATGCATGATCCTGGAAACTTAAATAAGTTAACTTTGGATAATATGAATTACTCTTTCATATGGTATGGATTCCATTGGTAGCATACACAGTTCATTTACAGGAATTTGTCAAAGTTGGGTTTCCTTTTTTAACGCCCAGCACAGTGTAAGCCAGTTGTGCCAGATTTGGGTAAAACCGTGATAACTTTAGTATCATATGCGAACATGAGCCAAAATTTAATGAAACCTTACTTTTAAAACCCTATGAGAAGACTGTTTTCATCTGCTTCAATATGAGGGTAAGGATAATGCCCTGATCATAAAATTAAAGGATGGTCAATGTTTTGTCGATGTTGGTGGTAAAGAAAGGGCATGTTTTGTAATGAAATGGTTTACTTGGAATCGAAATGAAATCGAAATTTTTTATGCATTTTTCAGAACTGCCATTTCTTTTAAGAACAAAGCGGACAGAAAGGTGATATTTTTTATGAGAGTATGCTTTCCATTGTCATCGAATGGATATACAAGGTAGAAAGGGCTCATAAGGTGGGAAAAATCAAGATTATGGCAATTTCATACCTCAGGAGGGGCCCCTTTTTCATCACAGGAGGGGAACTCTGAGGGATATTTATTGATTTTGGAAATTTGGGGGCGTATGCCCCTGCCACCAATTGAGATTGATATTAACCCGTCTTTTATGAATTGCTGATTTAATGCATGTCATCACATGCGGGAATTTCACGTATCATATGTCTTAAAGCTGGTATTTCCCTTACGTCATGTTCGCATGTGATACTAAACGTTTTCACGGTTTTACCCAAATCTGGCACAACTGAGTTTTTACATGTATGGACGGATGCCACCAAGGTATCATTTAAAAACATAATACTTCTAGTTTATGGAAAATAGATAATCATTGTCATAGAGTACATAGTGTGTTCACAATAATCCTTTGTTTTAAGGTTTCGTTTTTCTTTGACGCACTGTATACTTAAAATATTAAAACGAAAAGGAAGGAAAGAAACATAAAAAGCACCCTCCCACCCCCCCCCCCCATCCAATCTAACACCCCTTAGCCTCCATCCCGCCTCCCCTTAAAAAATGAAAGAATAATACAAATAATATGCAACTTACAGTTCGGAATTATATTGTTATTATGCAGACTTCGCTTCTTTTTATGCACGCTTTACAAAATGTGTCAATTTCCGATAATTTATGCATATAAATATTATGTGAATTATATGCACTCAAGAAATCTGTATTGTGAGACAAAAGAAAACGCATTTACTCTTCATCTGCTATTTTGCGCTGTGTTACAGATATTTATGCGTACAATTCTTCACAATTTCCAGCGCTCAGGAAAAAATATCGCATTTAAATTGTACAATTTCTTTGAAAAAATTGAGATATGAATACGGGTCTTTTGATTATAAACCATCACTCTATTTCAACATGGAATTTAAAAAATACAGGATACTGCTAAGCCATTAAAGGATATCGAGCGGGAGTGGGGGGGGGGGGGGGGGGCTCTTTACACCTGTCTCTCTTTAGCTATATAAAAGGTTGGAGGAGTTCCCTTTCCGATTATACAATAACATTCTGATAATGGAATTTTAGAATTTCATTTTGCGTATTTCCTGTATTTAGAAAAAACTAATAACAACCTGGGCATAATCGTAATATCACTGAAGGGGGGGGGGGGGGGGGTCTCTTAGGATGGGATTTACGATGACGGGTGTGCCCAAATCATAAGGCTATTTACAATATATTTTACTGTGCCGTTGGGCCTAGCTTCAAGGCTCAATTCCATCCAACCTCAGATTGGTGCTCAGACATTTGTTCGAGCGACAATTACACCGCGCTTTATTTCATCAAATATATGGTTAAAGTTAGGGTTGCAATTGGTTTTCACGTTAGGGTTTGGTCTAGGGTTGAAGTAAGGAACGTGGTTAGTGTACGATATTGACCGGGTCCGGGGAGCAATTAGTGTCAATTGAGCGTGTGTCGTACAACCATTCAGATTGGACGATTCAGAACTACCATTGCGGAAGTTTACAAACATATCCCGTCGGAGCATTAATATTTTCGGCGCCGATATCGCACGGACGATCATTCCACTCATACCCGGCCTCGGTCGAATGATATGCCACGCAGTCTTGACTATTGTCCCAATTGTTCGGTTGTCCGCTCTCCCATTGGATGAAGTCATAACTCGAGCCGTCACTCCACTGCCAATTGTCTTCTGTGATCCTGTCGTGAAGTCCGATCCATACCCTGACGAGATTGATCGCCTGAGATGAGGAGGAGTGTGAAGAGACACAATAAGAATATGCATATTAGTACGGCGGAATAGCTCAAAAATTTGGCTGAATTGTGCACTTTTGTCTAAAAGCACAGAAACTGGTATATGTTGTTGAATGGTACAAACTGAACAATATTAGATATGGAAGCACTTCCCCAAAATTATGGGGTAACTTTGAAGGAATTTGTCATTGAAAAACCTGCTCATGTAGATAACTAGGATCACCTAGATATTTGGACACTACCTTAAAGCTCCGAATATCACTGTGTTAGCGCAAAGGTGGTAACCTTAAGACTTACTAGAGCGTGTCTATTTTGGTCGAATTGTACATAGGGCATGTGCAGTACAAAGTACTAGGTCTGGGTACAGAAAGACAATGAAGACACAAAGGCTGTAATAGGTATTCAGAATGATTCGCGTAAATCGTTGATGTTTATAAGAGCAAGTCATTTTAAGAAGTGACGAAACCTCGGTCACAAATACCATTAAGAACTGCTACGAACGCCGTACTAACGATTTTTAGACCATTTCGTAAGATCTTCTCAAGAAGGCCGTACGAAACCAGCGTTCGTAGACCGTTCGTAGACCGTTCGTAAGTTCGCAGCCTGGTCGATGGTCCTGTCCAAGATTTCTTTTCAACGTCGTACGAAACCCCTTCTTCGTAAGGCGGCCGTACGAACGTCGTAAGAACATCTTAAGAACCACAGAAGATTTTGTAGGGTCCAGAGACAATTCTAGAAGCCTTAAATTCTTACGATAAACGTGAGAATGCCGCGCCGCAAGTTGTTCATAGAGGGCTCTCGCGGCGTTCGTAAGAACGCCTTACAAACGGAGATCCGTACGGCGCTCTTACGAACGATTCTTGGCGTTTGTAAGGCGTTCGTAAGGTGCTCGTAAGGCGTAGGTACATAATTTGTGCAATTGTCGAGTTTTAGGGGTGATAAAGCCAAACGCACGTTCAAATCCTCAAACTTTCAACAGTCACAGAATTTTCGATAGTACACGGTAGCGCCTTTTTGCAACCCGACAAAACATACAAAAATTCGTAAGATGTTCGTACGAATGACTTGAGAGTGCCGTGAGTTGCACGTTCGACAATATTGCCGTAATTCTGACGAAAGAATCACTCAAGGCATTCTTACGAAAAAAGTACGAACTCTAGGGCCATTGTATAACCGAAAATCTCGTTTCTCAAGAAGGTCTTAAGTTGTTCTTGCGAATTAAACGGCGTTCGTACGAACTTCTTACGAAGGCCGTAAGAAGCTATGCCCCATCTACGAATCTTTACGAACTCCAGAATTCTTAAGAACAGTGAGATTCCTACGAAAGCATCGTTCGTACGAACCTTTGTGACCGTAGACTATGGCATTCTATTCCAAACCTTCCACATAAACAAGCAATTGTTTGTGGTTCCTGAGATAAAATAGGGACCTATAGTATTATGAGGCAAGAGAGGAAATAGAAGAAATGGGGAAAATGAAGAAGAGGAATTACGAAACAAAATATTATATTAACAGACAGGGAAAAGAAGAACCATCATGACTTCATAAATAATAATATTGGAAAACCGAGCACGACAATTGAGAAAGAGGCCTCTTAAGAAGAATACGAAGCTGAATAAACTGGTAAATCACAAAAGCTCCCTTCTTTAAAATGCCCCCTCCAACTACCCCGCTTAAGGAATTTTGCATAAGGAGCCAGTTTGTTCAATGCACTACATAGTAATGCTCAGACGTGTGTATCCCTTTATAAGTTTTTTTTTTTAATATGCAAAGCTTTAAATCTTCACTCAATGGAATTATAACGTTACTATTCAAATATGTACGTTTTATAATACTATTAATTCGCTCTCCATTTTGTAATTTACCATAAAACCTAATTATTATGTATTTTGTATTTTCATGTAGAATGATTTGTTAAACTGCAGGGCGCCTTTGGAAAGCCTTTTGCATAACTGAACAGGCCACCCCTGCAGTATAAACTAAAGAAGACAAAATACATTAACAACTAGAAAGGCCGTCAAAGGCGGCAGACCCACGCCTTAGCGGAGCTATTATTCTTGAAACTGCAGATATATTTTTACTGGTTGGTTCCCCTGTCGTGTATAAAAAAAGTAAACCCAATATAGGTTTTGTTTTGTTGCGATTATTTTTGTAAGCAGTAGCCATTCAAAGGGGATAACAAGAGGCACATCTACCCCCCCCCCCCCCAATAAATTTTGCCATATCCAGGTCATAGCTTTGTGTGTCCCCACCCTTGAAAAAATTCTTCTGAAAAAGATATTTTATTATTGAAACATCTCTCCCCTAAAAGTAATTGATTAGACATGTCAGAGAGCGTGGCGTGGTGAGGAAAAAAATGTTAGCAATTTGTATTCAGTGTTCAGTCATGTAAGTGTTAGTAAATGTATTCATGTTCTATCTTTAAATTACATTGCAATTGGGGTTGTTTTTTTTTTCATCGGGCTTGGATAAAATAAATATGACGACAAAATAAGTTGGATCTCGACTTCAAAATGACATGCATGCGAGGCACAGAGCTTACTCACTCAGCTCAGTCACCACCCATCAACAAAGTCAAAGTGGATACTGGCGTGCATGTATTCGGCGAACCTCGATCAGCCACCAAATTTTGCAAATCCACACAAATTAAAAAAATATACAGTTTTTGTATATATTTTACAACTACGAAATCCACTCAAACAGACATAAATGAGTTATAAACTAACTCAAATCTCAAATGACAGGACCGTTATAACCCAAAGAAAAAAGTTCAATCCTACTACAGTCAGCCAGGCACAGGCACTGTACTCCCTGGGGTTATGTACTCCCTAGCCCGACCAGATCGCCGTCACTTCGCGACAGCGCTGTGTATAGTTATGTATGTACAGCTAGCTACACAGCCCACTCACTCAGATCAACACACGCGAACGCTCGCGAGTGCGATAGACTCACTCACGTCGAGCAAACTCACCAGATTTTCACCGAAAACAATTAAAATCACGTACTACACGTCCACCAGGATAAAATAAATCACAAAAACTTCCACAACAAAGTGGAAAGAACCGGGGAAAATAAACAGAAATGCACAGAAGATAAGAAATAGAGGAGAAGCCGTAGGGCTAGGGTAGCCTGAATCTAAATGAATTTGTAGATAAAAAAAGGTATCGCGCGCAATCCCTTGTTGCTGGGATACGTTGGCTTTGAATATTCATTGCAGGCTCGTACGGATTTGAAGTGAAATGGCAAATAATGGGTCTAAAAGTCTTCTAAAATTCATAAACCTGAAATAGACTTTTGGTGAGACGAAGTAATGAGTGTTTTGATTGGCCAAAATATTTCTGCATCTACAGGCGAAGTTTGAGGTCATCAATCTTTCTAGTTTCTTTCCTGTCACTATCTGAACTGAAGTTCCTATACTTTACTATAGGGTCAAAACTTCAAGGTCACACAGAATGTGCAGGGGTCAACCAATCATCACCAAAATCTAATCGATTCTTTCCTGTCACTTTCTGAACATTCCCTGAAAATTTGGTGCAAATCCGTTCACCCGTTCTCTTGTTATCTTGTACACAAACAAACAAACAAACAAACAAACATACATACAAACAAACAAACAAACAAACAAACAAAAAACAAACAAACAAACAAACATACGGAGCCCTTTACATAACCCTGCCGATTTCATCGGCGTGGGTAAATATGAATTTCGTAAATATCATCATTATACAAAGGATGGTAATAAATCATAATGTGTATCAACATAATTGGGGCCACTGTAGCGTTGTTGATAGAGGCAATCCGGGCAACTCCCCCCCCCCCCCCCCCGACAATGGGGAATTTGAACGCTTCTGTAACTAATTAAAATATATTCTGCAATTTCTTAAAATATATACAAGTGTATGATTATTGCATGAATAAGAAAGAATCAAAGCACTTTTAATCAAGATGGAACAAGGCCATTTTTTTTCTCGCTCGCTCTGCTCGTTTGCGATTAGATACTGTTGTATGATTTTATTGTGCCAATACTAATAAAATTAAAATGGATCAAAAAATAAAAGGAGGTTATGTGTTAAATTAAATTATGATTGTAATGTAAATTGTGGAAATATGAATTGGAGGTACAGCTGATGTTCCACCCTCCCTTTACCCACGCAAATTAGGGCCTGGAAAAGCAATTTTTTTTCTGGATCACCATCGGCTCAGATATTTGCCCCTCGTGAAGATACGCCACTGACAGCTATTCAAAATCGGAGAAGAGGGTCGCTATTCATAATCGGAAAAGAGGGTCGCTATTCATAATCGGAGCAGAGGGTCGCTACTCATAATTGGAGAAGAGGGGCAAACTGGACGGGAGTAGTCCACTGCCTGATCGGTCTGACGATAATAGCCGATGAAGCTACATTATATGACATCAGCCGATAGAGGGCCGATATTGTACACGATAATTGAGCCTTTTTTCCTCGGGGTTGCGCGATTCACCGGGCGGTCGTGATCACTGGGGCCGCTACGCTAGTGGGGCGGGGGCGGCGGTCGGGGGGGGGGGGGGGAGGGGGGTAATAAAAAAAAGACTAGACGGGAGGGGAGGGGAGTCACAAGGGGGCATAATTATGCATCGCTATTTCCATATAATGGTGCCGAAGTTTTTGAGGTGCCGTGGCTGACGAAGAGAACGTAATAATATAATTGGGGGAGAACCGGGGCATATTCATAATCGGAAAAGAGGATCGCTATTCATAATCAAAGAAGAGGGTCGCTATTCAAAATCGGAGAAGAGGGTCGCTATTCATAATTGGAGAAGAGAGTCGCTATTCATAATCAAAGAAGAGGGTCGCTATTCATAACCGGGGAGGAGGGTCGCTTGTCATAATCGAAGAAGAGGTCGCTATCCTTAATCGAAGAATAGGTTAGCTAGGTTAGGATTATTTGTAAAAAAATGGAATATGATTTTCATTGTTCAATGAAACACTCAAATATGAAAGAATCAAATTAGCAAACAAAATTATATTGGATGTGAGACACCCCACTGCTGTGTAGAAGCAATATGGCGAGGGCGATGAAACAAATACACCCCAAGCTTAGCCAGGCGGGCAAAAGAGGGCCATGCCCCCTCCCCCCCCCCCCCCCCCCCCCCCCCCCCCCCCCCCCCCCCAGTCAGCCCCTTAGAAAAAAGGCGAGAGCGAAAAAGCGGAGGAAGTGAGATAAAAAAAGCCTAAAAAGGCCCAATCCACCGTAAACTAAATATTTAGTTTACGGTGGATTGGGGGAGAACCGGGGCATAGACCCCTTAAGAAATCAAAACACCATATAAAAAAAGAGATCAAATTTCTACCCAAATTTGACATGAAAAGAAGGAAAATGTTTCTGGTTATTTGCCAAATGAGCATAACAACACCATGGCCAAGTATTAACATAAAGTGTTCCCCAAACCCTCCCCATTTTGACTTTCTACTTGATACGAACCTCACATTCTTAATTTGATTGCAGTTATCTCAAATATGCATGCTCATTAACGAATTTGAATGACCGCAAAGACGGAATTGTTACGAATGGACGAATTTGAATGACGATTGACGAATACCATTGCTCATTGTTTTAAATTGATTGGCGCAATTTGCAATTTGATTGCTGAGATGTTGATTTTGAGCGGCCACAGACGAATTTGAATTCTGCTTTGTTACCGCGATCGCATTTCGGGCGAAATTGATTGCTCGAAACGTTAAATTGATTGGAGAAAGTTTGAAATTGACCGGGAAAACCTATAATAATATTCGCATATAAATCATTTAAAATGCACGGGGGTATCCCCGCCCCTTCCATAAATAAGACGACTCTGCATCATAAAACCGTCGCCCTTCTTGATACCTCTTTATAAACGATAAAGATAATCTTTGCGTTTCTAGCTTGACACTTTCTAATTTATTCACATGGGTAATTCGAAGTCTAAACCCAATGATAGTTGTTATCCTTTTCTCTCTTCTATTAGAACAGGCAGCCGAAATCATCATCGATTCTGTCTATTGCGTCTTTCAATTTCGGGGGACGATCAACCGAGTTGATTTACCATTTTGAATTGTAAAACTTTTCATTCTAGAGCACTTCAAATCCTCAAAATTGTGATGAAGCCTTAAATTATTTATACATTCCCCCATTTTTTTCAAATTTCTGGAGGACTTGTCATCAAGTCCATCCCCGAATAAAGCTCCTGAAAGTAGTAATATTTCACAGAATTATTTCACATAATTAGTGCACAGGCCTTCATTCATGTTGAAAAGAAATTTCATGATAATGTTTTAGCCTATTGACTATTGTGAAGGGCGCTGGTTTAGGTAGGCTTAAACGTGGAAACTTTCCTTCCGATAATCAACAATCAAACAATTCTGCAGTCCCAGAAACATTTCGCTAAAAATTTGCACAAATTTTTGTCAAGCACCATAATCGAAATGTTGTAATTATTAGTTTTACGACATTTTCCAACCAAAATTCCAGGCGTTTTAAGACGAATCAAACGTCAGGATGACATTGTTTTTAGAAATGATTGTCAACTCTAAATAACGTAAGCCTAGCAGCAAGTCAATAAGCGCATTTCATCTAATATCTCTGTAAAACTTTTCGTCCATTAAGGATTCGTCCTGAAAATACTAGAACCTCACGGCCGTAACTGGAAGTACCGAGTTTCTAATTGAATTGATTAGGGTCGTGGTACTGACTCCCATCTGGTAGGGTCTGATTTTTTTTACATGCGATTTATTGTTTGTTGAACTGTACAGGAATTCCATTACAATTTAGCCCAAAATTCCCTCAAAATTGCGTTTTTGAAAGTACTTCCGTTGTTCAGAATGGAATCCTTAACACATGTGCCAAATTTGGTGCTAAATCTCGTTTCGTAGAACTATGTGTCTTATTTTATTAACAATGAATCAAACGGGGTCTGCATCATTCCTGAGAAAATATGAAAAGTGTCAAAAACATTTTTTATTCCTATTCACCCGATGTTCTATAACGCCCCCCCCCCCTTTTTACGACAGAAATAGTAGTAGTAGTAGTAGCAGCAGTAGAAGTAGTAGTGACAATGAAATTCATATCATATGAAAGAGTAGTGCATAGTTTTTTCCAGTGGTAACTTGTTTAGGTTTCTAGGGTCATGCATTACTGAACTCTATTTTCTTAAAAATTTTGTGCAAAAATGTAGTTGGTTCACTTTCTTGTGAACACAATAGGCATGATGTTAAGGAGCCTTTTCTGAAATGGCCTAGGTGCTCCAATTTCCATTGTGGATAATTTACTTTTTTCAAATTTTTGTTAATTAGATGTTATTTACCCATGATTCAGGATTTTTGTTCTATAAAATCCTTTTCAGATAGGAATCATTTTGCAAAGAAGACAGTCTCCGCACATTTTAACGAGGTTGCATGCATGCCAAAAAATAGTGCGAACCAAAAGGTTTGCAATATCCCAAAGAAATGCAAATCAAAGACAAAGAGCATAAAGAAGGCAAATCAAAAAGTCATACGTGTCATTCAAAATGTTACTCTCCTGATTTTCACAAATGTCAGCTTTTAATTGAAAATAGGCGGAAGATGCCTGCAGCACTCAAGACAAACGAACATGTTCTTTGTGCTCCCTGAAGATCTCACTTCTTCTTGGTAAAAGTTTATGACTAACTACTTGTTCCATGCTTTGTGAAGTTTCTTTGGTTAAGGCGCATCATTATGAGATTTGCTTACTACTGATGGCCATGAATAGCAACCAAGCTAGGTGAGAAAGCCGTTCCACCCAAACCATGCCTATTGTGTTTTACAAGAAAGTGAACCAACTGGAATTTTGCACAAATTTTTGAAGACAATGGTGTTTATTGATGCGTGACCCTGGAAAACTAAACAAGTTACCATGGGCAATGGTTGGAAAGCAAATTGATTACTCTTTCATATGATATGAAATTAAACACCGGTAAATATATAGTCCACTTGTAGGGAATTTTCAAACTTTGGTTTCCTTTTTTTAAACGCCCAGTATAAATGGTAGTACAATGTAGTAGATTAGTGGTGGTATTAGTAGATAACTAGAGAGTTTCAAATTTATAAAAACTACATTATTTAGAATATCTGCGAAGATTTCCATTATTAGCACTTTCCTATTCTTATTATGAGAGAGAGAGAGAGAAAAAAAAAACAATCAAGCACAGAATTCTATCAGGTTTTAGTGATGATCTCTTTCTTTACCGAGACTGTAAGAAATAGGGGTACTCGTTTTCCCGAAGATTCGTTTTCCGAAGGTTTACAATTCTGATAATGAAGTAGAGTCCATTTTTCGAAGGCTCGTAATTCCGAAAATGAAATAGGTTACATGATTCCAAAGGTAATTCCGAGAAAAAAAAATTATACAGGGTTCTATTGCATTTGGAATTATGAATTTTCCGAATTAAGAACCTATTTCATTTTCGGAATTAAGAACCTTCGAAATTTTGAACCTTCGGGAAAACGACAAGTGACTAACAAAAAAGTCCAACTGTAAATGCATACCACTTTACTGCGGAGAGTTTCATAGAGGACCGCCAAAAAGTCCATCTCCTCTTGAGAATGGATTGATGTGAGATGTCCCAGGCTGATGTGTGAGTCGGCAACTTCGGTGCAAGGTACGGAAAAACTCCTGCAATGTATTTCGGCACCGTTCCAAGTAATGTTCTTCACCGAGAAATACCTAGGGGTGGCGAATCATGTTTTAAAGACAAGGCTGAGTTATGGTTAAGTTGGGGGGAAATGTGAGTTTTCTCTTTCTTTTTAGGTCAGTTTGGAAGTATATCATAGAAGAAATGTCTCCTGAAAAGAATTGCACTTCAAATGTCTTCATATTCGAAATATGATCCTGGTGATGAGAAATGGACAAAAAGTTAGGACTATTTAACAGTCATGCCATATGTGTGTGTATAGTCTCATATATACATTTTTCTGTGTGCAGTGCATGTGACTTTCATACGATCGGATGAATTTCTTCTCATTTTGATGTTTCCAAAAAGCCAGTGTAAACGATTCTTATATACTAATAATCAACCTTACCTAATTGCTTCCACAATGTAATCACATGACCAGAACTCAAATTTATCTTTAAACTTTGAGAGGGTAACCTCGGTCAAAAAATAAATTGTTTCAATAGCATCACAAAAATCATACAAAGAGGTAAAAAAGAAATTGGATGAAAATCGGACAACTAATAATAAATTTCAGATTTTTTTAATGACACGAAAAAATGATTTCATTTCATTGAAACAAAAAAGAAATCCCACGGTGCACAAACACACAAACAATGACAAAACTCAGTAGAAAATCTACCGCTTTTGTTTACTATTTATTGAGATTCCTAAAGTTTAAATTTGATATTTTGTGGGGCTGTGAGGTAAAGACGAATCCAAGAAGCTAAGAGGTTCATTTTAATTCAATTCCATGCCTTTTGGGGGGAAAATTCACCGGAAATTTGCAAAATACATTTATACAGAAGAGTAGAAAAAGAAAAGGCAATCGACACACTTGAAAAGACACACACAATTTTTTAACAAAAAGCAATTAACAAAAAGAAATAAAGGAAAATATATGAGGGAAAGTAGAAAATGAGGCGCGTGGTCATAAATTATATCAAATATCAAATAGCAATTATAAAATATGGAATATTAAGATAACAAACAAAATCAAATTTCAAATATTTTATGTTGATGGTTTAATATAAATTATATGAAAGGCAACACAAATCAATAAACACATCGATAATGTCAAATTACTTGTTAGGACAGCAAGATCATCAAAGAAAATAAGAATTATTATATTTATTTTAAAACATGGAAATTCATAGATAATTACTGTTTATGATTATACTTTGCAATTGATTTCGAAAATTTTATTATGCATAATGACGGATTTTGTGATCCATATGCCTCATAAAACGCAAAAGTTTATGTATCCTGACGTTATTTGAAAATAAAACACTGCTTTTGATTAATCTAAGATGACACTGAAAAGAAAATTCGCAGTGAGAACAAACAACGTTACTTTTTCATAGTAAACCACTCACTACTTTGTCAGAAAGCGGGTAGGAAGGGATTTGTTTTCACCCCCCCCCCCCCGCAAAAAAAAAATGCAATTCGCCTGACCTACCACGTAGACTCTCTCTGCAGGCCAGTGGGAGGGGGAAGGGTAGATGAACAATAAAAAGAGAATCCAGATGTAATAGTCCTTTTCACTTCCTTCGGTCGGGGGGGGGGGGGATTAGGGGGATATTCCCCAACCCCATTAATCTTTATTTAATGGAGCCTCCCCATTGCTCCAATTAATGCTTCTGCCCCCTAAAACATGATCATGATATATTTAAATAGATGAATAAATAAATCGATATTAAAGTAAAACTTCTGAAGTAAGATTGACGCCTCGAAAACTGTCCCTACCTGTAGCAGTGATCCTGAAATGCAGTCCACAGAGGAGGACACCCACACCCTCCAGCTTGGCAGCCCGGGAGGAGCGGCAGCATCGCGACTGAAGTTACGATGGAGAGGAATACTGACATTCGACACTTCAGAGGCATGTTGTAGGTCCAAGGTTTCGGCTGAAGCTAAAATTCTGACTTTTGTAATTGTAAAGTAAAGAGCTTCGAACCACTGAGTAACAGGAAGCTTGTACAACGTATCGAACTGACGGGGAAGTTATACAAATATTTTTTTTTTGCTGAATCTGATTAATTTTTTAATCGAATGCACTTTATAGAATAGGCCCTACATTACTTCCACAATCGTCTTCGTATAGGCCTACAGCTAGCTGATGTCATCCGAATAATATATACTCAGCTATGCTACAGGTTTGATTGGATATGCTGCTTTATAGCATTCCAACCTGCTTCAAAACACATCCCGTTTCCAAGTAACATTCGTGTCAACGGTTTCCATATTTGGTATCCACTTGCACCCGAAGGACTAGTCCGTGAACGAACTTGAAATATGGGTCAAGATTCAAGTCTGCAGGATGGGTTATCGCTTAGGATATTTTACTCCCTTTTACTTAGTATTCTAAAAAGGTTGACACATTATTCTCAGAATGTCATATTATCCGTATTCTAAAGCGATCTAATGAAATTAACCCCCTCCCCCATTTAAAGCAAAAACCATAATAAAGAAAGAAAAAGATTGAATTTCCAGTCTATTTTCACTCCCTGGGGAGTCACGTTAGTGAATACTTGATTAAGGGTCAACTTCACTCAATTTTCACATAATAATAATAATAATCCATCCACTCCAAATTTTATTAACCGAAATGGAAATTCTTTTTGCCCAATTGATCGTGGGCCCGGCAGCCACTGTGCAGCGCCAGATCGACGTTGCTCTATCCTTTCAATTGTTGAACGCCAAACAAGGTAGCAGCAACTCCCATCTTTTAACGTCTTTTGGTATGACGCGGCCGAGGTTCGAACCCACGACCTCCCGATTGTGAGGCGGACGCTCTACTGACTGAACCAACACATGGACATTAGTAATCACTCCATTTTCGATGGACACGCAATTTCTTGGGCATTTCACCGATAGGAAAAATCAAAAGGAATGACACCAACGGATCGTTACAGTTTCTGTCAACATGTTAGAATTCTGAAAATTGAAAAGCGCTATATATTATATTTTTATATTTGGCGCGCAAAATTAACGAAAACCCTGAAAGAATACTTGGGATTATTCAGCAGTTTAGCAAGGTAATCGGATGTTAGGATTTCTTTCGAATATTGAACCATAGCTTTTAAAATGCTTGTAATAATATGCCCTATATAAAATGGTCCGTTATTTGAAAAATGGTTTCCTCAAGATTCTTTTCATAATTGTTTGCCGGGGAACGTTTAATATGATATCAACTTTATTACACCTAAATTTATTTGGTATACCAGTTTTTGACTAAATTATTATACAGGAAAGGGTACTTTGTAGAAGCCATTTTGAAAGATGGGCACACTGGGCCTCAGGGGCCAAATTTGAGATGGATCAATATCTAGTGCTGCTTAAAACCTATATATTTATCTACCTTTGTGTGCCAAATTTAGTGCTTTTTTATCACAAAATGCTCAGTTAAATCGCTATGCCGCCACACTAGATATGCATAATACATCATCCTAACTATTGGTAGGAATAAGAGTATTCTAAAATATTAACAGTCGTTTCGCTCGCTGGCAAAATCGCAAAAAGCATATCACTGTGTGTTACTCTGCATCCTACCTCCTAAACAATGAAAAAATAAAAGATAAGAATTATTTATGATATGAAACTGGAGAGGTATTGGCCATTCGGGTATGTATACATAAGCGTATATATGAGGCGGGGGGGGGGGGGGGATGGGCTGTAACCCCCCCCCCCCCTCCCGATGATTTTCAAAATTACGATATTCAAAGCAACCACCACTTTATCTTGTTTATATTCGGGCAGCAAGGTGCCACAATATCCACATATTCGGGCAGCGGGGTTCCTGGATAATTATGTAACTTCAGTATGCAACTTCTGTACATTTTCACTACGAAAAGTTTTTTAAAATGGATATGTTGATATTCAAGCATAAGGCGTCAATTCACTGTACAAATTGGCAAATCGGTCATGTCGTTCATGAGTTTGTGACGTCATTCCCTCAAAATTCATCAGTCAATATCTTTACATCAAAAATAAAAAAATATATATATTTTTGTTAGAGAATGTGATGTTCTCATAACTTAAACCAAGTTATATTTAAAGTAATATGTTTTTGCATGTATACACTAATACAGAGTAAGTAGTTTGGGGTCCGCTCGCTTTAACACGCGTTCTGAATTGCGGTCCTTATGACTAGTTATGAATAGTGGTCCTTATGAATGGAGGTCCTTATGAATAGCGAGGTAATTTTTCTATGGTTTGCTCGTTATTCAGAAGGACGGCTATTCATACAAAACCGCTATTCATATAGTCACGCGTTATGGATAGCGGTCCTTGTGAATAAGTAGTCTTTATGAATAGCGGTCCTTATGACTAGCGAGGTTACCGCAATTAATTTGTGAGTTGTGAGGTCATGGAGGGAATGACGTTACAAGCTTATGACATGTTTGCCAAATTGTCAGTGATCATTCTTTACCCTAGTTTTTCATGTCATTAAAAAATTCATAACTTTCTTATTAGTTTTTTGTTGTTGGTATGTTTGTCTTATTTTTCTGCTTCTATTAAAATCAAGTAATTTTTGCACCGGTCTTGCCCTACAAGTCATACCTTACTTAAATAATTATTTGTGACTTCACTGACTGGTGCAGAAATAGTTATAGTTTCATAATCCAGTATGATTTTTCAAGTTGCAAATTCGGATGGGGTTTTCGCCGAGATGCAGATAATTAGTTAGGGGCCTATAGTTTCATCATAGGGTCCATGGTTTATATTCAGATTAATTCCAAATTTTTACCATTTTAAAGCTTCATAATTATTCATGCTGTAAGTCTTATTGCGTTTTATTGGCTTAATACTTATTATTGCATAGATGGCATAAATTAAACAAGGTTATCCAAATTCAACGCTTGGAAACATTTGAAGTAATGATTATTATCAATTATAAAACGGTAAAATACTGCCCCCGATATAGCAGCTGAAGAGCTCCTCGAACGCTGCTGAGATATGTGACGACACACCATGGACCAGTCCTGTCTAAGCAGACGATGTCCCATAACATCTTACACATTTTTCAGAGCCTATTTTGTCATCTCCTCTTCACTTATTTCTCTTCCTTCACTAGCGTCAGTCTTAATGTTAGTCTATTGCCTCACTCTTAACTTCGTGTCTGGTATTATTTTGATGAAAAATGCAGCGTTAAAAAATAAAGGAATCGGTCACTTGTAAACAAAATAAGACGCCATTGTATTTTCAGCTGCTTGCACCGGGGCATGTTCGGCGTTTCAAGAGGGAACGAATACCATCCTGCTATTATTCGGAGGGCTTTTCAATTTGAAAGTGGGGTTTATTTCATTGATCATTGACCCTTCTCCTGTGTATTTACAATCAAACGGTTTTAGCTATCAGAATCAGTTTCACTTTCCCTTTATAATGGTGTGAAATAAGGTCATGTTTAAATACACCAAACTCTTTATAATTTGATAAATAATTGCATTGCAATTACGTTCATTCGTTATAGGACGTCGTCTGCTTAAGCAGGATCGATCCCGAGTGTGACGACATCAAAACATCGCTATATTTCTGGCGAATCCTCGGATATTCCAGATGCTGAGAAGAGCTTTTATTTGTGTTGTTTTTATAATCATCAGATACGCAGTTAACATAAAACTTATACGATTGCCATCTGTAAGCTTCCCAGTTTCTAGTGATACATTAATTGCCATATTTGTGATTTTCTTTGAATACCTACTTTAAAGATAAGGGAGGGAACGGGTCAAAGTAAAAAAAAAAGAGAGTTACTTCTATAATTTCTTGAGTGGTAAACAGGTAGGTCTATGTAAAAACTGATCAGCTGTTCAGGATAAAGTGAGCAAGTTCATTAACAAGAAAAAATTCTCTGCTTACAGAGAAGAAACGATCTGTTGACTAAAAGCAGGAGGAGGAGGAAGAAGGACAATGAAAAAGATAGAGAAAAACCAAAACAATCATAGGCGAGAGAATTAGGGGGTATGCCTACTTCTAGGTTCTAGGACAATGACCCCCTTGGCAATGACCCCCGGAAAACACCCCCGGACAATTACCCCCTGGAAAATTACTCCCAGGGACTACCCCAAGGACAATTACACCTGGAAAACCCCCCGGAAAATAACCCCCAGGGACAACTACCCCCAAGGACAATTACACCTGGAAAATCCCCCCGGAAAATAACCCCCAGGGACAACTACCTCTCCCCCATGACAATTACCCTCTGGAAAATTACCCCCAAGGACAACCAACCTCCCACGGGATAACTACACCCGAGGACAATCACCCCCCCCCCCCCAACAACTACCCCCAGGAAGAAGGACACTTGATTATCTTTAAAATGTTATTTCCTCATGAAATTACATACTCTAACCGTTTTTGATAATTGTTTTTCACAAAATCAATATTTTTCGAAAATAATGTTTCATGTAACGCCGGTTGAAAATCCTGCTCTAAAGTTACAAAATCAAATGAGATAGAGAACATATTATTTACTTTATTTTTAAGCACAGTATACATACTAAGTCTTGAAGGCAAATTTCATTGCGAAATAATTACTGAACCAGAAAAATAATATCTTAATTCAATATGAAATGGATCATGAGATAGATCATGAAAGAGATCTTACACAGGCAAATAAACGATCAGTTGATTAGCAATGTTAAAGAGGGTGCATAAATGATGAAAACTATTTTCTTTGTTGGGCCCCTTTTTCCTTTGGGGAATGTATTGATTTAAAAATCGGGCAAACCTGTACAGACCCTATATGGACACGACCAGTAGGTAGCTGGGTTAGGCTTCTCTCAAGACACAATGATTTTTTATAAAGTGTCAAATTTAGGGTCTGTAGACTACTTTCGACATTTCAAATTTTTTTAGCCTTTTAACCATCGTAATAGATAGTAATCTATATAACATGAATCCTTTTAGCAATCTAGCACATGTTTTTTGTGTTATAATGACGCCCCTCACGTTTCAAATGTTGGCAGACTGCCTGAAAAATTAAAACGCCCACTTTTTCAAGATTCAGCTATTATGGATCACGTACACGGCAGGGGTTACCGGCGCGGTGATACAACCTTTAAACTATGACGATCATGATCATTGGTTTTGAAACCAGAACCGCGAATTATGATACCTTTCTCAATTTCTTTTGTTTCAGTTTCAGTTAAGTTTTTAATGTGTTAAATAATTTTTGCGATAGAGATTGTGCATTTTCCGACAGCAATTTTGAGTGGGGATGTGACACGCCCCCGCCCCCCCCCCCATTCTAGCGACGCCCCTGCTACCATCCCACTCTCACTCTTTCTTGTTCAAAGACGTCAATTTAATCTTAAATACGGATAATCTGTTTAGAATTATCAATGGAGTACTCTAATTAGAAGACGGATACAACTCTGTACTCTCTAAATGTAAAAGAGTGAAAAAGCATTCAAGAGAGAGTGAAATTCCGCTCTCACAAGGAGTTAAATGAGGGACAATCATTTTCGAGTGAAAAAGTGGTCACTATTCAGTGGCGTATCCAGGATTTCCAAATAGGGGGGGGGGCGCCAGGAATTATTGATCGCCGTCATGTGGGAGAAATGCAGAAAATGGAGAAGGGCTGAGATGCAAAATAGTGCTATATAGTGCTATATATTTTTTTTTTACGACGGCCAATAGGGTGGGGGGGCCTGTTGCGCCCCCCCCCCCTGGATACGCCACTGCTATTTCACTCAGGAGAGAGTGAAACCCCAATGAAACCACATTGATAATTTTATCACTCTTGTGATCCGTCTGGTAAAAATGTATGGTTTGCACGTTGTAACCGATGTGCTGTCACTTGCAAACTATTGAGCTCTGGTTCGTTAGAGTATTAACCACTCTTTTTCAAGAGTGGTGCCTGTAGTTTTGTTCACAACAAAGAAATGACACTGGCAATGAATTTCAAACGGCTTGCCATTGGTTGCTTTTTGTCACTCGTTGTTCACGAGTGAAAATAATTCAGTCTGCATACGATATTGAGCGGAAGACAGGCTCGTTCTGTCAGTAAGTGAGACGGCTGATGAAGGAATATCGGCATGCTTACTTAATTTGGAGTGAATGTTCCTTCACTCATAATGTCGAGTGGCAAATTCACTCCTTTACAATTAGAGAGTATAGTTTTGTTTGTGCCGGATTGAATTCGACTTATATTTGAATATGATGAATAAATACGTATCCGGACAACTATCCACTGGACATTATCCCCCGAACAACTACCCCGGGCAACTACCCCTTGACTTCTCCCCGGACAATTACCCCCCCCCCCCACCCGGACAAATACCCCCAGGACAACTACCCCTGGACAATTGCCCCCAGGACAACTACCCCCGGACAACTACCCCAAGGACAACTACCTCCGTTGTCCAGGGGGGGGGGGGATTGTCCAGGGGTAGTTATCCAGGGGGTAATTTTTCCTGGGGGTAGTTGTCCTGGGGAGTAATTGTCCTTCAGGGTAGTTGTCCAGGGGGTAGTTGTCCGGGGGTAGTTGTCCTAGAATCGAATAAATAAATGGAAATTAATAGATCAGTACAATTAACTATCAATTTTACCGATAGATAAATACTATGAAATTTTGAGATGTTATAAATACTGTCACATTGTTTTCCCTTTTGATATAAAATGAATAAAATGTATTACCTTTTAATGTTTGTTCGTTTGTCTGTTTCTCATTAACTCAAACAGTGCACCAGGCAGTTCCAACACGACGTTATCGTTCTCTGTTTCGATCGATATTAACTCAGTGATACACACAGTTGATCGTCGATACCTCTCGACCGGTTTCGGTACGCAATATGTGACTGGACATGAGTGGTTTGATCCAAAGTGAGTAAATTTCTTTCCAGCAACGTGATAAATAAGTTGATGAACTACACAAATCACTTACATACAAGGACAGCTGGTACAACAAAAGAAGGGATTCTTTTTCAATTTCAATTTCAAATTTCGATAATAATAATATTCCGCTTTTTATATAGCGCCTAATACATCAATGGTTGTGTTTCTAAGCGCTTTACAGATATATTATTACCCCGGTCATCGGATTCTGACATGCCCGCACACAATGTGTGCACTTTATCCGCTCCCTGGGGAGTATTCCAGCAAGAGCAGTACAGTGACGCTCAAATTGCTAAACAAACGACATTAACTTTCGCATCCTACCGGGCACCCATTTAACACCTGGGTGGAGAGTGGCAAAATTAATGTAGATTAACGTCTTGCCAAAGGACGCTAGTGCTGCGGTGGGATTCGAACCCCGGACCTCGTGGTTCACAGTCCGGGGACTTATCCACTGATCCACAACACCTCTATCGATGTTTCGGGCCCGTGTGAACCCTCATTGTGATTATATAGTGCGTCATCGTTTCGTTAACTTAAAGTTTCGCTACCTTGAAGTTTCGAAACCACAAGTCCCGTATGAACGTAGCTATAGCTACCTATCGGAAAGGGGTATCATAATTCTGCATGTGCGATATCTCCCCCCATCCCCCGAATAAGAAGAATATGCACTTTGCAGTATAAAAATGTGATATAGAGACACCCTTTGATGGAGTAATTAAATATTTTGTAAAGGAGCGCAGCAATCGAACGATAACTGTTTTGTATTGTCTTTTTATTTCAGAACTAATTAGCTATGCAATTTAGAACACGTTTGATCACATGGGCAAATTCAAGTTTCAATTAGATACACACCATTCCTTTCCATTTGGGTTAGACAGCGTTAAATCTCTTAAATTTCGCGGGGGTGGGGGGGGGGGGGGGGTTAACGCTTAATGACATCTCTGCCTGTGTCATAGTTACAATATTTTGTTATCATTCCTACAGTATGTCATCATGGGAGGGGGTATAGCGACTGGGGGAGAAAATTTTTCATTTTGGAACAGTAAAGCGATGCACTAAAATACTTAAACAATGCGATGTAGCCTAACTTATTATTTACCAGGCCCATGTGCAGGGGCGATTTGGCCATGGAGAGTCTAAGGAGTTTTCCCACGGGCAGCTCGATATTTTGACTTGAAGGCCGGTTGATTTGTGATCTGAGGGCCGCCGTTTGATCAAACAGTATATAATATGATTTTTTTTTAAAAAAATATATTTTTCAGTAAATCACATTATATCTAATCTAATACAGTTTGATGACGAAATCACTTTGTCACGAAACAGAGCGTCAAATTTTTAAATCATTTTTTAATGGAAGGTTGATCGTCAAGAAAGAGACGTCAGTCTCGCACTTTAATGATACTGGATCGTGACTATGAAAGTATGGGAAGATTTGAGAATGCATATCTTATAGGCTGGATAGGCCGGTCACATCGAAATTCTCCAAGCGAATTTTTAGCTCCAGTCTGCTCCCGCCCAAGTGTATATAATTTTTTCCCCTCAAAATTTCAGGTGTGTTAGGCCTGAATTTTCCTTGTTACAGGCAATAATGAATCTTGGCCAAAAGAAATAATAAATAGGCCTACAAACATGACAAAGTAGTCAAACGACAAGAATTCCTTTTAAACTTTTAAGCATACAAAGTAGTCAAACATCAAAAAATATTTTTATTTTTTTCTGATTCATAATTGTTAACGTTGCCTGCCCTTTCAGATCGCCCATCCAACAGACACTGCTACGGGGACTCTCTCCCGCTGTTTTTCGAGTAGGAGGACGCAGTGGAGACGAGACGTTGTTTAGAGCCAATGGCTCCCTCAGCGCCATCTCCCGACGGTGGTTCCCTGTGGATAATATTCTTACAGGTATGATACTCAGATTAGTTCAGGGCTTTATTTGAATTTAATTGAAAAATCCATAAGGCAGCTCAAGAGCTGAATTACATGGAAAATACATATATTCATATATAAAAAGTTAAAATACAATATACAATTTCACATATATTCATATAAATTTACAAAAATATAAAGAGAGAGGAAGGGAGGGAGAGAGAATCACTGAGAGAAAAAAAATAGATGAGAAAAATACACTAATTTGCTGTGCAGCGGGTTGCCAGTAATTTACTGTAAATACTGCACTGTAAATTTTTTACAGTGCAGAAACACAACAACAAACAAAAGAATAAAAACATAAAAACACAAATGGCAGTGTCAAGCGACTTGCCAAATCTTCTTGCATGCGGCAGTCGTTAACCACTTCACACGTTGATTTTTTTTTGTTTCAACTTTGCTGTATTGAGATATCAAGATTAATTGTCTATATATGCACCAGGGGACAACTTTGAAAAGTCTTTCCGGATAAGAAGCATTCTGCAAAGAAGGCGGTCTGGGGGAATTAGAACAACAACTTTGCAAAGCAAGGAACAAGTGTGAACCAAAAACAAAATTTTAAAAAATAGAGGAACATCTCACAAGGAAACAGTTATGTGCTTCAAAATAGACTTTACTGGTTTGTCACAATTTATGTGTTAAGAGATACCAATCACTTTTACCAGGCATACTATATTGACGGTTGCACACAATAGGAAGGAGTAAGCATAATATTCTTTTTTGTTACACCAAACCTTCCATTCCAGGTGAAATGTGGAAGAGTCTGAATGAGTTTACCACCAAGTGTGGAGTGGACCTTGCTTTTACTTTGAACGTGATCACCAGGAAAGGGGAGTCATGGGATCCGACCTACACCAAGGAACTCCTGGACTTCAACGCCGACCTCGGCTACCGCGTCATCTGGGAGTTGGGAAACGGTAAGACCGTCTATATAGGATATGATGATGATTATAATATTGATAGTGCTAATAATGATAGTGCTTTAATATACACTCTCTCTCTCTCTAAACAAAAAACACTCTCTGGGGGATTGAAAATAGAGTGAAAATTCACTCTTTTCTTTCTAGACAGCACTCGATTTTACTCCTAAACAAGTTATTACAGATGTAACTCCTGGGGTGAGTGAAAATAGAGTGGAAATACACTCAGAGTATTTCTTAGAGTAATTCTTAGAGTAGTTCTTAGAGTAAGTTGAAAATTCTCAAATGGTCTTCCCCAAAACTTTGCTTGCATTATATTACCCTCTTCAACTTTATCTAAATGGGTATGGTAATAAAGACACAATAGCACAGACATTAACGCCTTTAACATTTCATTACATCTTCCCAGAACCGAATCTCTTCAAGAAAAACTACATGTTAAGGATATCGGCTCGTCAGTTAGCGAAGGACTTTATCACACTTCGAGGTATATTGTCAATGGACCGATACAGGTATAGCAGTGAGCTTGTGGGACCTGATACGACTCATCTAAGTATTCCTCATTGCGTAAAAGATATGCCCGAAGCCCTCTCATCAAATTCTACCACCTATCTAGAGAGGTACCTTATCAGTTACATGTCGTTTTTCTGAAGATCCGTAATTTCGAAGGTCCGTTATTTCGAAAGTTCGTAATACCAAATGTTCGTTACACCGAAGGTTCGTAATTCCGAAAATGCTTTTCCGCAGGTTCGTTACTTCGAAGGTACGTAATTCCAAAGGTTCGTTACACTTTGGAATTGTGAACCACCTGGACCCTCTTGCATAAAAAGAAATCACAAAGCGTTTAACCTTCTATAAAACATTATAAGGAATACTGGCGGTCATATGTTATTGTTTCCTTGATATTACATGTAACAAATATACGCGGAAACTGGATTCGATTTACACAGGAAAGGAAATCACCTCATGACATGTTTTAAAATTATTTTATTTAATGCATGCATAAGGTTACTTGTTGATTTAAATGGCTTTTACTAATTTTAAGCCCTGGAAGGTTTTGGTAGGCATTTAGAATTGTTTTCAATTTCTTTGATAAGTCGATGAGATAGCACAGTAAAACTCTTTTCCAAATATTGAAATGATAATCATATTAATTGTGAAAATTATTTCTTGTAATCGAAATTAGCCGTCATTTATTTCGATATTAGTTTCTCGTGAAGATATCTATTCCAAGAACTCGATGAAAATTTCAGAACTGAAGATAGCGTAAATAAGAAGAAAGCTGCCATCTTTAAGTGTAGTTTCTTTTAGTCTTGAGCATGTTCCATCAGCTTTTCCTCAAGTAGTGAATACCTACATGTATAACTAGGCCAATTTTCATCAAGTCTGTGTTAGGGGGAAGTCACCTTGCTTTGTAAAAGCAGGCCAGTACAGATCAATTTTCTTTTTAGACAGAGTAATCACCAGATTGTGTCTCGCCCACCTGTTGTCAAATTACACGAATGCCGCCAAAGAGCTTCCCTGACGCAAGTTTAGTCACAATAGGATTAACGGTTGCCAAGTTATTTGTCACAACGGAGTCGAGCAGTAAACTTTGCAAGGAAACCCGACTTTTGTAATAATTTGATTTTTGTGAAAGCAGAAAAATCAGAAGCACTTTGTTGAAGGTTTGAACAAAATCCGACATTTATGATTTTTGAAAGTTGTAATCACTATACATATGATGTATCCAAATAGCTGAATCGGTACGGCCCACTATTCTCTACGTAAAATTGTGTTTACCTATACTATAGAGATCAGTGATGCGGCCACTTTGATGTAGCGCCGGTCAACTTTCCCATGCGCTCCAACACACAAAATGACTAAAATGTCAATCTTTCAAAATGTATAACTTTGTAAGATCCTTTTCTTTTAGGAGGACATATAACCATGTGCTATCTATATCATATTTTGGGTACTGCCCCGAGGGAAAAGGCGTTGCTGAGAGCGACAGCATCATAAAGTTCCCTCAATTGCATTTCTGATCCTTGTTTAACGGTTTCCAAGTTATTTTTCACGAGAGAGTCTTGTTGGTAAACTTTAACATATGACCTCAAATAATATTTCACCTTAGCTTGTGACACTCGTCAGCCCAGTAACACGAAGGTCACCCGAGTGCATCTCTGACCCGAGTTTGATCACAATGGGATTAACGGTTGCCAAGTTATTTTTTTCACAAGATTGAGAGTCTTACAAGTAAACTTAAACATTTGTGACGGACGACAGGCCCACCTTCGGTGGGCGAGACGATCAAACGATCTAGATACAAGTATGGACTTCTCCTTTAATTCGACAACTTATTGACTTAGTAATGAACCGATTTTTGTTGTTTACTATAGGTTTCTGCGCGAGGCTGGTGATTCGACCAATGCAACCACTGTTCATTTCTACAATTTGCGTGGCAAAGACAACAATATTTCTGTAACAAATTTCACCGACCCAGACGTATTCATGAGATTACGATGCGAGCTTCAAAGATTTAAGCAAGCAATGAAGAATTACAAATCGCAGGGCTCCCGAGTAAAATGGCTAGGTGAGACATCCTCCGTGGCCAATGGCGGGGCGAGTGGTCTTTCCAATCGATATCTTGCCGGGTTTCTGTAAGTAGATGGTGCCTTATTTTTCATTAACATGATTTTCTTTTTTTCTGTTCATTTCTCTTCGTGACGATTTTGGTGGAATTTTTTAAGTATGCATCTTTTTATACATCTAAGCAGAGGCTTGTTCACACATGCCGTGGTAACCACTACGGTTTACCGTAGGGTTTTTTTTTAAATAATAATAATAATAATAATACATTTATAAAGCGCAGTAACTATCCAACAATTTGTATATATTCTACTTAAACGTACTGTATTTTGAGGTCTGTGAAGTTGTTTTGATATTCGTTATTCGTTATTCGATATTCATTTGATATTCATTTGATATTCATTTGATATTCAAAAATGCCTAAAATCGGATTTTTTTTTTTCGACGTATGCCTGGCGCCCAGATCTGATGCCATGATGACCTTGACCTTGACCGCTCAAGGTCACGGTCAAAAATGGCGCCAAAATGAATACTAGCTTTTTGACGAACTGAAAGTGGCCCAAAATCCAAAATTTTTCCACCCCTGCCTGGTGCCCACGATCTCCGATCTAATGCCATGATGACCTTGACCAAAAATGAATACTAGCTTTTTTACGGACCGAAAGTGCCCAAAATCCCAAATTTTTTCCACCCCTGCCTGGCGCCCACGGTCTCCGATCTAATGCCATGATGACCTTGTCCTTGACCCCTCAAGGTCACGGTCAAAAATGGCGCCAAAAATGAATACTAGCTTTTTGACGAACTGAAAGTGGCCCAAAATCCAAAATTTCATTTTTGGCGCCATTTTTGACCGTGACCTTGAGGGGTCAAGGTCAAGGTCATCATGGCATTAGATCTGGGACCGTGGGCGCCAGGCAGGGGTGGAAAAATTTTGGATTTTGGGCCACTTTTAGTTCGTCAAAAAGCTAGTATTCATTTTTGGCGCCATTTTTGACCATGACCTTGAGGGGTCAAGGTCAAGGTCATCATGACATTAGATCGGGGACCATGGGCGCCAGGTATACGTAAAAAAAAATCCGACTTTAGGCAATTTTGAATATCAAATGAATATCAAATGAATATCAAATGAATATCGAATAACGAATAAGGAATATCAAAACAACTTCACAGACCTTGTATTTTGTGTAGCTTATCACACACAGCTTAGTGACTACAGGAAGAGTATAGGACCTTTTCTTTTTCATCCCAACTTACCATTTGTGTAGTGCACAGAAAAGCCGCCGCGGTGTACTGCGGTATTTGTCAACAAACGGTTTACCATATGGCGAGAGGGGAGGGGGTGGGGCGGGTGTAAGCATAATGCACTTAACATAACACACATATATATACGTGTAGGACCTTTAAATAGTGTGCAGCTACACTTTCCATCCATACTTGCATTTATTTACAAGTATAAAAAATCAAAGAAAACTCCCGCGGTTTTCTTAGGTTTGTGACTGCATATCAATTTTCCCGTTTCTAAAGTTTGCGAGCGAGTAAAGATTTTTTCACTTAATGGTGGATCTGTTGGTGCATTTATACCCATTCAACCTTTTAATATTTTCATTAAAAATCCATGAGATATCATAAAAATTAAAAAAGAGACCACCTTGCTGTCCAAATACATTAGGTAACGGGTGCCGGACCTTTGATTGTTTCAACATTTTCTAGGGGAGGCTGCAGCCCTCCTCCATCCCCCCCCCCCCACCTCATCCGTCTATGTTTCTCAGATTCGGCCTGGAAAATAGGCTTAAAACTATTGTTAATCTTTTGTGCACTGCATCATATTTGTAAAATAAACTCCGGTAAGTGACAGGAACAATCTGCACAGTCTAAGGTTATCTAATTAAACTGTTCTAATGTGGGAGCCTATATCCCCAAAGTGTAAAATAAATAAGCTTAAACTTGAACTTGAATATGACCTTTTCATCCTAAACTTTACCTTTGGGCTTAGATCCTAGAGCCCTCAAAAAAAAGTCGGCTCAATTTACCCCCATCTAACTCACCGTGTCAAAAGAAGGTAAAAAAGGGTACTAGCAGAATGTCTGAATGTTACATAACACGAAAAAGTGACCTCCATGTTCGTTGGGAAGGGGATGTTAGATGCCACTAAAAAGTTGGCTCAATATTGCAGTCCATAAACCGCATGGACCACTTTTTCAGAAAAAACTAATGTTCCTTGTCAGAACGTATTCAGAAGGGAAATCGGACTATACATTACAAAATATAAAATCTGATAATTTTATTACATTTGGAAAGGGCTGTCAGACCAAAATAAAAGTGCCCTTTGACCAAACTCTGGGCCACCAAAATGAAGAGGATGTAAATTAAAAAAAAAATTTTTGATGTTTTTGTTGTTTTATTGCTAAATCCCAACTCTTTTAGCTAATAAGTGCTTTCTTAAATTCTGTTCAAATTAAATAGTATAAATTTATTTATTTGGACAGGGTGACTCATTATCACCAATAGTGGTGGTCTTCAATGAGGCCCTGTTAATAATAAGAAACAATATTTTAAAAAATGAATACAAACTCATAACGGCAACAAAAAAAAATAAATAAGAACATCTATAAACATATATACAAAGTATTTGGTATCCTCGTAATGAGTGTTTTTTGGGTGTTTTTTTGCATTGTTTTTGTTCAAGAAAACAGTTTGCATATTTATAATATCTTAAAGGGCGAGTCAATTAGAATTACATTTCATGATAATATCAAAGTATTGTGTCAATATTGCTAGAAATCGCATATACTTTTTATTAAAAAGATCTGTGTACTTCTCTAAGCTTCGTTGAAATTGCCTAAATCGCACGTTTATCAGCTAGTCTGTCACGCCCCTCGAAAAATAGGGCCCAGTCACGTGCCTTGTCAGGTGACCTGTGACGTACCATCGGGAACGTCTAGCTAGCGGACGACGCTTGTCTGTGTATATCCAGTGCAGGGAATTATGGATAGGCATGATAGGAGTGCATATCTCAAGAAAATGCCGCGGAGATGTGTTGTTGCTGGGTGCAGCAAAGGCACCAGCGATGGTGTCAGTCTGCACACCTTTCCTAAAGGTGATGCAACTCGAAAAATTTGGATTTCAAGGATCAAGCTGACGCGAGCTAGCTCAGTGGGATGGCCCTTCCGCTCACAGTACTGTTTGCAGTGACCACTTCAGGGAGGAGGACTTCGATAGTCAGGCCCTCAGGCCAGGGGCTGTATGACCAGCTAGGATTTGCGCCCAAGAATAAAATGCTGCGGCCGACAGCTATCCCTGTCATCAGACTGGGAACTGAGGACTGTGGAACTGGAAGCCAAACACAGGGAGCTAAAAAAAACAAGAGTCGGTCTGCAGTTCTGAAGCTGGAGTCACTGGAGAAAAAGAGGGTAGGTCTACCGTACCGTACCGTAGTAGAGCCCGGGGGGGGGGGGGGGACTCAACCTGTTTTTGGATGTGGGTGTGCCGCTGCCAATGCTAAGGAGCTAAATGGTTAATTGAGGAAGCTCATTTTTGAGGGTCTAAGGAGAGAACGGGCTCATGGGCAGAGCTAATTTTAGCTGCTCGCGATCTCACTACTCTGGTACACATACGGTGCATGAACTGAGTCAGCGGTCGCAGCGCTGTTTTTAACGCTGTACATGCCGCGCCACTGCACTGGCTCGATGTCGCATGCAGATTGATCTCGCTGAGCCGCCGCTAGCACTAGTAATACCGCGTTCAGTTAGGGGGCACTAGGTCGCCCAGCTCCCCGCTGCGCTGGCCTGGGAGGCTAGGGAGCGACCGTTCCCGGACAATGGGCTGTGCGCATTGTTTTCTCATATTCTAGGGAGCGAGTCGGAAGCCAATCGAGGTGCGGTTAGTGAAAATCTGAAAATCGCATATCATGGGAGCGACCCGAGAAGGTTGAAAATGGGGGACGTCACAGCGGCACATACATGTGTGACATAATATATATGTGAGTGCCCCCCCCCCCTCCCCCGGGAGGCAGCTAGCTTGCAGCACACGATTTTGCTGTAATTGTTGTAATATATTTAGACTTTCATCCAGTCTTTCAGTGTACTTGGTTGTTATCATAAGCACGCACACAACGATTCGCAAGGTACGGTCAGCAGTAAAGCGACTGTCCACACGTCTACTTGTCTGTAAAATATTACGTTTTTCCAAAACAAACCTAATCCAAAAGAGGTATTATCATGGGTAAAGTGTTTGAAAAAATGCCAGACTTGTCATTTGACCTCTACTAAAATGTCTAAACAACCTATTCAAATCATTTTGGGGACTTAAAGATTGTCGAAATTGTATAAATAGTGATATGAAAATGGATAAATTATCATTGATTTACATTGCCAACATATTAGTCAACCTTAGTGGCTTCGCGGGGGACTTCCCGATGCTACGTCAAATCGCTCTAGCCAATCAGCTGTCAATTTTTGGGGGCGTTCCCAAATTAGTGAGTTTTTTGACCAATTTCTTGTTACTGGGCAATTTTTTTTCTGTAAAAATGTCAGAATTGTGTCATTGACAGATGTACTACATTTTTAGCCCCAATGTTGATTCTAATTGACTCGCCCTTTAAGATATCATAGTATAGAGGGTAATTAGTTTTTTAATCCATTGAAAAGTAACTATTAGCGTATTTAGGTATGTATCAGACTTTGAGAAAAAAAGGCATCTTATACATTTGATAGTTCATAAACAAAGTATAGAAACTACTTAGGCTCAGTTAAGAAAGACATTAGGGATAGCAAACTTGTGTACATAATTACAAAAAATATGTAACAGGAGAGTAAATTACCTGATTTATATACAATTTTTGCATGTAATTTAGTATAGCAATTGAATATACGCTCTTATATAACAGTAAAAATACACATATATTTCTAACTGATAATGAATTGTATGAAATCAATCTAGGGTATTTTAATTTTCTTGCATTACAATTTGATGTCATTTTTTTTTCCTGTAATAAATTATTTAATGGTGACATTTGTATTTGTTTGCAGCATACTTCACAACCTGGGGCTAGCAGCTCAGATGGGGATATCTATCTTTGTCTATTGGAACTTTTTGGGGGGTTTCTACGGACTATTGGAACATCATCGTAACGTAACAACACCGTCACCGGTAAATATCCAAAAGATATTACTGTACCGGTACTGGGCTATTTTGAACCCTACATGTCTTGATATTAGCCACTATATGGTATACACGTCTTAATCTTGGCTGCTGTGGTAGGCACTAGGATAGCTCAGAAGAATCAAGCTACTTTGTCAATATTTTTTGCTTTTTTTTCTTTTTTTTTTCATCTAAGACGGTTTTAACTAAACAGAACTTGGAATCAGCTGTTTCTTTTATCGAATCACTCATCCCAAACTTATTTCGAAGATCTTAAGGATATGGGAAGGATTAAAGGTGATTTCTCAATCTTGGATAGATGTTTCAGTTTCCAGGTTCGATCGAGGGATGGCTTATTTTGCTTCTTGGTTGGTCAACCCTGTCTTCGATCATTTTTTTTTCTTTACTAATCCATGAAGCTTTAATCTTTTGTATTTATTGATCCAAAGTAGATCGATCAATTTGTAGATTGATTTTAAAAAACACGATCGTAAAAACTTTCGGAAAAATCAACCTATTAAGGCGACTTCAATATCCTTGTCCATCAACTGATTGAAATATGCGATCATTAGTCAGGTTCACACGATGGGAGCTGAACTTTAAGTTTCGCTTGTAGTTTCAAAACTTTAAGTTAACTTGTAGTTTCAGACCGTGTAAACGGACTCGTAGTTTCGAAACTTTAAGTTTATTTGTAGTTCTAGTACCACAAGCGAGCTCGTGCTTAACGCCGAAACCACGAGCAGTGGGTGGTCCTCTGTCGCAGTTTCGGACCATGTTAACGAAATAAGCTTTAAGTTTCGCAAGTTAACGATGACCTTTCTGTGAATTGTTAAACTTCCGGGGCATCCCTCTCGCACGCATTATGAACACGGGAACTGTATGTGTACTGTACATTCAGTATCTACTTCCGATGTTAACAACGACGATCGCTCGGCTTGTAGTTTCAGAACAACGAGCATCGTTGTTTCGGGCCCATGTCGACCCTCATCGTGGTTAGTGAGTCGTTGTTTAGTTAACTTAAAGTTTCGCTAATTTAAACTTTCGAAACCACAAGTCCCGTATTAACGTAGCTATTACAATGACCTATGACGTAATCCAAATGTGATATCTTTGGGATATACAATAGGGTTTTGGAATTGCCATGGGGTTGATTTGCGATCGTATCAATCAACCTTTATGCCACTGAGTGCTGCCATAGGCCGCGACATGGCTATTCGCCACGAAAGGTGGCACAATGAAAAAAAAACGTTGATTATTTTATAAATCCATGTTAGTTTTATACGTATTTGAGATAATATAATTTATACAGGTAATAGGCCTATGCAGAAATCCACATTTTTATTGATAATCGATCAGAAGGTCCAAAATTTCTTAAAACTATACATACAGTTTTTGTAAAGGAAAATTATAACATCACATTTGAATTTAATCAATTCTGCATCATGTGGTTTACGTATTTCATTTGTATTTTGCCGGGGGGGGGGGGCGGGGCCTTCATTTTTTTTATTTTTTTTTTGTTCAGTTATTTCTTCAGTTCTCTTGGTTGAGAATGTTGACTGAATTAAAAATATTCTGAACATACAACAAATGCAAGAGCGACCCCATAAGTGAGGATTGTCTACAGACTGTTTTTCCTTTTGTTTTTTTTTTAAGTCTAATATGTCTACGGATCACCGAACAACCCCAAATATCTTAGATTTTTATAGCGTTTATAAAAACTGTTCCAAGTAAACAATGAATATAAGACTGTTGACATCAATGGTATTATTTACAAAGCCAAAAGTAGATATGAATAATATATATAAGAGTGAAGAGCTGATGTTGTGCTATAAGCTTAGGGAATTAGTGTCCATATAAAAGCTAAACTTAAGTGTTGTTCTTGAAGTTGAAAAATGAGATTTTGAACTTGAAAATCATCAAGCAATGATTTAATGCAGGGAAATCTAAATCCAAATTTAAAAAGAAAATCACTGAAGATATTTGATATATTTACATTTGTTTTGTTTGACTTGTATTCCAACAGCTTTATTGGACGTGTTTCATGCACAAACGACTTCTTGGTACTCATGTTCTCTCTGTGTCATATGCTATTGTGGGATACAGTGGAGAAGATGTGGCTGCGAAAAAGAACAAATCATACGTCCACGTATTTGCCCATTGCACCCTTGTGTCGTAAGTATTGAACGAATGTCGTTGTACAGACCTATCTCCTCAAAATCAATTCCCCTGGTCCCTTGTCCACCGACTTTCTCCTCAACACAGCTTGTTCTTGAAACCTTTTTGTCTGTTAGTTTTTGTCAATTTCAGGCACCTCTTATATTTGTCTCTCATTCTTCATCTCTTTCATCATCATCATCTTCTTCTGCTCCTCCTTTCTTCTCATTTTTCTTCTTATTCCTCTCTTCTGCTCCTTATAATTATTCTAAACTTCTAATACAAGTTCTTCACCTGCAAATTTTCTTATTTTCTACCATTTCTCATATTTTTACGCTGTTTCCTCTTACCATGCTTACAATCTCCTCAACCTTCTTCATCATTGTCATTCACAACTTTCTTCTCGACCCGTATTACATGCCTATCTCGACCTCAAACATTTTCTCCATCAGTTCTTCATGCTCTTCTTATACCAGTTCACAGTCGTCCTCCGTCTCTCCTTCCTCATCTCCTCCTCTTCCTCTTCCTCCTCCTCCTCCTCTTCCCCCCCTCCTCCTCCTCCTTCTTTTTCTTGGCTTCTTCTTCTTCTTCTTCTTCGTCTTCTTCGTCCTCTTTCTTCTTTTTTCTTGTTCTTGTTCTTTCTTCTTTCTTGTTTTTTTTTTCATCTTCATCTACGTCTTTTTATATATTATTATGCTCCTTATTTTCCTTTATAAGCATCAAACTCCTTTCTACCGTCATGTACGACCCTTTTTTTCGCCCCCCCCCCCCCCCCCACACACACACACCCCTTCCCACTTTTTTGTCTTATTCGTTGTTCAGCCCGAGGGCAGGCCTAGGCACCAGAGTCATCTGATTATTACCTAGCTTGATTACTAGTATTGAAAGCCTGGTCAGATACATGTATATGCATGTATATTTATATAGTAGTGTATAAAGCATTGATAACGATAACGCTAAACGTAGTCAGACCTCACCGACTTTTACATTTATATAATAGTTTGTTCTGTCAATCCAAGACCATGGACACTGCCGACATCTCTTCTTAATTCTGCCAATGACGTCACATCACGTTACATCAACAGAGTGGGATGATTAGCTCACAGATATTATTCTAGTGGTCCGTCAAAAAGAACCAAAAAAAAAGCACGAGACGATAAAATCGGTTGGGGAGGCTCATTTGCATAATTTGTTGCAGTCTGACCTACAACAACAATTTTCAATGTCTTTTGCACATGAACAAGAGCGGAGAATTTTGGGAACGATAACGCAATATAGTTATACCTTTATACGTGAGCTCTGGCAGCCATTTACCCCCATTCCTCGCTATCTTTTTTTTTCTTCGCTTACACGCTTCCCTTACCTTCTCCCTTATAATTCTTTTAACTTTTTTTTGGTATTCTTCTCTCATCCATCCCCGTGTATGCAGCCAATTGTACCCAGCGGGGCTGTTACATTAATGGCGTTAAACTTGCACAACGACAGCGAAGCATCGTTGCATTTGACTGGAGATTTATCCCATAAGAACATCGATGAGTATCTCCTAAAACCTGAGGGAGGGAACCTTACCAGCAGGTAACAATAATAATAATAATAACAACAGCAACCACAAAAAGAGAAAAAAAAAATGGGGTAGTACGAATAATTATCAATAACCTTTGCATTGATTGTTTTTATCATTCTTATGTATCCCGTATGCTATTCACAAGTAAATATTATCATTGTATCATTGATATCATCTATACAAGCATTCTTAGCATTCTAACAGTGTTGAGAGTCTCTGATGTAACGTTGGTTGGATGAGTTTGGATAATTATTAGTTTCGAGTTAATGTATCATAACTCTCATTTATTTTATACAAAAATATTGTGGGATAATAATACAGGCCACCCCACCTCGAATTTTGGGGAATATATACCCCCCCCCCCCGGCTCGACTACCATGTGTATAATATATCTTCTGTGGCATTGTCTTTTCTCTCTTCTCTCTCCTCCTCAGCAACATCACACTCAATGGCCAGGTGTTAAAGTTGAAGAACTCCACCCACTTTCCGGATATTATCCCACGCCCTCTACCGATTGGATCACCTATAGTTCTACCTCCGATGACTTATGGTTTCTTTGTAATTCGAGATGCGAATGCCCCAGTATGTCGGAATACAAACCGAGACCCTGTAGCGAATCCAGAAGTTGTTAAACAAGGGGGTTGAATCCCTGCAGAGGCATAAATAGAAAGTACCTGGACACCCCCTCTTGAAGTGAATATAATTATACTGCACTTGATATATTATCCCCTTTTTCGGGAGCTTCAAAGAAGTGGGCATACGCCATGCTCGGCTGGATATTCCGCTTTTAGTGACAATGTACTTTATTTTAGTATGAGAGTAGAAAATTATATCTTCTTGAATTTCATTGTCTGGCACGAGGTTCTCTTTTTTAATAATAAAATTAATAATAATAATACTTGGATTTATATAGCGCATTTTCCGTAGGATCCAGGGCGCTTGTCAATTAATCTATTTAAGA